>CM054123.1:54709452-55076952 GCA_028751855.1 Ambrosia trifida | reverse complement strand
AAGAGCAAACGAAAGGTTGTTCCTCCACATAAGTCTAAACAACCTGAGAAACCGAAAGCTGCTACTTCAAAAGTAGCAAAACCGGTTCTTAAGCCTAAGCAAGTTTGGAAAGCTAAGGTGGCAGCAAGACCAGTCCTAAATGAGAAACATGACATGTGCTTGAGGGAAGTGTCCTACATTGACGCTTCAGGAGTGCCCAGGACCGCAATGGCCTGGGTATCAATGTTTAAATAATATCCTTTCTTAGTGCAGGGACATCAAAGGAGGATTGTCGACGACCACTAGTATGTTGATAACGGTTGTTCCACGCACATGACAGATGACATCTCTCTGTTATATATTTATTTTAAATTCTTAAACAGTGAGCATGTTTCTTTTGAAGGAGATGATGGGGTAAAATCATCTAGAGAGGTACGATCAAAACCTGATGCATTGAAATTCTGAACGTAATTGGTCTTTGATTCGAGAATGGTTTTAGAAAAACACAAAAAGATTTTTCTTAGTTTTAAGTTGTAAATTTGTTCTTTAAATTTTCAATTTTAAGCACAAATTTAGGGGGATATACCCTCAGAAAAATACAAAAAAATAGAAAATTCAGAAAATGAGATTTCATGGTGCGAAAAAGAAGAAATGATAGTACATCAACTGTTGAACTGTCACACTTTAAAATCAAAAAAGAAAATGATGTACTGGCAGGAAAACTGCACAACGAACTTAGTCCAAAACATGCTAAAGATAAAGGACTGTGTAGCTTGTGGGTAACACATCATCGGTGTATGATTTTATTGTCTTAAATATTGCGTTGATAGATTGCCAAAATCTGAGATTTCAGGTCTTTAAATTGTTGATACATCTGGGGATGGCCTAGCTGCCCTTCTGCTGCATCCAGATATATGCTGACCTAGGCACAATCAGGACGTCTTAAAAGAGCAATAAGGAAATGCTAAAACCCAAAATTCTCAAAGAGAATTCAAGCTAAAGTCACAAATCAAAAGCCTAAAGCGATGATCATACCGAAAATTTGGTATTTGCCCTAACCCTGGTCGAGAATCCATTGGTCTCTCTGTTGCATCCAGATATATGCAGACCTGATCACCGATGATCTTAACCTTGTAAAAATTACAGATGTTAGCAATTTACTCACCTGTTATGAAGAAGCTTTGTGCATATCTTGATCGCGGGGGTATGTCATGATGTGGGACACACGGTTATTTCGGTCTAACACACGTTTAGAAAATAAGAAAAATATCGGACTTGAGGACGTGTGTGTATGTTTGTTTAAGTAGATAAACGATGCTGGTAATTGTCTTGGACTGCTTTTTGGCACTTTAACAAGTTTACAAGAATATATATATATATATATATATATATATATATATATATATATACTAACGGTGTGTTGCAGTTTGACAAAGATGATATGATTTTCTTGGACATGATTCTCACAAAAGACGTAGTGTAAATAGTTTGAGATTTATTTTTAATCTTGTTTATCTTTTATAAAATTGACCATTCTTGAGGATTTGACCGATTCTTGAACAAAATTCAGGTTTTGAGAAATTAAAATGGAAGTACACGGATGTACTCGGTGTTCATATGTATACTAGACCCTCTGTTATATAAATTTTTTGCTCACAAAATTATGAGAATTTGCATAATTTGATTTGAATCAAGAAACAGAGGTTGATGAAGAATGAAAAAGCTCCAGTTGCAGACAAGCATGAATCACCACATTGAAAAGATGTACCTGAGTCAGAAGAACCTGAAGTGAATCATCTTTTGTCAATGAAGGTACAACTGAAGAAGTACCTGAAAAGATGCTTGAAAGAGAAGATTGACAAAGAAAAGAGTTACTGAGAATCCTTCTCTCACATTCTCTTTCAGCAAGATGTTCAAGCAAAAGCTGATGATGATTAAACTGTGCAGCTACCTCCAAGAGAAGATGAAAGAACCCAAGATTGGAAGATCAAAATCTGAAGATTCTACCTACTAAGCCTTGATAAAGACATCATAAACCTAGGGGGATATTGTAAGGCCCATAAATAGGATAGGTTTACGCTTGTCTTTATCAAGCACATTTGATAGATTTGGGCTTAGTTTAGCTAATGGGCTTCGGTTAGGCCATGTGGGCCAAGTGGTTAGTGGACCATATATATATAGTTTTGTTTAGGTTCATTTCATGGTTAGATTTTTCATTTGAAGCAAGGACTTCTCATTGTAGTTCTCTGGCCACTACCTTGTACTAGACAATCCTAGAGATTGTGTGCAAGGTGAAGCAGCAATACAAGGGATTTCATAGTGTTTTCATCGTGTGTTCTTCTTTTGTTCTTACACTCAATCTTGGATCCGCACTCGATTGGTGTAACACCCCAACCGATGGCGGAAACATCGAGGTGTTACGTAATGACGATTATTCAAAAGCTCATGGTACTAAAGTGTAAATATTATTTAAATTCATTATTAAAGTCATACATCAAAGTTAAACCAATATATCAAGTTTCAAACCAAATGATACATAAAGCTTGTTTATTAAGTCTAAGTCCAAGCCTAAGTGACAATCAACAAGCGTTCCCTGAAACATGTACAAAAATAAAATGTCAACAATAATGCTGGTGAGTACACTTAGTTTTGTGTATATATAGTATAAGTATAAAAATGTTTACAATTCAAGTGCCATGAGTCATTCAAGGCAAATATGGAAAACACGTAAGTACAATACGGGTCAAAATCAAACCTCTTATGTGACAAAGTTTAATACATTAACAATGACCTAGGACTTCCCACCACCATAGGTACTTTCCACTAGGCGAGTTGTCAATTCAAATAGCGCTATCCATTGTTAAAGTCGGCTTGTACGGAGTTAATGATTTCGTAATGATTGCAAGTATACTACGTTTATGTTTAAGCATAAAGCACAAGAATTCAAAGCATAACACGTGTATGAATTGTACGTAAAATGTCTATGAATATGTGTAAGTGTAAGTTTCATATGTGTAAATGTTTCACCCCAAAAGTGTAAGAAACCAAAAGGGGATAAGTATACTCACAGTTGCTAAGCGCGATAAATCCAAAACAAAACTCGAACAAGATAAACTAGGAATTCCAAAGAACTCAACCTATACGTATAAGAATATTAATAAGGGATAATAACTTAAAAGTCTAAGGCATTAGGGTTTGCTAGGCTTATATGGGGAAGATGAAGTTTTACGATAACTCGAAAATAATTTCATATTCAAAAAGTATAACTTCGAATGCATGACTAAAAAAAATTATCATTATTATTTGAATATTTGGAATAAGATATTCCAAGTAATTTATTCAAAGATTTTAGTTAATTCTTTTAACTCAAATATATAATAATAATAATAATTAAAGTTTACTACGCAAATGAATATAAATTACACGAATGAATCCAACGTTAACACCTATGGTTTTTCAACTCAAGAATATTTATGTTTTATAAGAAAAATATTTATAAAACAGATTGTATAAATTATACATAATTAAATGATTTATTATGCCTAATAAAGCATAAATAAGATTAAAAATACAAGATATGATCCAAAAATAATATTTTTTGTGAAAAATAATTATTTCCTGATGTAGAGTAATGAATATAATTTTCCCATAAATTTTCTTAATTTATTTGTTTTTAAAACCGATTTAATGAATTTAAATCATGTTTAAATGATTAAAAATAGGAAAATCAATAAAAATAAATGTTTTCTGAACCAATAATTTTTATTTCACTTTCTGATGATTAGAAAATATTTCATAAAAATTTTGGAGTTAAAATCCTGTAAAATGAATTTTTAATGAATTAATTATTATTAAAACGATTTAAATTAATATAATTATGTAAATAAAATAGTTTTTAGAAACTAAAAATATGATAATTTTCTATGAGGTGTCAAGATACTACACCTAAAATTTCATGATTTTTGGAGCAAAAATGAATTTTCTATGAATATTATTAGATTAATGTATATATAAATATATGTATATAATTAAAACAAAAGAGAAAAAAATTTTGACTCAGACCCATTGCTGGTGGGGTTCGAATTAGGGTCCATGACCCAGACCAACATGTTTACAACCAGTAAGCTATAATGCAATTTGTTATATTATTTCAAAACAAAACATAATTAAAGTATGCAAACTATTCATCATCTTCCCCAAAATATCAAACCCTAACCCTAGAATCTTAAGCCTTCAAATTCATGACAGATAGGAACCGATTTCATAGGGCTTTTAAAGAGGACAATATGAAGATCAAAACGACATAAAAAGAATGAACTTACAAGGCTGCGAGAGTCGAAAACGAGGATGCCCAAAGCCGAATCAAAAATCCGAAATTTAGAGGCTAAACTGGACGATTTTGCGTAGGTTTTAGAGTGTTTTAGGACGCAAATGAGTGCAGAAAATGATTAAAAGGACTGTTTTATGTAGTTGTTTGATGAAAACGGACTAATGATTCAATAATATAATCCGGCCGTTATAAGTGTAAACCTCTAATTTTTAGCCCTTTTCTTCCACTTATGCCCCTGGTGTATAACTTTTGATGGCAATTGTATAAGTCATAATGCGACCCATGAAGATTCACACAAACCACAACATTCTTGAAACAGTAACATTTATCTCAATTAATTTATTCCTCATCATTTCATCAATACCCGACTTCAATGTGAGCCATTATTCACCATTATCATTATCATTAATCATCATTAATCATATTAAGAGAAATGGATTGGATCAAATGTAATTTTATGTCTTTTTTAATATTGCATTTCAAGGGTTTCATGCTTAAAACCCAAAATGTCATAAAAAATTTCCTATACTACCCCTATTGTTGCGTTATCCAGTGGTACATTCTTTTGTATATAACCAAAATTTATTACACATTAATACATTTAATCGTTGTCTTATTCATTTAACTCGGAGAATGAATCGTGCACAACATTGAACTCGGAGAATAAATCGTTATCTTCATTTAATCTCATAAACTCCATGATTGATGGCCACTTTAAATCCTACACTAAATTTCCTTTTCCGTTTTCTATACCGGCCTATTTATAATACCCCTACAACCCTTCAATGGAAGTAGATCATTTTATTAATCGGAAATGGAGTCCATTGTTTGGCAGATCATCTTATGACCTTTGTCGGATTTATATTGTGGTGGATTGATGAGGTATTATTTTGTTTAGTCTCAGTTTATTTTAACATTTTGTCTGATTTGATGATATTCAGGTCCTAGGGTTTATTGTAACAAACTTCTGATATGATTCAGTGATTCAAAGAATGTTGGTACAACTTCACTGATATAGTTGATGAACTGAAGAAATTCAGCCTCAAGTTATCCTTCGTTTTTCTTTCGTTGATTCTCATTGCCATTGCTTCGACAATAGAGAACCAGGTAATTAATCAATTTATCCTTAGTTACATGACATAATCATACCCTATGTTATTCGCGGTTGGATGTTTTTGTTTTCTACGATAATAGAGAACTAGGTAATCAATTTATCCTTAGGTCCACAACGAAGCCTAGGAAGTAAAGAGTTGCGCTGACTCTCATATCCGTTCACCATGCTCACCACTTTGTTGCTTTTACGTGAGCTCCGCACATTCGATCTATGGTAAATTTTACATTATTTCAGCAAGTTAATTTTTTATGTTGTTTTTTAAGTTTTCAGTATCACAGTGGTCACAATTAGAGTCCTTAAAAAGAGTGTGCGTTATCAAGATGATATTTTAAAATCTGAATATAATAATTAGGGCTCCAAGTTTGGCATCAATAGTCGAGAATATTTTGTAGTCAATAGTCAAGTAAAAAAACTTTGTGCATGCATTTATCAGGAAAGATGGCGTTGAGACTTACTCATATGTCTGCACTTGAATCATGTCATGCCTATGCATTAAAATTGGAGAACATTACTGTTATGTTCTCTTACAAGTTTGTAGTTTTATACAGAATTACAATATTGATCATTTCTTCTCATTTAATTGTTGTTGATAAAAAGTTATATACTTTATTTTCTGTTTGTACTCAATATCATTAATACAGAAACATATGGGAACAAGGGAAATGATGTGCTTCTTTAGTATTGTCCGTGATCACCAATTATCGGATGTTACAATTTCAGTCGTATACTGTAATAATGTAGTTGTTTTTTTTTAGGTTGACAAAGTGGGCTTTTGTTCAAACAAGCCAGGTTGAACTATATTCTTGCTTTCCAAATGTTTTTGTTAATATTTACTATGTCAAGTATGCTTACAAAACCTATACTAATTTTATGTTACCTTTATGAATTTAGTGACATAACAACGATAAAGAACATTGGTTTTGACTTACCAAAATAGTGCAGCGAACGTGACAACGGGGTGCATTCAAATGCCTTTTCGGGACAAAAACATGGCATATGAAGCCACAACAATTTGGGGTGTATGGTAGCTGCTTTCGAGTTATTAATCTGAACCATTATGCTTTTAAGTAAAAGTCACTTACTTGGTAAGTCTTTATTAAAAAGAAGATTTGGATTTGGGTCTTGTGGTTTCACTCCAATAGTAAAAGATTATAAATTATGAATCCTCATTTACGTTATTAATAGCTTCTAGTTAATTACAATTAACGTTTTTCGAAACATTAGCATGAATCGACAAGATGGTGTTACCAATTAGCATTTATCCGAGATGTTGTTTACCAAATACTCAAATAGCAACCATTCAAATTATTGGCCGGATCTAAACGAGTTGGGTAGGCGCTCATAAGTTATTCAAGATTTACTTGTTAATTGTAATGTATCACCTTTTCGATTGGGTTGTGACTTAACTTAGGCTTCTGTTACTAACCTACAACTGTCAGTTGAGATACCTGCTACGACGTGCGGGTATTCCTACTAGTTTGTTATAAATATTCTTAAAGTTGTTAACCACAACCACCCCCAACCAACACACACCTTTAATTACTGTACTTTCAACTTTTCTTTTCCTTTCACTTGTACATTGGCTTCTTTTCGAAACCTATCCTCTAAGACTATTTTCCATTTACATATATAAACGATATGGGACGCACCCAAGCCAGAAAGAGAAGAAATAATAATCCACTTACAATAAAGCTAATTACTATTAATAACATGTTCTATTTTTCCCATACACGAATTCAAAGTAAGCCTCATCAAACATTCAAGCATTTATTTGAACATTTCCTTACAAACTTGTAACAACCTTATTATGATCCCCTTTTGAAGATTAATTATAAGATGTCACATTATTGACTATCTTTACATGCGAATTAGGAATCATACAACCATGTCCATTGTGAAAAAATCGGAAATTATTAGTTGGAAATACCACAATAGGCCTTTACGGCATAGTTTTGTATCCCTTGACCCCCACTCATATGGAATTTGAGGAACTCTTCATATTTAAATGGCTTGTAAAGTAACGGGTGTTCATCATCCACCATTTTTTCAATAGCTTTTAACTTGTTCCCAGTTTTCGGTATTTCAAAAAGTGCAAGGGTAAACCTAGTCTTGTTTTCTGTCATTACGACCCTATGAAGTGGCACATGCAATCGCCCGTTCAGCCATACCTGCATATCCATATATCCGAACATTATGTAACCATGTTTTGTAAAGGTTTTAGGTCATTGCTTAATTACACTTTTAGAGAAAAAAAAGTACAACCACTGAAAAAGTCTATATGTTACATAATTACCAATATGTGTCACAAAATCCAAAAGGAAAAGAAAAGTATTTTTTAAACTTCTTTAGAAAACCGATAAAATAAAATAAAAACCTAACCGAAAATAATCGAAACCGAATTAACCAATCGGTTATGATTAAGATATGGCCGAAACCAAATCATTCGGTTAGGGTTACGGTTTTTCATTCTTCCATAATCGAAAACGTATTATATTTGACAATACTCAGTTTTCAAAAGAAAAAAAAAAGTTTAATTTGAAAGTTACACAAACTCGTATTTATACCGATACATATATAAAAATCCGCACGCAGAAAAACTATTTTTTTTTTCATGTAAAGATACAAAAAGTGGTAAACTCAAAAAAAAAAAAATTAAGTTGAAACATAGACCAACTCGTGTTTATACTGACACATAAATAAAAATTCGTACCTAAATAAAAAGTTTTTTTTTTCCATATAAAGGTATGAAAATGGGTAAACTTGAAATTTTTCAAAAGAAAACTTTTTTTTAAGACGAAACGTAAACCAACTTTTATTTATTCCGACACATATATAAAAAATCACCCGTAAAAATTAGTTTTTTTTTTTTTAAGTAAATGGGCTAAAAATAACAAATGACAAAGTTTAGGGGTGAGAAATGTTACTAACATTTAAACTCTCCCCAGCCATGACTATGAACATGTTTGGCGAAAGCTTTACTTTTAGCCATTCGTTGTTTTTAGTCAAAATCTCTAATCCTTCAACATCATTTTGATGTAAAATCGTCATTACACCTGCATCTGCGTGAATGTGCAAACCAAGATTGGATTCATTTGGCTCTGGCACTCGATATTTCATTAGCTTAAGCACATAATTTGCTAATTCGTTGTGTTCATTTAAATACATTTCCAAATTCAAGATTTCGAAGATCATCTTCTTGGTCATCTCATTCAATTCCCAAAGCTTCTTCACATACATTAGGATGTCATGGCTGCAAAGCAAAAAAGTTGCTTCATACATACATGAAAGAGTAAGACAGTACCATATTAAAAAAAAAAAATAATAATAATAACCATTTTTTAACGGCCAACAAATAAAACCCGGGCACTCTCGAGGTGCCCACCAGATAAATCGAGTACTCTAAGAATAACCCGAGTTGTTAAACACCAATTCTGGGCAAAACTCGGTAACCCACCTGCCTGTAGGCACGATGGTGAAAATATCGGTAAAACCCGTTTGGATTAATAATCAAGCCCAAAATTCCCAATGTCTTCAATCAATGCCTACCAATGCCTCTACCACTGCGCTACAATGGTATTGGCTGAAAAACTTTTAAATTGCCTGGTTAATTACAAGTGAAAGGTCTAGCCGATTCGCAAGACTTCGCAAAATTACATAAAGGGTAAATTACATGTTATGTCCTTTACGTTTACCTGAAATTTCACCGTGTGTCCTTTATCTTTAATAATTACACATGTGTCCTTTAAGTTTACTTAACTTTCACCTTTGTCCTTTATTTGAAACTTTTGCACACCGTGTGTCCTTTACACTAACTCCATCCAATATGTTGGTTATCTTCTCTAACTCCATCCAATATCTTGGTTATCTATAACCATATATTATTCTTTTAATGTTTCTAATAATTATTTAAAATACATTTGCAACTCCAAAATTTCTATAAATTTTATAGACTCTTATCTATATCTCAAATTTCATTTTTTTGTATTTTTACTTTAGGAAAATATGTTTTCAAATATATTTAATATATTTTCTTTTTTAATTCAAAATTAATTCATTAAAAATTCGATTTGAGTGGTTCAAAAGTCCAATATTTTTATAAAAAAAATTCTATCATATTTAGCACCTGTAAAAATTATTATTTCATAAAATACTATATTTTAGTATTTTTACACATTTTAAATCAAGTTATTCATTATTAAGGAAAATAAATCAGTTTTATATTAAATGAAACAGAAAATACTTTAAAAACTTATTTTTCAACTTTATACATCAGTATAGGGTGAACGGTAATAATTTTGATTCAATTAATATAAACTTTAGAGAAATATAATTTTATTAGAAACTAATTGTTACTGATGTATAACTTACATATATTTATAATAATTGAATCAAAATTATTACTGTTTATCCATATACTGATGTGTAAAGTTGGAAAATAATTTTTGTAAAGTATTTTCTATTTCATTTAATATAAAACTGCTTTATTTTCCTTAATAATGAATAACTTGATTTAAAATTCTTAAAAATATTAAAATATAGTATTTTCTGAACTAATAGTTTTTATAGGAGCTAAATATGATAGAAAAATTTTTATAAAAATTTTGGGCTTTTGAATCACTCAAATCGGATTTTTAATGAATTAATTATGAATTAAAAAAAAGAAAATATATTAAATATATTTAAAAACATATTTTCCTAAAGTAAAAATACAAATAATGAAATTTGGGAAGTAGATAAGAGTCTGTAAAATTTATAGAATTTTTGGAGTTGTAAATGTATTTAAATAATTATTAGAACTATTAAATAAATAATACATGGTTAAAGATAACAAAGATATTGGATGGAGTTAGAGAAGATAACCAAGATATTGGATGGAGTTAGTGTAAAGGACACATGGTGTGCAAAAGTTTCAAATAAAAGACAACGGTGAAATTGCAAGTAAACTTAAAGGACACACAGTGTAATTATTAAAGATAAAGGACAAACGGTAAATTTCAGGTAAACGTAAAGGACAAAACGTGTAATTTACCCTTACATAAATTTAACTCGGTGTCAGTAAAACATCCCTTACATAGTTTTCAGGAAACTTCACACTTCTTATATTTGCTAAGAGCACCCACAATAGTCAAACAATCCACTCCAAACCACCCACCTTTTGGTAGAGTGGTATGGATGCCTAATGATAGGTGACTTAGGGTCTAATAGTCTCAAGTTCGAGCATTGAAGGATATCGGGTTTTACTGATTATTCATTGTCGTGATTTCGGGCGGGTGGGTGGTCGGGTTTTCCCTAGATTGGTGGTCCTCGAGGACCGGGTGCCCTGTGGATATCCTGAATTCGTCACAAAGGGATTCCCACGGGAGCCCGTGATGACTTTATTGGCCTTTAAAAAAAACATGTCACATCATTTCAAACTATTCTAAACCAAACCTCACTTTTTTCCTCCAACCCCAAACTATTTCAATCCTCCACCTCATCACCTAGTTGTCCTTTTATTTAATTTATACCGCACATAAAAAAAAACTTTTTTTTGTTTAATATTAAAGTACACCATGCGGGCCCCACCTCAAACCCAATGGACCGGTCCAATGCAACGGACAGACTGGACATATTCAACCTCCTCCAATGGTAAAAACCTTCTCCTTGATCCGTCCACTCCCATAGGACCGGACCGTCAGGTGAGAGTGCATTATGGGTCTCTAAGTGTTATGTTACACTCACTCAAATTAGAGAAAATACCAATATTTAAATAGTGGGTTAAGCTCACGTACAAATAGCTTTTTCCGTGCGAAGCGTACGAATTGAAAGAAAAAACACACGGGTGTATTTATAACTAGAGTAATTATATAAGTACTCTAGTTATAAATGCACCGTGTGTGTTTTCCTTCAATTCGTACGCTTCGTACGTAAATTTTGTTTGTATTTGATCTTTTGTCTTTAAATAGTAATCAAGATTCGTATTTTTTTCATTTACGTCACTATAATTAGTAGTATTTTTTTTTAAAATAAGTTTCATAATATGGGACTAACGGAAATTAATCGACTTTACAGTGAAAAAAAAAAAACTATGCTTTGAGGGATGTTAACATTATCAACCAAATTTTACATTATTACTATTTGGTTTAGAAACTCATGTATGAATCATTAAATAAATAGTTATTAATAAAATAGAAAAATAAAGGATATAGTTGAGAAAAAATATTAAATTTTATAAAGTAAACAATACTAAAGAAAATAATAAACAATTGAGAAAAAATATTAAATTTTATAAAGTAAACAATACTAAAGAAAATAATAAACAATTGAGAAAAAATAAGCAGAAAAAAAATCCAACCAGTAACTTATTTATTTGGTATAGCTTGAGCTCACAAAATAATATGAAGCAAAACTTTCAAACAGTTACAAGAATCTAGGGCTAATAGAATAATGACAAATAGCGCAACTGGTTACCTCTCTATTAGCTGGTATAACTTCATGTATAATATGAGTAGAAACTTAAGTTAGTTATTAATTATTCTGATTTTAATATAATGATATAAATATGTTTTTTTGCATAAGTTTAAGGCGGCTTTCAACCGATTTGATTTCTCTTATTAGACTATCGTTATTTTGTTTTTTTTAAATGTATGCCTTGCTAGTGATAAAACATAGCCTAAATCGACTCATTAACAAGAGAATGGGTTATAAAGGTGCAACGACTACAGAATATATATGTAAATATACGGGAATAGTTACTCAAATACAATTGGTTCCTAAATGGTTGAATAGGTAAAATATACACTGTTTTACATAAATTGGTTCCTAAATGGCTATATAATCGTTTTCAGTTTGTAGAATTCATAAAAATATGATAAAAAACAAGGAGCAATGGAAATAAATAACCCTAACTATTGCTTTTTGGCCGATAATAGTTCTAACTATAAAAATAACCACTAGCGGTCTCAAATTTCGACATAATGGCCACCAACGGACCCAAACTAAGACCATATATAATGGTTGGTTAAATTGGCGTGAATTGATGAATTTCATCCCCTATTAACCTTGGAACACACCTCCTCCTCCCCCCCCCCCCCCTTTGGTTAAAGGGGCGTGAATGCTTGCCAGGCGAAATATTTCATGTGAGATGGGCAAAGGTTGGGCCAATGGGGGTTTGCCACTTCATTTTTTTTATTTCAATTTAATACCATTATATATTCACCATCTTTCACTCACCATTACACCTCTTGTCCATTTCAAGCCTTTTTCACCCACCAAGTGGCCCCACATTGCCAAGTGTCAAAAAACGCTCATTTCACCCACCAAATTTCACCAACCATTACACATGGTCTAACTGAGGCTAATTTCGTTAGTGTGATGGTGACGTGACATGCTTATGTGGCAAAATGATCCTACGTGACATCTGACGTGGCATCCTATATGGCAAAATGATCCTACGTGGCATCCTACATCGCATCCTAGGTGGCAAAATGATCCTATATGGCATGCCACGTCAGCATTACACTAATAGAGTTAGACTCAGTTAGTTTGGGTCTGTTGGTGGCCGATATGTCGAAAGTTGGGGCCGATAGTGGTTATTTTCGTACTTGGGACCATTATCGGGCAAAGAGCAATAGTTGAGATTATTTATTTCCATTACTCCTTGAAACAATTAATTAATCTTGTTGTCTTACGTTTTTTTTTTTTTTTTTTTTTTGGTCAGGTATAAATCAGTGAAACCCTTTAACTTGAAACCCCATTCTTCTCAAGTTTGAATCCCTTCCCACACGTCAGTCCCTTTCAAACCTATTGGTATATTTTTTTCAATGGACGGCGGGACTCAAACCGGGTACCTTTTAGCCAGAAACCCGGTAGAGGAAAACCTTTCCACCTCCACTGTAACCACTAGACTACAACATCATTGATATCTTGTTGTCTTACATTGTGGA
Source organism: Ambrosia trifida (assembly GCA_028751855.1). NCBI lineage: Eukaryota > Viridiplantae > Streptophyta > Magnoliopsida > Asterales > Asteraceae > Ambrosia > Ambrosia trifida. The sequence goes on along the minus strand of CM054123.1, from coordinate 55,063,604 downwards.
GTTGATTAAAACGTAAAAATAGACGAATGATATAATAATTATTCATAATTAAATTTACGTTATATATATTAAATTATAATAATCTTATTTGATTTTTTTTAAAGGTTTAGTTTAGTGGAAATCCTTGTACAACCCTAACCTAACGGTCTCAACTTCGAATCTCTACTCACACACCGGTGTCCTCCTTGCCTAAGCTCAAACCGTCACGGAGAATTTTTTTATGGTGTGCATGGATCGAACCTGTGACCTACCCCCAGAATGAGAACCCCTAAAGGAAAACCCACCCTACCTCAAATCAGCTGGACTGAAGATCGTTGAAAATAAACTTATTTGATTGTGACATGTTTTCAAATGTTTTATTGGTATATAATATACATAAATGGATATAAATTTATATGGATATAGATTTCCTGTTAATTATAAATATTATGGAATTTGGGATACTTTTTGAACACTTTTAACTAGTTAAGAACTTTTCTTGATATATATGATACTGTATATACTATAAAATTCAATTTACAATAGTGGTATCTAGTATTAGAAAATTGTATATCATGCTTTTTTTTTTTCAATTTCATCCTTAGATATTGTATATACGGATTTAGATCATTTGAGAACCACTATTTAGGGAGAGAACCAAAGAACCAAGTGTGAACACAAAAACCCCTCCATCAAAAAATAAAAAAAAATAATAAAAAAATTATATAACCTAAAAAAATAAAAAAAATAAAAAAAGTAAAAACACCAAAATGTTTTTTTAGTGTTAATCTTTCAGAAAAAAAAAATACAAAAAAATCAAAAAAAAAAAAAAACAAAAAAATGGCATTTTTTACGTCATAATTAAGTCAGGTCTTATGCACATGTGCATTTTGCTGTTATATATATACATACATATACCGTATGCACATGTGCATTTCACTATTAGAGCACACTTTTGAATAAATTATCAATTGCCATAATGAAATGATCATTAAATGGATATGATATGATATATAAGGTGGAAAAAAATTTATTCAATGATCTTTAAATAAACGCGAAGTGCATTTCACTATTATAGTTAGGTTTTTTTTCATGAGTTTAGATTGAGGGTTTAGTTTTTAGGTAGGATGGGAATGGGGTTAGGTTTTTTGGGGTTGTTGGTGAATAAACTTAAAAAAACCTCTATATAAAACTATAAAATAAGATAATTGTACTACATGCACATGTGCATTTCACTATTATAGTTAAGTTTTTTAATGGGTTTAGCTTTAGGGTTTAGTTTTTGGGTATGGTGGAAGAGGGAGTATCTTTTTGGGGGGGATGGGATGGAGCGTTTTGGTTTTTTTTTTTTTTTTTTTTTGGGGGGGGGGGGGGGGGGTGGGGTTAGCTGCACATGTGCATTTCACAATTGGGGGGGGGGGGGGGGGGGTTGGGGCAGTGTGGGGGATGGGGGGTTTAGGTTTTTAGGGAGTGAGGTAGGTGGGTTTAGGTTTTTAGGGGGTGGAGGTGGGGTTTTTAGGTTTTTTTTTATTTGTGTTGACAATGGTTCTCTGGTTCTCTCTCTAAAGTTGGTTCTCGTATGATCCCTACCCTTGTATATACTATATAATATAATATATGCTTTAATACTTATTTTAAATTCGAATATTTAGCCTGAAAAATGCTCATACCCAGGCCCATAACATTTGTTAAATGTTATAGTAGTTCCACGAAGCAAACTATAGCAAACCTTACCAAACTTGAGGGTTGCCTTGAGGCCACATGAGATTAGTGAACTTTTGGACTTGTTCTGGGATGTATGGATCATCGATACCCATGCTTTCATACAAAGGAAGGTGTGGCGAGTTTCCTATATACCCATAAAACATTTTAGTCGATGTGTTTTTGGACTTGGTTTCTGTGGGGAGATCAAAAAGGTGTCTTATTGCACCATATACGGAGTTTTGATGCTCATTTGAAACTCCTCCTATATATGCTTGGAAGCAACCATACTCCTGAAGTGCTTCAAGAACTTTAGTTTTAATGGACTCATAGACACAAAGATCTGGATTCTGGTTATCTAGCCCCGAAAAGTCGATAACCGGAAGCTGAATGTAAGCATCTGAACCCATTTCGGTGTTGAATTAGTAGTTGGGGACGGATAGCTAGTTGTTTTAGTACACTTTATATATATAGTGATTGCATACTTGTCTTTTACTAGCCGATTTAGTTTTAGTGGATTGGTTATAACAATGTAAAAGATCCCAGAACAGATGAGAAGTGTGATAAGATATGGAGACTTTGGTTGCAACAGGAATATCTTGGATTACTGGTTGATGAAAACGAAGAATTGAACGATTATATATTCGGCAAATCGGCAATTATGGCTGGATCGGATCAATTGCATTATAATAAATTAATTCAAAAATGAATAACATTGTATAATAAGAATATTTAAAACTGAATACTATTGTGTTAGAAATGTATCATTTTTATTAACAATTTTATTTCTTTTTATACAATTTTATAAAATACTTTTTATACATTTTATAAAATATTTTGCAAAAGGTTTGCAGGTGGGCTTGGGGAGCTTTGGTCTGATGGTGTTTTGGAGCCTAGAAGATTAGCCTGTTTGTTAGTCCAAGGAGCCCAAAAGAGAGAGCCCAGTCTTAAGCACAGTTGGAGAGTCCGAGCCCAGTTGGAGGGCTTTGTCCCCTTTCCTATATCCGGAGCTGAGATGGATGGCCAGGATGTCTTCATTGTGTGTTTCTTTGGCCTAATCCTATGGCTGTGGTTGCTTCGGGTGTGTTTTCTCCCGAGGCTAGGGTCTGGCTATATAAGCCCTTGGCCTTCTCCCTTTTCTAAGTTTTGATCCTCTTTTCTTTCGTACTCTCTGATTATAAGTCTCCCTGTCACGCAATATCTAGGGTTTGTGTTATTCAGATCATCTTGATCAGATAACTTGTGCATCTCTGAGTGTTTGTGATTGGTTATCTTGTGATAATGTCACACCCCCAAATTTCCACTTGCGGGGTTTTACCGCGAGGCGCGTGACACACCAGGATCCAAGTCAACGGTCACAATAAACGACAACTAAATGATATGAAAATAACGTAAATTGCCCATTAAGTTTTCAAAACCGTTCTATCACAGCGGAAGCAAAATGTATTATTACAACTCAAAAGTAAAACTCAAGTCTGAAATACTCAAAATGAAATGCAAATGAGTCCTAGACGCCGTGAGACTCCGTGCGCCTATCGATAGCTGCTACCTTAACGACCTGAGACAAACATGCTAAAAGACGTCAGCAAATAATGTTGGCGAGTTCACAGGTTTTTAAGTAAAACGTTTCACGAACTTTTGAAAGACTATCATGATACTATCGATCGATGAAGACACTCGTTAAACGTTTGAACTCCATAACGAACCTCCCAAACGAACCATTGCCCATCGCAGTTAACGAACTACCATCCCATGGTCAACGAACTACTTTATCATAGCTAACGAACTACCATCCCATGGTCAACGAACTACTATATCATAGCTAACGAACTACCACATAAGGGCTAACGAACCACCGCATCGCGGCTAACGAACTGCCACCACATAGGCCATATAATACTGAACATAAATGAGTACCTTGAACCCAAATGAATACTCCCAAACGTAATGAATACTCCCAAAACGTAGTGAATACATGAATACTTCAAAAGCATAGTTGACACGCCTTTTATGAAAACATAGTTGACACGCCTTTTATGAAAACATAATTGACACCCGTTTAAAGAACACGACATGTTTTCTCCCCCGAAAATGTAAAACCGGTAAAAGAATGGGGCCGTGAAACTCACCTTAGAGTGCGTCTTCTTGATAACTAGAGATCCAACACGTGTATGATAATCCCAACTAATGACAACCTATCAATGAGTTTACATAAGTGTGATGACTACTAACCCGAAGGCTAACTAGTCCCCGATTGTCCAGATCTTGACTCTATGTGTTAGAAAGCGTGTTTGAACGTTAACCGGACATCCCAGACTGACCCGACATCCCGTTGGTGACCCATTACATCAATTAGTCATGCACATAAGTTTCAAGCATAAAACACTTAGTTTGCATCAAAAATCTCATTCCGGACATCAGATGGTCGAATGTGGTTTTTTCCCATTTCCACGTTCGCCCGTTTGAGCCACGTTCGCCCGTTTGAGCCACGTTTTGTTCCACGTTCGCCTATTTGAGCCACGTTCGCCCGTTTGAGCCACGTTCGCCCACACGAATGGTCGAATGAGAGCCACGTTCGCCCGTTTGCATCAACACTTCATAAAACGCACCAAAACGCATCTAAACGGTCCGAAAACATTACGAAACATCACCAATCACAGCAGTCAACTATCATTAACATATTCCTACAAAACCCTACCAATTTTATCCCGAAATCCGTTCGTTTTACAAGTTACCCGAAATAGCAAATTATGGAGTGTCACATCAAACGCATGCAAGCTTTACCCAATTAGGAAATTTTCTGAAATCAATCAATAATCAACTTAATATACTCAGATTATCATGAACAAGAAACCCCCAATCATATCCTTATCTCTATCATCATGAACAAGCCCTAGATCTATCCCAAAATCCCCAAAATAATCAAAACATCATCAATAATCAATTGTAACCTATCTCAATCATAAATCATCATCAATAACAGTCCTAGATCATTGTTATAACATCTATACAACAATCAATCATCAAACAATACATAACATCACATAAAACACCATTAACACATGTTAATTTGTATGAAAACTCATTGTATATGAATAGGTTTTGTTTAGAAAGACATTAAGATGGTTTTTATCCATGAAAACATGTTTGAATCAGATCTAGACTCTTGGGGTTTAATGAAAACGAATTGAAATGCTTTAAAAATGAATTAGAATGAAGAACACACCTTAGATCTTTGTGTAGAAGATGTTTGTAGGTTAGATTATAGGAAAACAAGAGCAAAACTCCTTCCCCAACGTTTAAAGTTGCTAGAGAGTGTTTAGAGGCGTTTAGGGTTTGTGAAATGGTGAAAAATTACAAAGTGTGGTATTTATACTATGTCCACATTCGCCCCTTTCACCTGGGCGAATGTACCCACATTCGCCCCTTTCACAGGGTCCAATGTGCATGTTCTGGTCGAATGAAACTTTTCATTTCTACATTCCAGGTTCGCCCCTTTGCTAAGGGTCGAACCAAGACAAATTTCCAGGTTCGCCCACTCGACGTGGTCGAACCAGGACTTATGTTTTTCCTAGTTTTCCAGTTTGTCGTGTTTGACGCATTTTAACGCACCTCATCATACGGGCATGCAACCTTAGTCTATGTTTAACATATTTAAGCACGGATGATTATCTACACATCATATAAACACATCTAAGCATATAATCCACCATACGACAATTAGTCTACACATATACTTAATTAGTTTATGTAATTCACCAACAACGGGACTTGTAACGTGTGTGTGTACTTAACCCAATGATCCTCCGAATCATTGAACCATGGACAATACGGACTGTGTTTCGACTTTACTTACCCCGTCAAGTATGTTTAATAAACGTTTTTCGCTAAGGTAGACTTATGTGTTTATAAAATGTTGACCCAAACATGCCGGGTGTCACAGATAATCATAGAGTGATCTTTGAGAGTTGTAGTGAGGTTTATTGTGTATTTTGTACTCGTCACAGATTTGTAAACTGTGTTTGATTCTTGAGAATAAAGTGAAATCTGTGCCGACTATTTTGACATGGTATCAGAGCCCTGGTTGAGCTCTTGATATCTGGATCCATTCCGCTATTGTTCTTGGTGATTCATCTTCCTGGATCTTGGCTGTTCCAGATCTAGGGTTTGTGCTGTTGGAGGCTTCTTCTTCTTTGCTCTCTGGTGTTCAACCCTAAGTGAAAGTTGAACACTACGAGTTTATTGGAGAACCCTAACTTGGGCCCTGTTTGGTGAGATCTTTCTGATTTTTTGTTCTCGTTGTGTCTAGTGTCTCTAAGGAGTCGATTGCCAGGGCTTGAGTCCCTGTTCTAGATCTAGGGTTTGGTCTGGTCACTGTTGGCTCCCTCGTAAAGACCTAGACTGGCACCTTTTGAGTGATGAACTGGTTATCTGGATCACCTGTGGGGCTTCGCCACCTTGATCTTATCTGTGGTGTCTTTGTGTGGTCTATTTTGTTGATTGTGTGCTCATCTGTGCTTGCTTGTTTCTTTGATTGCTTGTTATCATGGGGGATGTTGCACATCCTGTGGACCCTGGACCTAATCTTGTTACTCTTGTTAGAAAACTTGATGCTAGTGATCCTTTGTATCTTCATGCTAGTGATTCCACAAATCTGACTGTGATTAGCATTAAAATTAAAGGGACTGAAAATTACACTGTTTGGGCTAACTCTATGACACTTGCACTTAGGGTTAAAAACAAGTTAGGATTTATTAATGGTGAATGTGTCAAACCTGTTGATGATGTTGTCCTGGCTAATCAATGGGAAAGATGCAATAGCATTGTGCTTACTTGGATTCTTAACTCTGTGTCAGAAGAACTGTACATGGGACAGGTCTATTCCAAACTTGCATCTGATGTTTGGAAAGACCTGAAAGAAACCTATGACAAAATTGATGGATCAATAGTGTTTGACTTGTATCAGAAAATCAATTCGTTCAGTCAAAATGGTATAACTGTTGCTGAATACTATCACAAGTTAAACACTATGTGGAAAAAATTAGACCAGATCCTTCAGTTACCTGCCTGTGTGTGTGATGCCTCTAGAGACTTCAATAACCACTCTAATATGATTAAGTTGATGCAGTTTCTGATGGGGTTGGACAGTGCCTTTCAAAGTGTCAGAACAACCTTGTTACTTAGAACTGAGTTACCTTCTGTGAAGGAAGCTTTTGCTTTAGTTTCTAGAGAAGAGTCTCATAGAAACTCAAGCATTAATAGTTCCAGTAAGCCAAATCAAACTGTTAACTTTATGGCCAAAACTTATACTGAAACTATCAATAACAATAAAAAGGTCAATAAAGGCACTAGTCAATCCCTGAAGTGCACTCACTGCAATAAGAATGGGCACTCTGTGGAAAAATATTTTGAGTTAATTGGCTACCCTGCATGGTCTAGGTATAAAGGACAAAACAGAAAACCTGCTATGAGTAATAACAGTGTCTCTGATTGCTCTAATAGCTCTCTAAATGGTTTAACTAGTGATCAGGTTGCTAAGTTGTTGAGTCTCATCCATGAAAAACCTGCTGAAGCCTCTGTTAGCTGTAACTTGGCTGGTAGGGTGGTTTGTGCCTCTGCCATTAGTCATAATGTTTATTGCTTCACTAGTTCTAATGGCAGTTTGTTAGGGATAGGATGGATTGTTGACTCAGGTGCTAATGAGCACATGGTTAAAGATGATACTGGTGTTTTTTATTACATTGATGTGTCTGATTTAAATATTAAGATTAAACACCCTAATGGTACTTTTGCTCTTGTAACCAAAATAGGAAAACTAAAACTTGCTGAAAACCTGATTCTGCAAGATGTGCTTGTAGTACCTGAGTATACTGTAAATCTGTTGTCTGTCCACAAACTTGCTAGGGACAATAAGGTGTTTGTTGGTTTTGATGAGGATAAGTGTTATTTGCAGGACCGGTCAACCAGGAAAACCCTGGTGACTGGTAGTCAAACTAATGGTCTTTATATGTGTGGGAACTCTTCCTTGTTATCTGCTGTTTGCTGCAATAGTGTCTCTGGATTCAATTTGTGGCATGCTAGGTTAGGTCATCCCTCTAGTCATGTTTTTAAATACTTAGACATTGATGCTAACATTAAGCCTTCTAGCAGTCATGATCCCTGTGATGTCTGTCAAAGGGCTAAACAACACAGGGATCCCTTTCCTCTGAGTGAACATAAGGCTGCACATCTAGGGCAGCTTGTGCATCTGGATGTGTGGGGTCCTTATAAAGTAGCTGATAGGGAAGGAAATAGATTCTTCTTAACAATTGTCAATGATTTCTCTAGAACCGTGTGGGTCTGTTTAATGAGACATAAATCTGAAGTTATTGAAAACATAAAGGATTTTGTGAATTTGGTCATGACTCAGTTTAAGCAAACAGTCAAAATCTTTCGAAGTGATAATGGAACTGAATTCATCAACTCACAAATGAATGTTTTTTTTTTTTTGTAAAAACAATGGGATTATTCATCAAACCACATGTGTTTATACACCACAAAAAAATGGTGTTGTGGAAAGGAAGCATAGACACTTGTTAAATGTTGCTAGAGCTTTGTTGTTTGAAAGCAATGTCCCTATTTAGTTCTGGTCTGAATGTGTATTAACTGCTGCATATTTGATTAATAGGACTCCATCCTCTGTGCTTAATGGGAAGACTCCTTATAAGAAAATGTTTGGTTTTAAACCCTTTCTAGAACATCTCAAAGTTTTTGGTTGTTTGTGTTTTTCAACTGTGTTAAATAATTCTAATAAGCTTGACAGCAGGGCTGAGAAGTGTATCTTTCTTGGATATTCCAATGAGAAAAAAAGGATACAAACTTCTCAGTCTTGAAAGTAAAGCTGTCTTCTTTTCTAGAGATGTTAAGTTATTTGAATCTTACTTTCCTTTTAAAGAAAGCAATATTTTAAGGAATTTTGACACTTTCTCATAGTTCAGAAGTGAACACTTTGAATTTTTTTGATCGTTTTGAAAACATAGAAAGCTCAAGTGACTTAGAGATGAATGATCCCGATGATGATAGAAAGGGAAATGGTAATAGGGAGTCTAGAACACATGGGTCTCAGCAATTTGATAACTCAGATAAGGTTGATGGCTTGGTTGATTCACAGCAGCCAACCATGTTTGATGTATCATTAGATAGGGCTGAGGGTGGACCATGATCTAAGATCTCAATCTGAGGGGGACTCTCTAAATCCTAGTGATGCTTTTACCCCTAGAAGGTCCTCTAGAGCCACAAGTTTTCCAAAAAAATTTAGTGACTATGTTGTAAAAGGGAAAGTTAAGTATGGAATTGAAAAAGTTGTTAACTTTTCTCATCTCTATAGTGAGTGTAAGTGCTTTGCAGCCTCCCTTGATAAGGGTAGTGAACCCAAGTCTTACTATGAGGCTATTAAGGATCCCAACTGGATCCAAGCCATGAATGATGAGCTTAGTGCTCTTTATAGTAATGACACTTGGGAGATTTGTGATCTACCTAAAGGTAGACACAAAGTAGGCTGCAAGTGGATCTTTAAAATAAAATATAAATCCAATGGAGAGATTGAGAGATATAAAGCCAGATTAGTGGCTAAGGGGTCAGAAAGAAGGTCTTGACTATGAGGAGACCTTCTCCCCTGTTGTTAAACTTATTACTATTAGATGTGTCTTAAGTTTGGCTGTTAACAACAGTTGGAGTATTTTTCAGTTGGATGTTAACAATGCTTTTTATATGGGGAACTTAATGAAGACAATTATATGTCTTTGCCTGATGATTTGTCTAATTGTTCCTCTAATAAGGTGTGCAAGTTAAAAAAATCCTTATATGGTCTTAAACAGGCACCTAGGATGTGGAATAAGAAACTGGTAGATGCTCTTGTTGAGTTTGGATTTGTTTAGAGTTGTTGTGATTATTCTATGTTCATTAAGAAGAACAAGCCTGTGTTTATTGTTGTCCTTGTATATGTAGATGACATTATCATAACTGGTAACTCTGTTGAAGAAATAAACTTAGTTAAAACATTGTTTAAATCTAAGTTTCAAATAAAGGACTTAGGTGTTCTTAAATATTTTTTAGGAATAGAAGTTACCAAGCAAAGTGATGGTTTATGTCTTTCTCAAAGGAAATACTGTACAGACTTGTTATTTGAATATGGCATGCTTGGATGTAAACCTATCTCTACTCCTCTTGAACAAAATCATGTGTTGACTCACATTGTTGCTGATAACAACAAAGTATTATCTAATATCACAAGTTATCAGCAGCTAGTGGGAAAACTCATCTATTTATCTCACACTAGACCTGACATATCATATTATGTGCACTATTTGAGTCAGTACATGCATTCTCCCACTAAGGGGCATTGGAAAATTGCTTTCAGACTTCTAAGATACTTGAAGTCTTCTCCTGGAAAGGGAATTTTGTTTAAAAAAGGAAATTCCCTGTGTCTGACAGCCTTTGCTGATTCAGACTGGGGAAAGTGTGTTGAGACTAGGAGGTCTGTAACTGGGTATTGTATCTTCTTAGGTGACAATCTTATTACCTGGAAAAGCAAGAAGCAGTCAACTGTAGCAAAATCTTCTACTGAAGCAGAATATTGTGCTATGGTTGCTGCTACATGCGAAATAATTTAGGTAAAAAACTTGTTGTCTGAGTTGAATGTTGACATTGAGTTGCCTGTTAAGCTTCATTGTGATAGTTTTGCTGCTATCTCTATAGCAGCTAATCCAGTTTTCTTTGACAAAACTAAGCATTTTGGCTTGGACATGTTCTTTTTAAGAGAACAGATTTCTAAAGGGGTGATAAAAACTATTAAAGTTGATTCAAACAATCAACTGGCTGATATCTTCACAAAGGGATTGTTACTAGTAGTCATTTTAAAATTTGTGAAGAAATCATGTTTGATCCATATAAGAAATAAAATTGAGAGGGGGTGTTAAAAATGTATCATTTTTATTAACAATTTTATTTCTTTTTATACAATTATATAAAATATTTTTTATACATTTTATAAAATATTTTGCATAAGGTTTGCAGGTGGGCTTTGGGAGCTTTGGTCTGATCATGTTTTGGAGCCCAGAAGATTGGCCTGTTTGTTAGTCCAAGGAGCCCAATAGAGAGAGCCCAGTCTTGAGTCCAGTTGGAGAGTCCGAGCCCAGTTGGAGGGCCTTGTCCACGTCAACGACCCCCTTTCCTATATCCGGAGCTGACATGGATGGCTAGGATGTCTTCATTGTGTGTTTCTTTGGCCTAATCCTATGGCTATGGTTGCCTCGGGTGTGTTTTCTCCCGAGGCTAGGGTCTGGCTATATAAGCCCTTGGCCTTCTCCCTTTTCTAAGTTTTGATCCTCTTTTCTTTCGTACTCTCTAATTATAAGTCTCTTTGTCACATAGTATCTAGGGTTTGTGTTATTTAGATCATCTTGATCTGATAACTTGTGCATCTCTAAGTGTTTGTGATTGGTTATCTTGTGATAATCATAGTGTGATCTTTGAGAGTTGTAGTGAGGTTTATTGTGTATTTTGTACTCGTCACAGATTTGTAAACTGTGTTTGATTCTTGAGAATAAAGTGAAATTTGTGCCGACTATTTTGACATATTGTATGAATACATTCGAAGTGTATAAAGGTAATTACATAATGTATTAGGCTATATGATGTGGAATGAAGCACCTAGGGGTTTCATTACGCCACCTCAGCTCAATATCAGCACCACGTCAAAAATGCCCCTTAAAGATTATGAAACCCAAAATAAATAAAAAAAATTACCACAACTCCAGCCTCAAAAGAAACCTAATCCGGAATTCCAACTTGTTTACCGACTCCAGCGATTCCATCCAGCAATCACATTGATTGTAATCGAACTAGGTCATGGCGATTCATTCCCAAGAGATTCCATGACAAACAACCACGGGCGGCCAGTTCGTTCACGGACTATTCAAACTAGGTTGTGAAGTTTGTGTTAAAACTTGAAAAAAAAACGTGCAAAAATTTTTCAACATGATCAAATTTAAAACTCAACTTAGTAATTTGCAGTATAGTGTTCAAAATTGGAAGAATGGGTGGAACTGGTTTGTCAAGACAGCCATAATGATTCAATTCAATGGAAGATGCAAATTGTTTATGAACAGCTTGTTGGGGAAAGAAAGTCAAAAGGATAAGAAAATGGTTAGTGGTTTGGAAAAATGATAGCAAATCTTAGAATAAGAACCATAGCTTAATTCGGGTTCTCAAATTCAAAATATATTGCACCAAAAGTTAAGTTTTATACATCAAAATTGTCATTTGATTTTTGCACTTTGTTATTGTTACTATAACTAGTAAAATACCCGCGCTACGCAGCGGGGTTTAGGTCGGTTATGGTTCGAATATGTACGACACCATCACTCGATATAGCAATCGGAAAAAAATATGTTTAAGATGATATGGACACTTGTTTTAAATCGATTAGAAACCACACCAAGAAATGTACATAAGACAATATTCTTGTGGTTTGTAAAGTCAAGGGAAAAAATCTTAAAATGATAGTATTTTATAGTTTATTTTATTAAACATTCTTAAAATACTCTAGAACTATTATAATTCATCAAAATATTTTATAAAACATATTGACAAATCCTATAAAATTAAAACCTAAAAAAAGGTTGTTTTATACAACAAAAAGAAAGTTTGCTTTGTATAACAAAAAGGGCTTAAAAATTGAAGTGAAAAATAAAAAATAAAAAAAATTTAGCCCAAGATTTGAACTTGGCTTCATGAGGTTATCCACATGTGAACCTGTGGGCTACAGGGCACTTTTAGTTTTATTGGTCACACCCTTAAATTTTACAAGCGGGGTTTTACCGCGAGGAACGTGACACACCAGGGTCCAAGTCAACGGTCACAATAAACGACAACTAAATGTAAATTATACATAAACCATGCATTTATTTTTCAAAATATATCCAACAACAGCGAAAGCATAAAAACTTCTTTACAACCCAAAACATTAATGTTATAAGTCTGACAATGTTTGAAATCATGCAAGTGAACACAAGACGCTATGTGATTTCGTGCGCCTATCAACAGCTGCTACCTTAGCGACCTGAGAAGACATGCTAAAAACGTCAGCACATAATGCCGGTGAGTTCACAGGTTTTTATGATATTGTTTCCAATAGTTTTAAAGAGTACTCCCGTCAATACTATCATGTGTACCTCTGCCAAACGTATATACTGCTACTACTACAATTGGAAAACCATTACTGGACACGAATACATGAATACAAAAATACAAAAATACATGAATACACCTGCCCAAATACACGAATACAAGAATACATGGTCGATACAACATGCACTTGTCCGACCTCCAGCCGACGAGTGGGGCAGGTCACGCCCAATAGATCTATCCACATTTACCCCGTTGTGCTAACCCGCACATTCATGATTTTCCTCGGGACTTCAACAAATCGTATAGTAACCAGAAGACTACCTCAGTATAACATATGTTTCATGAATACGAATACGTGATATCGTATAGCAACCAAAAGACTATCTCATAAGTTTTATGAATACCAATACGTGATATGACAGATGTTTTACGAATACGAATACGTAGCATGTTTCTCCCCCGAAAGCAAAACCAGTAAAAAGTGGGGCCGTGAACTCACATTAGGTTGCGTCTTCTAAAACAGAATACCCAACGCGAATTGATAATCCCAACTACCGATGACCCATCACAAAGTTTACATGAGTGTTGCGATTAATAACCCATAGGTTGACTAGTCCCCGATTGTCTAGATCATGACTTCGTATGTTTGAAAATGTGTTTGAACGTTAAACCAACACACCTGATAGTCCCGACATCCCGTTGGTGACCCGTTACACTAGTTGATCAAGTATATATAGTTTACACATAAGAATCACACATAAAACACTTAGTTTGCATCAAAAATCGCATTTATGAAGTCATGGGGTCGAATTAGGTGAACAAGAAGTTGGTTCAACCTAACACTAAGTCGAATGAGTCAGAAAAAGGTTCATTCGTTCTCCAATCAACTGGTTCGACCTCCCGAAGGTGCGAACCAGTTTCTCGTTTCACCCAATTGCTACAAAAACTCATAAAACGCACAAAATCACACCAAAACAGTTCGAAAACATCACGAAAAATCACCAATCACAGTAGTTTACTACATCTAATCTATCCCCACAAAACCCTACCAATTATATCCCGAAATCAGTCCGTTTCACAACTTACCCAAAATGGCAAATTATGGAAATGTCACATCAATACATGTAATATTTACCCAAAATGGAAACTTATCAAAATCATCTTATAATCAGATTATTATGGTCAGATTATCATGTATATGAAAACCCCTAATCATATCATTAACAATATCATCATGAACAAACCCTAGATCTAACACAAAACCCTCAAAATGGGCAAAACATCATCAATCATTAATTACACCCTAAAATAATCCTAAATCATCATCTAAAACAGTTATAGACCATCATCCTATCATTTATTAATCATTCAAACATCATATAACACATAATACCTCTTTTAACACCATTAACACATGGCTTTTTGTATGAAAACTCATTATTAATGAAAAGGTTTTGTTTAGAAAGATATTAGAAAGGTTTTTATCCATGAAAACTTCCTTGAATCAGATCTGAACACTTAGGGTTTGATAAAAACGAATAAAAATTGATTAAAAAGATTTTACATGAAGAACACACCTTGAATCTTCTCTTGTTTGTGTTATAGAACCTAATTGTAGGTTAAGATCTGAAAAACGAGATCAAAAACTCCTTTCTACAGGTTTGGGGTTGAGAGAGAGCACTTGGAGGCGAGTTAGGGTTGTGAAATGATGAAAAAGTTGCAAAGTATGGTATTTATAGTCAGTGTTGGTTCGCACCCTCTTGGGGCCGAAGGAGTTGTTTTAAGGGTCGAATGAAGAGCCAAGTGGTTGGTTCGAACCCCCTTATGGTTGAACCATAATCCATGTTTTCAATTTTCTATGGTTTTGTCATTTAAACGCGTTTTAACACATGTTAACACATTCTAACACATGAACATGCAATCCTAACATATGTTAAGTGTATCTAATCATATAAGCACCATAATAACACGTATTTACACATTGCACATCATACATGGAACAATTCATGTTTATCACTTAATCCAACTATGTAAGTTCACCAACAACGGGACTCAAGACTCGTGCATGCGTATGTTACCCCCCAATGATTCTCCAATCATTGAACCCTGGACAATACGTAAGTGTAAACCGACTTAACTGACCTAGTCAAGCATGTTAGACAAATGTTTTTGCTAAGGTAGACTTATATGTTTGAAAAATATTACCCTGAGTTTGCCGGGTGTCACATCACCCCCCAGTTGAAAGAATTTTCGTCCCGAAAATTGCCCGAAGCCAAAAAGGAAGAAGACAAAAAGAAAGAAAATTTTTCCGGTTGCTACATCTATGGTCTACAAAAATGATCAGTGTGTGTGATTTAGGAAAAAAAAGGGGGCTAATTACATGTTGCCATATATCAAACCGTCCTAAACAACAAATCATGAATTAGCAGTGTATACACGATTGATTTTGCTTGTTATACTAGCGAGATTAAACCTCGCGTTGCCATGTAAATAGAAGCAAATCAACTTTAGTATTTTGAGTTTTAGAGTTTATCGTTCACGATTTAGGATTAAAACTAAGATTTTTTTTCTTTTGAAAGGGCCAAATTCTATCATCTGTTGTGGGTCTCAGAAATACTTGAACCGGCTTTGGTGTTTTAAAGGTTTTTTTTTCTTCTTGAAGCAGCTTCTTTGTTACTATGCATAGGTTTATTTTTTATTTATGTATATAAACATGCTGTATAAACGAAGAGCCCAACAAAAACCATAAAAAACCTACCAGAGCAAGATAAAGAAAAAAAACAACAAAAAATTGAAGAAATAGAAATGGATGACAAATGGACTAATAAAGAATAAGAACTGTTCACCTTTCTAAAATGTATATGGTTAAAATAATAGTAAATAAAACAAGTAAAAAAACGAAAACCTTATAAAAGGAAAAAAAAACACCGTAAAATTAAGAGTAAAAGTGTGAAAAAAGTAGTTAACAAATGTAAAAAAAATCAGTTAATAATGGATAAATCTGTAATTCTTTAAGTTTTACTAAAAATAGTAAAATAGCTATTTTATAGTTTATTTTTAAAGAAATAATTCAAATTGGCAAATTTGATATTTTTAAATTTAAAGAAAGAGATACATGTAACTTATATTTTGAGTAGGGTTGGCAATTAAGACACGATAACCTGACACGAACCTACACGATTTTAACAGGTTTCATGTTTGGCCTTAACAGGTTTCGTGTCTATAACAGTTAAGACATGTTTAGTTTTGTGTCGTGTTTGTGTTTACATATTTCGTGTTTGTGTCTTATCGTGTTCGTGTCTTAGCAGGTATTATCGTGTTTCTTATCATGTATTGTCGTGTCTTATCGTATCTTGTCGTGTTAACCTGTTTTACTATGTGTTCCTTATCGTGTTAACCTGTTATACACAGGTTCGTGTTCATGTTTAAAAAAAATGACACGATTAGATTTCGTGTCGTGTTCGTGTTTATAGGTTTCGTGTTCGTGTCTTAATAGGTTCGTGTAACCTGTTATGCAAGCCCTAATTTTGAGTTAGGTATATATATATATATATATATATAATTGAAGAACTTAATAGAGGGATAAATGTAGCTACCTAAAAATATTAACTATTAATCTGGCCACTTTTTAAATCATTCGAACTTATGTTGTAGCTAGATCACAGTACGTATCATAAGACAATAAGTAACATATATTTTTAAACAAGAAGCATGAATACATACAAACTTCTAGCTAGATGTGTAACACTCCAACCGATGGCAGAATCATCGCGGTGCACGATAGTGACAATTGTTCAATAGAACGTGAACTAAAAGTGTAAATAACTTTAAGCAAACCAAATTTCATTACATTGTTCAAACCAAAACAAAACATAACATGTCTCAAAAGTTTCACGTTTTATTAATTAAGCACAAGGTCCAATCCTAAGCATGAAATCATGAGAAAATCAAACTGCACCTGAAAACATGTACAAAATAATTTTGTCAACACATATAATGCATTGGTGAGTACATAAGTTTTCATATATATAATAGACACAAAAGTGATTCGCAATTCATGTGCTATATTATTGCAATTATGTAACTAGTAATACAAATGTTCAAATTCAAACCTATAAGAATCAAGAATCGAGAGTCAAGAATCACATAACAATGACCAAGGGCTTCCCTTCGAAAGGGTAAATCAAACAAGAGATATAAATCATAGTACTATTCATTGTTATGCTCGGCTTAAAAATAAGTTAATGGTTTTGACAAAGGCATAAGTACACACAACTAACATAAAGCAACATGTAAAGCACGTAAAAGAATCACATTTTAATATTATAGTATTTTAAATAGATTTATTATTATCAATAATAAAATAATTAGCAAATAAATACAAATAAAGTGCAAAAATATTATTTTTATTTTTGAACAGTAGTTTATATGTTTTATAAGTGGGAAATAATTTTATAAATTATTTTCCATATTATTTTCATTTAAACATAATTTATTTGAATTTAATTAAATAAATATAACTAAATTGTAAAAACGGGTAAAAATTATGTTTTTATAGAAAATAAAATTACCAAAAAGTTTTATATGGTCAAAAATGTCTCCATAAAAAATTTGGTATTAAAATGATAAAAATGATTTTTTATGAATTAATTATCCTTTAAACAAGATAAATAAATTAAAATTAAAAAATAAATATTTTTCAGAAAAATAAAATTATAAATATAAACTTGAGTGTTGTGGAGCCATGATAATTTTTATAAAAATATTGGACAAGGTTTACTATTTTTATTAATTAAATGCATTAATATGAGTTATATAAAAAAAAGAAAGGAAAAATTGGAAGAAAAAAAAAGCACAGAAACCGGCTCCCAAAGGACTCGAACTTGAGACCCTTCGTGTGCATGGCCACGCCCATATTATGAATTTATAGTCTATTTAAACAAAACATAAAACAACAAAGAATCCCCAAATAACTATTATAAACCCTAACCCACAAATCGATCCAATAAGCCAGGAATTCGACACAGATAGCGATCGAAAGTATAGGGATTTTATTCCTTGAATAAAACCGAATCAAAAGAAAAAAATAGAAGTTATGGTGTACTGATTGTTGATGCAAACCAAGCACCAAGTCACGACCAAAGATGCTTCGAATTGAGATTTTTTAGAGATTGAGAGGGAATGGTTGCAGAGGGTTTATGCAAGTCACTATGGTCTGATTGTTTATGTGAGTTTAATCGAACCAAAAATGAGTTTATATAGTGATTTGATATGTTTCGATTTGGAAGGTTTTTAATGGCTCTTAATCGATCAATTTGACAGCTCAAACGCGTATAATCAAGCGATTTGTTAATTATAGAAGGTAGATGAGATTAGGGCGCTCATAATATGGGATTTGATTTTGAAATTGGCCACGTTTTAGCTAAAATTTGTCGGTGGTTTGTTGTTGGGTCAAACCAGAATCCGATTCGGATCTGGGACTGTTTGGCTGTTCGAACAGGAAAGGAAAGGCAAAGGAGTTGTAGTGGGCTTGTGTGATGGGCTGGCATATTGGGCTTAAGGGAGGAATGGGTTGGTTTGGTTAATGGGTTTGATTATTAGGTGGAGATGGATGGGTATTAAGCTTAAGCTTTAAAAAAACTACACCAACTATCTTATTCTTATTCTTATTATTATTATTATTATTATTTTTATTATTATTTTTATTATTATTATTACTAAATTTTTTTAATATAAAATATATTTTATTATTATTATAAAATAAAAGATCACATGGTCTTAACTTTATAACATGCATATTTAGATGTATAAAAGCGCAAAATGATAAATAATTGAAAAGGAGTAATGGACTTTTATTATTTGATAAAAATTCCAAAATTACAAGGGCTAGTAATGTCAAACAAGCAAACATGATGAAATAAATTTGTACAAAAGCAAAAATAGAAGGGTGACAGATGTCACAAGATGCTTCAATTACAAAAATAAATATGCATACATCACACACACACGCGCGCACACAGACACACACACACACACACACACACATATATATATATATATATAAACTTAATTTTTCAATGTTCAAAAACTCATAATAGCCTTGACCCATTGAGATTATTGTGCTAAGTTTCAGACGCCACAATAAGTCTTTAACGCCAACTTGCTTTGAACGCCACCTTCTTTGTAATAGAACTTAAGAAACTCTGCATAACTGAAAGGCTTGTAAAGGAGTGGGTGTTCTTCGTCCACCATTTCATAGAATGTTTTTACGAGGGTACTTGCTCTCTGTACTGAAAAAAACCCGAGCGAGTATCTAGCCATGTTTCCATTCATTACTACCCTATGAAACGGTACGTGCAATCGGCCATTCAACCAAACCTGCATATCATTTTAAAAGAAACCAAAATCAAGATTTCTAAAAGTCAAAACTCAATAATCTTCTGAGCTACCTTAATCTATCTACTTAGCTAGGGTTAATCATATTTTTTTTAAAAAGTGTTCTAAGCGCTAAAATTGGCGCATAAAAACTATAAAATCTAATTACTTTCACATATTAGAAGTGACTTATGTTGAGCTACTCGATATCAGCTTAGTAGAACCTTGAATCGAGCGGAGCTTACAAGAGCTCACGCCCGAGCTCTTTAATGCTAAAAAAAGCTTGTTAAATTTTAACGAGTTGAAACCATGTTTTACTTATCATCCTTCACGAATCTTGTTAGTTAAAACAAGATATTATACACATACATACATGTTAACACTTAACAAATTTTGTAAGAATATCGAGAACTCGTCAAAGCCAATAGAAATAGAATATTTTTTACACTATCATTATTATTAAAATATAACATTAAAAGTAATTAGTCTCCAATTAATTTATCTCGTTTACTTATTCAAATTACTCTCAACAAAACTACTTTTACTCATTTATAAGTGAAGTTATACTTGTGGGAGATCAAATGAAAACATTAAATATCGTGATAACTACGAGAATATGCAGGATCGACGAACAGGTCAACCGACAATCACGAGGTTTATATTTGATGGACGGGGTAAATCATGGTGTTTAACATGCTTAATTGAGTGCTTTTAATGTTGTTGGAGTGATTATATGCCTTGAATGTGATAACTACGCTACATTGTATGATTGCAGGTAAAGCGGCTAAAATGGATATATTTAGAATGGAATTGTGTAGCGCGTGTGAGCCGGAGAAAAATAATCAAGACACCAACACTTGAGAGCCAGTGTTCATAGACGCTGGAGCATTGAAAAGGAACTTGAATAACTCAAGAACACCCGAGTCGGGGGCCACTACTACTAAATAATAATAATAATAATATAATAAACTAATAATAATAATACAAATAAATATACTAAACGTAAAAGAAAAAAAAAAGAAAAGTCCCAAGGCCCAATAGGAGATTAGTAGGTCATGAGAGTGACTTAATATTATTGAGGCGACGACAAACTTTTGGGGGTTTTATTTATTTATCTTTTGACGGCAAAGCATCACAGAGGAGTTTTGGGGAAGGCGCAGCTTTCTAGGAGGACTTTTGGAGCATATAATCGCACAACACAAAGGACAAAGGGGAGAGGGAGATGGTGGCTTCTACCCTAGTCATGAGCGGCTAATCACCCGTGATCCTCTCCGGGTGAATGGTTAGTTATCTTTGCAAGGTTTTATGTTTGTCAAACAATTGAATTGAAACTTTGAATGTTTAAACTTTCGGTTTTGGTTGTGGTTTATTTTAATATTGATGTTGAACGTTATTTGAATGATATGCTTGTTTTATATTTCATCAACCAACACGGTTTCTTATCGAGGGTCATTGAATATTTACAAGTTGTGTCTTTCAATACTGCGAGTCATTAAGATATTGTTAGGTGATAATCAACCGAGTCAACAGTCACGGTCTAGTTATCGGCTGTCACAAAGTCATTAATCAACCTTCTTTATCAATCATATTAATCCACATATCATGTCTATGTGATATCAATTGGCAAACTATATTAACCTTGTCTAAAGTGATTAACCGGGATCCTGGAGAGGTCACCATTTCTTTAATCGTTTACAATTCACGTTTCCTTTCGTTGTTTTTATTATTTGCAAATTCATCAACAATCAAACCAATCAATTTTATATTTCCGTCTAGTTTAATTTAGTTGTTAAAAAAATAACACTTTCCACAATACTCCTCGTGGTTCGACACCCGACTTACCCTAACTAATAAGGTAGTTGGTCTTTTCTCAAATTCTTATTTTTGACCGGTCCTTCGACACCGATCAAATTTTGGCGCCGTTGCCGGGGAGTCGTGCGCAAAGTGTTTTTTTTTTCTTAGTTAATATAATATAAAAAAAACTCAAAAATCCAAAAATATTTATTTTCTGTTTGTTTAGTTTATTGTTCAGTATTACGCTCGGTTTTCTTGTTTGTTTTGTGCAGGCAATTCTTCAGTTGCATGCATCATACAAGACATTCAGGGAAGTCATCTCCGCTAGTATTCGATCCAGAAATTGAGAAAACAGCTCGGCAGAACCGAGTATTTCACAGAGAGAAAAAGGTCTTGCATTCTCCAGTCTCACAGTTCAAATCTATGGAGAACCTAAACCTAACCACTGAACCGATGTCACAACCTCAGTTTTCACCCTCTCAGAACCATCCATCACCCAATACCTTCGCCACTTCTGAACCGCCACCACAATCCAGTACCCAATCATCACAAATTCCACCATTCCCGAAATTTGATAACCTTCCACCATCACATTCACAAACATCATCTTTACCACAACCAACTACAACCTACACTTTTCCAATAACCTCTCTCCCAAACTTTGAGAGATTCAATCCACAACAAGGCCAATCTTCGGCACAAGAACCAAGTTTCACCCAAAAACCTGTGACCAGTCACTCTTCTCCTTATGTGAGAGTGATTCCCGATGATAACCCCATAAACCCAACTGGTACCCAATTCCCACATACTTCTACAACTCAATATCCATCATTCAGTTTCAGTCAAAGAACTAATCAAGGGCAATATGAGTATGATGATGGGGATTTGGATGGAGAAATGGGAGATCAGGGGCCATATCAGTTAGCAAGATCACATAATTTGAATCATCAGGGGTACCCTCAGTTTAATCAAGCAGATCAAGGGTATCATGCATTCCCAGAAGCTCCAGTTCACCCTGCACCTCGACAGCAACAAGCGATGAACAGGCCTTTGAGACCTAATCCAAGGAATGCAATGCCTCCGGCTAATAATCAAGCAGGCATTCCTTTGAGGTTTGAGAGAGGTCCAGTAAGAGGGATTGAGAGTCACTTCAGACCTGCTATTGTTCATAATCCATCAGCAGTGGTCATTCCACAACTGCATGGCAGGTCGTTTGAAGTGAGATCACATGCAATTCAGAGTTTGCCTAAGTATCATGGGTTAGTGACTGAGGAGCCGTATATGCATCTTGGGGCTTATGATGCGAGATGCAACACAATTGGGGGGTCAAGGGTTTACACAAGATGAAGTGAAGTTGGTCCTCTTTTAATTCACTCTTGAGGACAAGGCACAGCAATGGTTCCAATCCTTACCCTCAGCATCTATTCGTACGTGGCTAGAAATGCAACAACAATTCCTAGATGAGTTTTACACAAGTCAACGAACAAACGATGCTAGGAAGAACATCAGGAACTTTTCTCAACAACCGGGTGAGCTCTTTCATGAAGCCCTCACTCGTTTCAAGATGATGATCAATAACTGCCCACACCATGACATCCAGCTGTGGGAATTAATCAACTCATTTTATGAAGGACTCCACTACGAAGACCAAGGTGCGTTAGATTCTATTTCAAATGGTAGTTTTGGCACTAACGATGAACAGGTTGACTGGGAATACCTCGAGAGGAGAGCTGAGACAACGAAGAGGAAAGCACAATCTTCGAGAAGGTCAAGGCAAGCAACAGTAAAAGCTGCAAGTGGGGGTAGTACAGGTGATGCTGAAAGGATAGCTAGGTTAGAATATCAGATAGCTAACTTAGGAGTGAGTGGTCAGCCCATGTGTGGGCATTGTGGGGATGTTGGGCACGTTGCTGATAGTTGCCCTAGCATAGTGGGTGAGATGGAAGAGGTGAATCAGGTTCAGGGGGAGAATAGGAATTGGTCCAACATGAATTCAAACACCTATCACCCAGGTCTTAGGAACCATCCGAACTTTAGTTATGGGAACCCCAATAACCAAAGCAACCCAGGATTTCAGGGTAGTGGACAACGTAGTAACCAACAACCTTATGCCCCTAGATATCAAAACAATCAAAGCAATTAACAAGCGGGTAGTGGTAGTGGGGGTTACCAAAAGGGTAGTCAGTCTTCTGAGACAGCAGGTGGCGAGTTGAATGAGGTGATGAACATGTTGAAGGCTATTCAGCAGGATATTCAGGGCATCAAGCAAAAGGGTGAGGTACGTGATAAAACTGTTCAGGCTTTAACTACGCAGGTTGGGCAATTAGCTGGAGATGTGGCAGAGTTGAAGAAGGCGAACGGGAAGTTACCGAGCGATACTCAGGTCAATCCGGCACATCAATCATCATCAAACACGCGGAATGTGCAGATCAATGCGGTAAGTCTTCTGTCTAGTTCTAGAGACTGTGAAGGTGAACAGGATCTAATTTCACAAACGACTCATAAAAAGTTAAAAAAATTATTTTGTGAAAAGTTTTTCAGTGAAAATTCCACTATGGCTAAGGATAAGTGTGGGGAAGTTAAACCTTCCCCATTCCCTCTAGCTGCAGGGGAACAAAATAAAACATCAGTTTTGAGAGAAACCCCACTAAAGGATGAAAAGTGGGAAGAGTTTATAAAAGTGAAAATCAATCGACCATTACTTGATGTTTTAAAAGAAGATCCTGTTCATGCTAAGAGTTTGAAAGAATTGAGTACCCAAAACCGACACAACAAGCTGCCAAAACAGTTTGATTTACCAGTAAATGTTCGTGCCGCGTTATTGGGTACATGTCCACCGAAACTCCAAGACCCAGGAACGCCTTTAATTCCAATACAGATTGGAGAACTTAAAATTGACAAGGCATTATTGGATCTTGGAGCGTGTGTTAGCATTCTTCCAGGATGTATCTACGACCAATATGATTTTGGTCCTTTGAAAGAGGTCGACATCACCATGGTGTTGGCAAATCAAAAAGCGATACGTCCTAGGGGAATGTTAACGGATGTGATAGTCAAGGTGGAGGATTGTTTTTACCCAGTGGATTTCTTGGTAATGGATTGTGTTTCTAATAAAAAAGAGACACAACCCATGGTTATATTGGGTAGACCGTTCTTGGCAACTGCACACGCAGTTATCGATTGTGCCAATGGGACGGTTAATATGAGGTTTGGGGAAAGAACACTGAGTTTAAATGTGTTTTTAAGTTTAACTGACCCAAATGCCGAGGAAGGGTGTTTCATGGTTGACAGGACTGAAGAAGCTGGAGTCAAGAAAGGTAAGAAGAAGAAGAAGAAAGTCAAGAAACGAGTCAAGGTCAACCAGGAGGGCATGAGAGTAAAAGCTCCAGATCCTAACTATGGGATGGCTCATGAATTATCGCAAGATAGAGAGGATGCATGTTTAGTAGCTGAGGGATGCAAGCATCCCACTCGCCCACCATGATTAAAACACCAGGTAAAGTCAGGCTGAAGACTGTAAACTTAGCGCTACCGGGAGGCAGCCCGGAATTTTATTTATTTTCTTGTTTTTGTTTGTTTCTTTAATTGCTTGTGTGTTTTTATTTTTGTGGTTGTTTGCTAAGTAACTAATCATTGCGGGTGGTAGTTAATAGTCGCGTATGTTGAGATTGGTGGTTGAGAAAGAATTGGGTAAGCATTAAAAGCACCATACATTGGGGACAATATATCCCAAGTGTGGGGATGGGGGACCCTAAGGAAGTAAGGCGGAATTAATTACCGTTGCAAGAAAAAAAAAATCTTGCAAAGTAGTCCTTTTTTTTACTTGATCAGACATAAAAGCCAAATTTTCAATCACCAAAGAGTCTTTTGCCAAATATGAAAATGCGAGATCCTTAATCATGGTTGTCCCTTTAAGTTTCATGAGAGTGTTTCTGGTGAGCGTTTTTAGAGAAAATGAAAAGAGATGCCTAACTAGGGGTAACATGCTTATAGGATTTGCATATGCTACATGTCGGCAGCCTATTTCCCTACAGTGTGAGATCTTGAGCCTATTAGATGTTTATTGATATAAATGTTTCGTTTCATGAGAGTAGGCCAAATGTTTCTTTGTTGCAGAATTTGTGTAATTCGATACATGCTAAAGCTTTAGATGATATGTGCGCATAGATGAGAAAGGCAATGTAGGAATCCATTTGTTTGTTTGATACCTTTGTGTTGACCCGTTCGTTAAAATTCACCATTAGTAAACCATGTTGAGCCTAAACCTTTCATTTGTTAAACCTACATCATTACCCAAATCGACTCGTTTACCTTGTTGAATAAAAACGTTGACATCCAATGTGTTCGCCTTGTTTATTGTTTGAGTTGTTCAATGTTGAAAAAAAAAGAAAAAAAAAGAAAAAAAAGAATATATATATATATATATATATATATATATATATATATATGAGAAAAAAAAAGAAGAAAAAAAAAGTGAAAAAAAAGGGAAAATGCAAAAATAGAAGTGATTGTTATGGGTCAATTATGCTCAAGTTTGTGTGTTGGTATGTGAATAAGGATGTTCAATCATTTGTGTTAAACCGTTTGTTTTCGAGCCATTTGTGAACCAAATAGTCCTACCTGTACCCAAAGCCCAAAACCCGTAAGTCCTGTTGATATGTGCACAGTTTATAGCTTATGTGTGATTGTTATACAAACCTATGATAACAAGGTTACATTCTTGGTTTTTTGAGTGATATATATACTAGCACATTACACGCTAGTCCAGATATTAAACCGAGAGGAGTGAACATTGTGAGGGGTGTGTAGCATATGTAGATGATAATAAGCATGTTAGTTTTGGATAGGAAAGTCTTGTTTTGAATTGCGCAACTTTTGCTCGCCAGATTGTCAATCTCGATTGTGTAAGTCTATGGGACGGGTATGATTGGGGACCTTGGAAAATCGATAGGTAAAGGAATTGGAGGTGGCTTGTTAATAAAGTGAGTCATGTTTTGAGATGGTTTGATTGGGGACAATCAAAGGTAAGTGTGGGAATGTGATGGACGGGGTAAATCATGGTGTTTAACATGCTTAATTGAGTGCTTTTAATGTTGTTGGAGTGATTATATGCCTTGAATGTGATAACTACGCTACATTGTATGATTGCAGGTAAAGCGGCTAAAATGGATATATTTAGAATGGAATTGTGTAGCGCGTGTGAGTCGGAGAAAAATAATCAAGACACCAACACTTGAGAGCCAGTGTTCATAGACGCTGGAGCATTGAAAAGGAACTTGAATAACTCAAGAACACCCGAGTCGGGGGCCACTACTACTAAATAATAATAATAATATAATAAACTAATAATAATAATACAAATAAATATACTAAACGTAAAAGAAAAAAAAAAAGAAAAGTCCCAAGGCCCAATAGGAGATTAGTAGGTCATGAGAGTGACTTAATATTATTGAGGCGACGACAAACTTTTGGGGGTTTTATTTATTTATCTTTTGACGGCAAAGCATCACAGAGGAGTTTTGGGGAAGGCGCAGCTTTCTAGGAGGACTTTTGGAGCATATAATCGCACAACACAAAGGACAAAGGGGAGAGGGAGATGGTGGCTTCTACCCTAGTCATGAGCGGCTAATCACCCGTGATCCTCTCCGGGTGAATGGTTAGTTATCTTTGCAAGGTTTTATGTTTGTCAAACAATTGAATTGAAACTTTGAATGTTTAAACTTTCGGTTTTGGTTGTGGTTTATTTTAATATTGATGTTGAACGTTATTTGAATGATATGCTTGTTTTATATTTCATCAACCAACACGGTTTCTTATCGAGGGTCATTGAATATTTACAAGTTGTGTCTTTCAATACTGCGAGTCATTAAGATATTGTTAGGTGATAATCAACCGAGTCAACAGTCACGGTCTAGTTATCGGCTGTCACAAAGTCATTAATCAACCTTCTTTATCAATCATATTAATCCACATATCATGTCTATGTGATATCAATTGGCAAACTATATTAACCTTGTCTAAAGTGATTAACCGGGATCCTGGAGAGGTCACCATTTCTTTAATCGTTTACAATTCACGTTTCCTTTCGTTGTTTTTATTATTTGCAAATTCATCAACAATCAAACCAATCAATTTTATATTTCCGTTTAGTTTAATTTAGTTGTTAAAAAAATAACACTTTCCACAATACTCCTCGTGGTTCGACACCCGACTTACCCTAACTAATAAGGTAGTTGGTCTTTTCTAAAATTCTTATTTTTGACCGGTCCTTCGACACCGATCAATATTCAAAGTGCGGAATCCTCTAAATATGTTCTAATAACAAAAACAACCAAGAAACAATGATATGCAAGTAATTAACACACACAAACGGGTCAAAAGATTAAAGATTTATCATTAAAACAGAGCTCAAGTGTTACAATGATAAAATCAGACTTCTCAGAACAGGGGAGGGTGTTTGGAGAGTGTGTGTGGCAAGAACTCCTGATTAGGGTAATGATTGGGCCTATTTATACCTCCCGTACTCGTACAGACCAGTATAGGCAATTGGTGAGGCTATCCACCATGTAGTATAGGTGATTGGGGCCTAATCGCCTATACCAACACATGATTGACTCCCAATCGCATGTAAGAACATGCGAGTTAGAAGCTAATCGCCTGCCATGTCTTCCTAATCGCCTATAAGCACCAAACACTCCCAAAACGCTTATAAACACCTCCAAACACCCCGAAACGCGTCCAAACAACATATATACTAGCCTAGGGACATCATGTACTAACAGACTCCCCTTTGGACCAGGCTAGTATACGATTACGAGCCATAAACCACTCGATTAACCTAGCCAACGACCTATAGAGACCTATCACTAGCTAGGGACATACAAACAATGCACTTACAGAATATGATAAAAATCATTTTAATAATAATGTAGTATAAATTTGTTTTGACTAATTTTTCCAAATTCTTGCGATTATCAGGATATTTATTAGTTCTCATTTAATCATGACTCTATGTATGTGTTATAGGTGTATACGAATATATATATATATATATATATATATAGGAATAGGTTCAAATGAAAACACACTTTTCGTGAAAGAACCGTGAGAACACCGACGTAAAATGTGAATTTTTAAAATTTTTTTTCCACCGGTGAAAAAACGGGTAACCTCGACGTAAAAAAAAAATATTTTACAGCAGTGTAAACGACCATGGCCCACTGTATTTTGTCTTATTAGGCAAGGGAATATTCCCTTTTTTATTTTATTCAACTTTAATTGTGAGCCACAAATTCTTTTTGGATTAAAATAAGTGTGTGGTGGAAAAGTGTGTTTCTGTAGTTCTTTTACAAAAAAGTGTGTTTTCATTTTACCCTTTATATATATATATATATATATATATATATATATATATATATATATATATATAGAGAGCGAAGTTACGGTACAAAGACCATATTTTGTGAGAAGTGTGAGAAGGATTAAGATTTTATATATTTATGCATCATTTTTCAGACTTATTCATGAGGTTTTGGATTGTTTATGCCAAAATAACACCAAATATAACAATCAAAAGCAAAATATATATATATATATATATATATATATATATTAGGCTTTAAAAATTAAAACACCATGTTAAGAACACATGCTCTAAATTGTTGTGTTTTAGTTGTGTGTTTTAACTATGTTTTAAATTCTATGGCTATAATACATTGAATTGTGTTTTAAATTGTTGTGTTTGGTGTTTTTCTAGCAAAAACAACTCAAAATATCATACCTAAATCCAAAACATGATACCTACATGTCAATTCTTGATCCTTCTCACACTTCTTACGATATATATATATATATATAGGATTTGGTTCAAATGAGAACCTTTTCCCAAATTGAGAACTAGAGAACCATTCTAGGCCACACATTTCTCTAAGGCATTTTTTTTTTTTTTTTTTTTTTTTTTTGCAAAAATCGCTGCTTTATATGTAAGGAAATTTTTTTTTTATTTTTTTTGTATTTTTTTCAGTATACACATATGTATAATGCTATATACACATATGTATAACTGAAATATACATATATGTATAGCTGAAAAATGCTATATACACATATGTATAAATGAAAAAAAAATTCAAAAAAAATAAAAAAAAATTTCCTTGCATAAAAATGTGCGATTAAAGCAAAAAAAAAAAAAAAATTTTTTTTTTTTTTTGCCTTTATATGAAATGTGTGGCTCAGAATGGTTCTCTTAGTTCTCAAATAGGGGCTGGTTCTCTTAGGATCTCTACCCTATATATATATATATATATATATATATAATAGGTTTAGATTCTTGTACAAAGTGCATTTTTCATACAAAGTGTGAGAAGTCTATGTAGTCATTGTGTTTTAAATTTTGGCTATGATGTTTTCGATTCATTTTGCATTGTATTATATAGAAAAAGACCAAACGTAACAATTCAAAACACAATCAAATGTATTATAGACATGAAATTTAAAACACACTGATTACTTTATTCGTATGGTGTTTTAGATTGCATGTCTAGAATACATTAATTAGTGTTTTAAATTGTTAAGTTTTGCGTTTTTCTAAATAATACAATGCTAAAAGAATATAAAATATCATGCCTAAAATTTAAAACACAATGTCTATATAGACTTTTCACACTTTGTACGAAAAATGCACTTTGTACAAGAACTCCACCCTATATATATATATATATATATATATATATATATATAGTATAAGTATATAGAGAAAACCTTCCAAAATAAAAAAAACCCCAAGAAACCCATTGTATGAACCATATTAAGCCACATCACCCATTAATATTTTAATTATAAAGGTCACCATTGTCATTTCACTTTTCCCCCTCTTTTTTTTAATTTTTGAATCTTTTCCACCCACTGTATAAATCAATAATATCTTTCACTCTCTCATTCTCTTTCATCCTCTCTACCACCACCACCACCACTAGCCACCACCTCCGGCGCCACCCCCAGCCATCATTCATCATCTTCATCTATCAACATTCCCACAAGAAAACAGAGCAGATCCCTTTCAATATCCAAGAAATTGTCTGCATCGTTTAAGAAAATAGAGCAGATCCAAGAAACTGTCTAGATCTAGAACGTTCGTTTATTTGAAGTTTTGTTTGATACGATCAGCGATTGAAGTTAAATTTTGCATTAATCGCGTTCAGAAGTTTTTAGCTACGGTTAGTGAATTTTTTTATTTTTTTTAGATTAGAATCAAAATAATATTGGTTGTTAATTATGAATCAAGGATTTTGCCTTTTCGTTCGGTCATGCATTTACTATGATGGATGATTTCTAGTATAACATATATGCCATTTTGATGAGTTTATTATTATTATTTTTTTGAACAGAGTGTATTATTCTTATTGTTATTCAAATTTGCAATTCAGTGTTCTATAATTTACTTTGTAACAAACTAATATCGTTTTGATTTTATGTATAAACATGTGTGTTTCGTTTTTTCTTTCGTAGATCTCGTTTTTTATGTTTCTTTACGTAGATCTCGTTATGTTTTTTTAAGCTGTTATGATTTGTGCGTTTTGTGTTACGTTTTGATTTTGTTAGGTTTTGGGTTTCGTGAGAATAATAATAATAACAGTTTTGGGGATAGTTTTTTTTTTTTTTTTTTTTTGAAATTTTTTTTTTTTGATCAAATGCTTGAATGAAAAAAAAATTATTTAGATTTTTTTAATTATCCTCTAGTGTTGGTTTTCACGAGTAGGCTATGGGAAGAAGGCGGTGTTTAGGCTATAGGAAGAAGGCGGTGTTGATGATGTGGCTGTGGTAAGTGATGGTTTTGAGTAAATTGTTTGAAATAGACCAACTAACATGTGTTAGGATTCATATGACATACGTTTTTTTACAGTAAAACATATGTTAGTATACACCCTAGCACATGTTAGTGATGTCCCATTATGTGTTTGGGGATCCCAACTAACATGCGTATCTGTTCCAGTGTTGGTTTCACGAGTAGGCTATAGGAATAAGGCGGCGTTGGTGATGTGGCTGTGGTAAGTGATGTTTTTTTTATAAAGATTAGAAATTTTTAATATTTTGGTGAATGGGGTGTTTAAATTATTAGCTTGATCAAATTGGTTTTTTGGCTTTGTGAAAACTGAAAAAAGGTTTGATCTTTTTAGGGTTCACATGACATATGTTATCTCAGAAAAAACATATGTTAGTACACGCCCTAACACATGTTAGTGATGCTAACACATGCTAGTATATGCCTAACTAACAGGTGTTGGGGTTCATATGACATACGTTAGTATATGCTCAACTAACATGTGTTATGGTTCATATGACATTCGTTATTTCAGTAAAACATATGTTTTAGAATACATTACACATGTTAGTGATGTCTCATTATGTGTTTTGGAGAGCCCAACTAACACGTCTTATCTTTTTTGTAGGTGAAGAGATGTTTTGTGTTAAAGATGAAGATGGGTATCAAGAACGACGCATAGCTAGATCTTTTTTATGTTATGATAGTTTTTTTTGTCATTCACAAATAGTTATGTTTGTATGAAAAGTTTTTTTGATACATTTTTAGTATTGATTGTAATGATCGTTTTTATCATTTCTTAAATAAATATACATTTTATGTGTTCTTTTATTTTATTATTTTTATTATATGTCTGTAAACACATGTTAGCGATGTCTCACACAAGGTCAGAATTTTGCATCACAACACTAACGTACGTTAATATTGGTACTGGAAAAAGTGTCATAAAGTAGGAGAGAGGTGACTTGACAAGTGTCAAATCAACCTTTTTAAACCTAGGATTCAGAAATGTCAAATCTTATGTTTAAAATTACCTTAATGCCCTTAATCCTATTTTTTTATTAGATTGGCCCACTTGCTTTATGATTATTATATACAAATAATTATGGACCATTGATCAATGGTCACTAGAGGATTTCTAGGGTTTTTCCATTATATAGGGTTTCCATATTATCCACCCCCTATATATATGTGTATATATATATATATAGGTACCGGTTCAAATACAAAGTCTCCAAAATGTGGGAAGTGTGCGAAGTACATGATAATTACGTAATGTTTTTGTCTGTTCATGAATGTGTTTTGTCTGTTCATGAAAACATTACGTAATTATTTGTTTTTCATTACGTAATTAGGAAGAACAGATTATGTAATTTATGTCATTCAAAATATATGTCTTTATCATTCATTACGTAATTAGTTTTATATATAATTGTATCATACATTACGTAATTATGATGTACTTCACACACTTCGTACGTTTTTTTCCTTTTTACGATAACCGGCCCCTATATATATATATATGTATATATATATATATATTAATTTTTTATATATTCTAAGCCTTTCAATGCGTTTTAAGTTTTTTTATATGTTTTTCTTTAAATATAAATTTTGAGGCACGATTTTCACTATTCGTCCGACGCTCAAAAAGTGTTTTTAAGATTATTAGGGACGACTTAAATTTACCATTCAATTTCTAACCGTACTAAGAGGGTGTTTGGGATTGCGTTTTGAATCTGATTTTTAGATTAATGCGTTTTGAAAACGCAGATAATCAGTTTTTTAAACTATCAAAACGCAATAATCTATAAGCAGCTCCACCCCTGCTTTTCCAAAACGCATAATCTATTTTGAATAATCAATCCCAAGCACCCCTAAACCCATAACCTATAGTTATTTAAATAGTGGGATGACAGGAGTGGGAAACTTTACTCATGCACTTACATTGAATGTTTCACCAGCCACAACTATTAACGAATTCGGAGAAACTTTTACTTGAAACCATTCTCCGTTTTTGGTTTGGATCTCTAGGCCTCCAATTTCACCCTGATGTAAAATGGTCATTATATTCGTGTCGGTATGCGTATGGAGTCCAATATCTGATTCATTTGGCTCAGGTGCTCTATATTTCATGACTTTGAGAAGGTAACTTGTGGATTTCATTTGTTCGCCTAAGTACTTCTCCAAACCCAAGCTCTCGAAAACCATCTTCTTCACAATCTCGTCTAGTTCCCGCAACTTCTTTGAGTATGATTTAATACTTTCCCTGGCATGGAATGAAACTATTCCATTAAAGGAGTTAACCTTGATTTTACATAACAAGGGTTTAGTATGGATGAGTGAAAGTACAAAGGATATAAGAAAAGAGGTTAAATTAGTATTAACACCCATAGACAATATTTTAGACTTCTAGTATAAATAGGAGTTTTGTGTAGTTTTTATTCATAACAATATAAGTTCGTAACTAGTGATTACATAAAATTCTTGTCTTTGTGTTGTTTACTAAATCCAATTTTCCAACAATGAAAACTTTAGTTTAATTATGGAGTTTTAAGATAAGTAACGTACCGAAATTTGGGATTGTCTTGTGGCCACATTAAATCAGTGAAGTTGTCTACATTTTCAGGGATGAATGGGTTACCAATTCCCATGCTTTCATATAGTGGAACCTTGGGAGATCGAACATATCCATGAAAGGCTGTTTCGGATGTGTTTCGCTGCTTGGTTTCCGGAGGTAGATCAAACAGTTGCTTCAATGCATCGTTAACGGATTCTTGAAGATCCATTGATACGACTGATGATGCTTCGAAGCATCCG
Organism: Ambrosia trifida; assembly: GCA_028751855.1. Taxonomy (NCBI): domain Eukaryota; kingdom Viridiplantae; phylum Streptophyta; class Magnoliopsida; order Asterales; family Asteraceae; genus Ambrosia; species Ambrosia trifida. Next base: position 55,029,946 of record CM054123.1, on the reverse strand, counting down.
TAGTCTATGAGAGCCTTAAAAACATCTGTTTTGATAGATTCCCAGATCGAAAGATTGATCTGATTGTTGGTTTTTAGCTCGGAGAAATCGATTACCGGAAGACTAATTGGAGCTTCGGAACCCATAGCTATGGAATTTATGAGTTTGTGTGGATTTAATTAGGAGTATGTGTTTTTATTTGGTTAATTAGGCATGTATCAAACAAATTGATTGATTAAATCGAAAAAACGATAAGTGCAAGGTATAAAAAAACCTTTTTTATGATAATTTCTATGTTATTAAATTACTTTCACGTTTGCACATTGCTTTATGTGAATGTACATATGCTATAAGACATAGGTTTGCCGTAATCTCATGAAATGCATCCATCCATCACAATATTAAATCTCATCCTTCCGTAACATCATATCTTTAATTCAAATAACTAAGGATTATTTGGTAGCCACTTAATCGGTCAGACGTAAAATGTGTTTAGCTCAGTTAAAAGACATTTTTTAATGGTTTATGAAGTCTAAGTTTCAGACTGGCCGATTCAGAAGCTATGTGTTAATCGGTCAACACTAGGTTGCCAAAAAAGCCCCTTAGTTTGTGTGATTAGATATCTACCTAATCAACATTCAAGAAAAACAATAATAAAACAATAACGTACTAGAAAAATACCCCTTTCTTGACGCGCATTGGGCGTCATAAAAGGGTGTTTATGACACACAGAAAAGTGTCAAGGAAGAACATGTCAAGAAAGGTTTATGACATGCAGGCGCGTGTCATCTTTTAATGACACGCATTTATGACACTCCTTTACGACACGCTTTTTTGACACGCATTTATGACACACTCTTTAATGACACTCTTTCATGACATGCATTTACGACACACATTTATGATACTAATTTTGCGTGTCATGTTTTTTTTTTTTACCTAAAAAAAATTCTGCAAAATAACTAATAAATCTGGATTTACATTTATATTTATAATAACAAAATCAATAAATTTCAAAATAAAATTGCATATATTATATATACCACAAAAATTACAATTAGCATTTGTCGAATCCTACCACTAGTTACAAAAATATTGTGTCAATACATTACATTAGTCTAGACTAAACGTACGGATAACTTGAAAATGAAGGTTGCGGCATAACTAGACCACTCTTCACGAATGGCATTAATATCCGCATCAGTGTTAGCATCTACTCCTCCCCCTACCTGAGACAACAATTAAATTAATAAGATGAAGGTTAATGTTCGTGATGGTTTTAATTTCAAGCAAATTGGCAACTTCCATTATCAATTTATGATTGTCTTCCACAAACTTCTTTGCAGCCTGCGCATTCAGAGTTGATTCACACTACATTCGAATTCAAAGAAATATAGTTTTATATGGTGGCTGCTAGCATAGAGCGTTACAAAAATAATAAATTGTAGTGTCGAGGTTGTAAATCGCTCGTGTAAATTGCTCTACGGAGATAAAATTGCAACCTTATTGCTACACGAAACTTACGGATTGCAGTTTTTACAATTGATTTAGTTACTAAAATATAGCATTTTGTTAAGAACTATATAAGAAGTTTTAGGACAGATCATGTAATATTTCCAAAGTAACATGTAGAGCAAGTCCCAGTTGTTGAGATCCTAGAATGTAGCAGAATGTCCAAATGATTATATACAAAAATAATGATTCAGAGCTAATTGTTTATATAGTTACCTGAGGAGTGAGGACTATTCCAAGTTAGTTGAACACTTTTTTGTAATTCTTTGTCCTCTGCATGATTAAGAGTGGAAAATACACATTGGGTCACTTTGGTTGAGTAGCCACACCTAAAACATAGTTGAAGTAGTTATCCCAATCATTAGTGGTACCATTTAAAGCTAAATAAAGGATATTTATGCTAATTTACATTAACAGTTGAAAACAAAACTCAAGCATAAAGTAGAAAGCTTGGAAGAAACCACACATATCACATACAAAACATCTCTATAATCTACATACGAATTTGTGTAATATTACTTCCATAATAATAACTGTTGGTAAGATAAGCCACAGTTGGATCCATAAAAGTCGGTATCAACGTGGTAACAGACCTATCCAAAGACTGGTTCTGACCATTCCTTATACTGGTAATACCAATAGAAGCCTACATGAAAATCACACATACTTAACATCAACATATGCCTTAAAAAGAATTAGTCCACGTGACAAAATCTATTAGGTGTTAACCACACACAGTTGTATCAAAATAAAGAATTTAACATGTTTAAACACATCAAACAAATTGGGCCTAAGGCTGATGGGTGTACAGACGCCTCAACCCCCCGTCCCACCACTTTTTGCCCCGTCCCAGACGCAAACACCGCCCCCCTTCCATGCCCTCCCCCCGTCCCTTCTTCCCCCCGTCTCCCATGTCTTGCTTGGGACATAAAGGACGGTCCAATCCCCTTTTTTCCTTTTTTTTTTTTGATTTGAACCATTAGGTATTTTTGTTTTTATTGGATGGTTTAGAGCATTTGAGACATAACATTGTGGTGTCTCCATACCCTTGCCATGTCTTAACCAAGAGAACATGAGAGCCATGCTAGATGGCATTGAGACATGAACATTCTCATGTCTGCACACCCCATAGCCTAAATTTCAAAAATAAGTCGTTACCTAAATCAAAATCCAACAAACGTCATAGCCACCACCACTTTCCCTCATCGCTAACATAACCTGAAGACGTTGTGATGCAAATTACAAAAATCTAAACTCAAGTCACTGTTCTTATGAAGAAAGCTAGGCATCTATTTAATTTTTACTAACATTGATAAGTTGGATACTTTTTGTAAATTTATACAAACAGAGATCATCGAATGAAAGTTAGAAACTTGGCAAGGCAAGGCCACCGCCACCGCTGCTAAGGGAGTTTACCTGCAAAACCAAAGAAAGATGAAGGAACAGAAGAAACTAAAAAGAAAAGAAAGTAAAAGAATTTTACTGCAAGAAAAAGCCATAACACGTGGCGGGAGAAAATCGCAAAGGCTGGATGAGTCGCAAAGTCACAGGGCTTGGCACACCGGATTAACATAAATTTACAAATCACAGGGCTCGGTTAAAAAATACACACTTCTGCATCCAAAATAAGATCAAACCACCATCGCAAGCGAAAATTCTAAAATCAGAAGCAACATTTTATGGATTAATGAGGCTCAAAGGATTAATAAAAGGACCATGCAACCATGGCTGCAATAGGAGTTGTAGGTGAAGACCTGCCACCCTCCATAGCTGCCACGCCATTGCAGCACCTAATTTTAAGTATAATCAATTAACTTGTCCTTTTTACACACTTTTTTTACCACAGCCCTTACACGTGTTACCCTTCTTGTGTGCTCTATTGAACCTATTATGGACAAAATTAACTTCAGGAGGATTGTTTATTTAACCACAAAGCAACACATCAACATCTTAGACCCCACAGTTGGCTCTATATAACTTGAAAAATAGTATATCGATCTAAAATTTTATAATCAACATATTCTTTTTTAGAAAACATATGAATATATGAGCACTAATGGTACCTTCTGATGAAGTCCATCCACCTGAGGTTTACTTGATACTTACCACATTTGTGTTTGGTTCCTCGCTTGCGCCAGAACTCCGAGGTGACGTACCCTTTGCTGGCTTCCGCACCTGCCACCACTGTGACAGATAACCTGCTAACAATTTGTTAAAGAATGGATGAGTTACCAATCCTTGTGAAAACAAAACATGAAGCTAAAGAGGGCTAAACTTTACCGGAGCTTCGTCAGAGGATTGACCAACGTCTGAACTTCACCGGAGTACAACCCTCTTATCATTCCACTAACTCGTCAAAGCCTTCGCCGGAGCTTCGTCAGAAGGTCGGCCTCGTTACCACGGCCTTTAAACGACCGTCTTCGGTTCGTCTTTAGCCACAACATTCGCCACCGTCGGTATAAAAAACATCCACTCCGATCCGAAGCACCACCATCGAGATAGTACCCACGACGGAGGTGGACGGCCACGCTGTCGGGTACGGTGGATTAATTTGTGGCTCGGATCGGAATTTCATTTAATTCTATCAATCAAACACATAAAAATCTTTCAATTACTCTATAACTTCAAATTTCATATTAAATTTTAATCCCAACAGAACTCATATCATTGACATCTATAGAATCCGTCATATCAATAATGATACATGCTATCTTATGGTGTATATTATTTTTGTTATACTCCAGGTGGGGTGGTTGGTTATTGCTTTAACTAAACTGGATTAATTGCCACTAAAGTTACATAGTTTCCTTCATGAAAAAGACATGTGGGTTCGCATGCCTAATTATAATTTAGTTATTGGATTAATCAATCCACTAACACAAAGTACTTAAACACAATCATAAACTAAACTATTGTTTTTAGTATACTCTACTATATAAGCGAGAAATAAATTATTAACACACACCCAGAGAGAGTTTAGAGAGAGGCTAGAGAAAAAGAGAATACCTCGTTTGAAAGTCTAGGGCACGTTGACTGAACACCAAAGATCCCGATGAAACACTAATTGCATGCTGCATCTGGAACATCAGAATCGAGGGCGAACACGTTCAAGGGGTCATTGAAGTTCTCAACAGATGATGATGAAACGGTGTCGTTTGCGCCGACGATCGGCGATATGGGTTGAGAAGAAGACGACGGCGTCGCCAGAGGTAACAGACTAACAGGGCGGTTGAAGGAGCATGTAGTAGGTGAGAGAATGTAGAGAGAGAATGGGGTGGAGGTCTTGAAGATAGGGTTATGTTTGTGAGATGTGGAGATGATCAGATACAACAACACGTGTTGTAAAGACGGATCAAAACCAGAACACCTCACAAAAACCGGCCCATGGGTTTATTAATACCACCAGGACAACATTTAAAGCATACAGTACAATACACCAATGCACAAACCTCTTGGTAATTAGAATATTTTAAATATATAATATAATATAATATATAATTTGACAATAAACATGACACTCAATTCTTATAGTGTCATGTTTTTTAAAATCTTGACATTAGATTGTTGACATGCAAAAAAAAATGTCATTGTTTGACCATTTTTTTTAAAAGACAACGATTTTTTAATGACACGCGCTTTTGCGTGTCATGAATTCTCGCGTGTCATTAAATGTGTGTCAAGATAGGGGTATTTTTCTAGTAGTGGTGGGTGGCGGGCGCAAGCAAGGGAAAGAATTACAAAGACATACTATCTTTTATGTTATTTATGTTTATGGTTTTTACTTTTCAAACAAATTTGTTCCCGATTTGCGGGGAATGTTAGAGCACTCATATTGCATCCACCATATTATATGAGTGTGTTTTTTATATTTTAAAAAAGTGGTTGTAAATGCAGTAGAGAGTAAATGTTACTATTTATATGTATATTTAGAAAACCAATGTTCACCCACCATATTTTTTTAATGTTTTTTTTAAATCAGTTGTGAATGGAGGATAGAGAAAAAGTAATAATAAAGGTACCAAGAAAAATATTGTTTAATTGAAAAGAAGAGAGAAAATGTAATGATTTTTAGTGTAATTATAGAAATGAAGATTGTGGAGGGGATGTGAATGCTCTTATGTCTCAGCGAGAGAATCGGTGTTTTACTACCAATCACAAGTTTTAGGTTGGGCATAGTATTTATACAGGAAATTATGATAAAGGATTCCTTTATCAACCGCCATCTACCTCAGAGATTCCTCCTGAAACATTTTTCAAATACAAAAGTTCGATATCTTCACACGAATTAGTAAACGCAAAATCTCCAGCTATTGTCCCTTATTTTCACCAGCAACACTGGAGAGGCATAAGAACTCAGACTTGCCCTGAGAATACACTTAACAGCATATCCCTGACCTGTTTTTCTATCTTAGCCTTTTGGATGTGGGGGTATCTGTAGGGCCTTACACTCACAAGCTCACTACCAGGTTTTAAGGGAATGTGGTGGTCGTGATTCCTCTTAAGAGGAAAAGGTCAGGCTAGTTGTAACATTGTAGTCTACAAATACTACATACTGCGTATCCCTAATTACAATATCTAATGCCAGGGGGTCAGGAATATCACCTGGCTAGGGGCCGTAAATTTCAGGGACACATTTTTTAAAATTAATCCTAAATGTGTAATACCTTTTTTTAAATAACTAATTTAACACTTAAACATTGACCCAATAAAACTCAAATCTTCTAAACTTGCTAAGTAACCCAATAACGCGTAACAAATTTATAAGCCCAATACCGAACTTAAGTTATTAAATAAAAATAAGAAAAGAAAAGAACTGAAACATCACATATTAACAGTATCTATTAAGAGGCATATTTTTTGACGGCTTGGATAAACACGTAAATTCTTAGAAACGCCTTCCACGCCACCTTTTAACATTGTAATTAAGACTAGAGGTGATAAAAAAACCGGTTCCTGGTAAAACCGGACAGAACCGGTTTGTCCAAAAACCAGTTCCTACACGAACCGGTGCGGTTTCATATACAGACCGTAGGTTCGAGCATCGATTCCCCATTATTTGTTCCAGAAAAACCGAACCGAACCGGTTCCTACACGAACCGGTTCCTGAACCGAACCAAAAAACCGGTTTGAAACCGGTTCGAACCGTTGGGACGATTTGAACGTTAGAAACTAACCGTTAGGCTCGGTTTTGCTGTTTTTGACCGTTAACTTTGCTCCTAAATCACCATTTTGCCATCCCAACTTAGTATAAATAGGTTTTAGATGTTTTGGGTTGTTCACAACACTCAAAAACGCAAAAAATGAACCCGAAAAACAAAAAAAAAATTGATTGTAATATTTCGAATTATGTGTTTATGTATTTCATTTTTCCTAGTTTCTTAAGTCAAAAACATTAAAAAATAATAAAAGTCGTATTTTTATGTTTATATTTTTCTTATCGGCCTAATTTTTTTCTAATTGTGAGCGAAAAAACCGATTAAGAACCGAAACCGGTCTTACGAATCGACCAAGCCGATTTGGCAAAAAAACTGATTTGATCACTTATTAGTAAGACTTCATGTCGATGGAAGAGATACATATCGTCACCCTGTAAATCTCCATTTTATAAATCTATATCTATATCTATATTACTATATTAAAGAAACTCGACGGACAAAAAGGTAATTTCCTTTCAATTTTAAGATGTCATGTGAAGGGGCACAACTATCATCTCCATATTTTACACCATTTGTTCCCTTTATGCCCCTATGATACAACTTTTTATGATAATTTTACAAGTACCTAATGCAAGTGATTTATGTTAATATTTTTTGTAACTCTTCAGCATTAACCAATCATTCATTACAGAACATTAAGACACCATTTGTAATGAATGAAGACCATAATGGGTGTTGAGATTCAAATAGAATACTCAGATTTTTCCATGCCTAAATAATGATATCATTAACTCCCATTTCAATTCTCAATTTGGTTATAAATTTAGGAATTAATATCCTCTTTAAAGTTTTTTTATAACCATTGTAACCATCGTTGTTGAAACACCCTATCCCATGCTTGATTAGATACAAATCCCTTACCTGGTTTCATTAACTCGCATTTCAATTCTACCATTGGTTATGAAATTACTATATATTAATAATCAAACTAAATGAATAGTGACACAAAATGAATAGTAAAAATATTAATATTTTATTTATATTATTATTTTATTTAAAAATTTATTATATTATATACTATTAATATATTATATTATATACTATTAATATATTATATACTATTAATATATTATACCGATCCTGACAATACCGATACCAAATGGTACGGTATCGGTTTGGTATCGGTACTGTACCGGTATGGTATCGGTATTTTACCTTAAAATACCGATACCATACCGATCCCGTACCGATACCGATCCGAAACCACTCGGTTCGGTATCGGTTCGGTACGGTATCGGGATCGGGACGGGATAGGATCGGTATTCGGCCTTGTATGCTCATCCCTAATTAATATATTATATACTATTATTTTATTCAAAAACTTTACAGTATCGGTACGGTACCGGTATGGTATCGGTATTTTACTTTAAAATACCGATACCATACCGATACCGATAATACCAAAACCGAAAATCCATAAATATGGGTACCGATACCGATCCCGAAACCACTCGGTTCGGTATCGGTTCGGTACGGTATCGGGATCGGGACGGAATGGGATCGGTATTCGGCCTTGTATGCTCATCCCTAATTAATATATTATATACTATTATTTTATTCGTATTATTTTATTAAAAAAATTTATTATATTATATACTATTAATATAAATAACATAATCTTATGTAATTTCGTTACAAATTTCATGTGTTACCTTATGTGTAAATTTCTTTATTTTTTTAACGTTTACAACCAAAATGGAATCTCGATTGTATAATTCATTGATTGATTAACACCTCATTTAAATCTCGATTGTAAAACGCGCAACGCACGTGATTTTATACAACTAGTTAGGAATTAATATCCCCTTTAAAGATTGTTTATAAACATTGTAACCATGGTTCTTGAAACACCCTATTCAATGCTTCATTAGTTACAAATTCCTTCCATCTTCAAATCATTTTCAACCCCCTAGCTTTATATACTCACCAATGTTAATTATGTAGACTACATTTGCTCCTTTATCTCCATACTTTCACGTTACATACACTCTTTTTGCATACATATATATATATATATATATATATATATTGTTTATCAATTGGTTGTCAATATAATTGTTGTCAATCTATTTAGTGGTGATTATTATTATATACTTGTGCCCATGGATATCATAAACAATTTACCGTCTTCAACTGTTTCATATTTGGCAGCCAACAATCCAGAAGCGCACCAGGTATGCCATATGTGATTTTGTTTCTTTTTCGATGTCTAAGATGTTTTCACATTGACATGCCTCCGGAGTTGTAGCATACTCATTTAATAATTTAACAATAACATAATCATTAATCCCTATCAAATTACCATCCTGTTGTTAATACTTTTATTTGTTTATAGTATATTTGTTTATCACATATGAAATTTGCAATTTGTAACCTACCAAATTACCATCATGTTGTTAATACTTTTATTTGTTTATAGTATATTTGTTTATCACATATGAACTTTGCAATTTGTATTTTCCACACAAGTTTCGGTTTTTTAATCAGTTATTGTTGTTATATTTTTTTCTTTATTTTATTATCTGTATGTATAAAGGGCAATGGAATACTACAAAACAACTGAAAATCCAATAGATGTAATACATTAACTATCAAAAAACATGGTTTGAGAATTCATTTGCTAAGACTCAACTACGAATCTTCAATATATATAACACATATATAACCAACTTAATTAGTAAACAAATTACATAAACTCACTTATGAAACGAGTGCAAAAATACAAATTACACACGCGCGGCAACGCACACAAGTTTCGGTTTTTTAATTTGTTATATTTTTTTCTTTATTTTATTATCTGTATGTATAAAAAGGGCAATGGAATACTACAAAACAACTCAAAATCCAATAGATGTAATACATTAACTATCAAAAACATGCTTTGAGAATTTATTTGCTAAGACTCAACTACGAATCTTCAATATATATAACACATATATAACCAACTTAATTAGTAAACAACTAACATAAATCACTTATGAAACAAGCGCAAAAATACAAATTACACACCCGCGGCAACGACGGGCTTTCCTACTAATATATAAATATATCAAGTTCTGAAAATTTGCCTCCCGTAAAAGTATCCTACGGGTCTGTTTTTCCAGCCCATCGATGGGCCACGTTTTTCTTTGTTTGTTTTACTTTCAGTTTCATATGCTTCATGGGGGCCCAACATAAGCCCAGATGATTGATTTAGTTAATTAGCCCAAGAGCATTTAAGTAAATATGATGGCATTTATTATAATTTTTAGTATTTCCTTTTGAAACTACAATCCAACGCCCAAATCAAATTACCCAAAAAATGTTTTTCAATATTTTTTTTTCTAAAACTATACGTAGTGGGCATTATAGGGGCATGAATGAGCATGATAACGTCCCCAACACCTTCCCCTTAGACGTTATATACCCAAAGAAGATGAAAAATATGGAAAGTAATTATTGAAAGGGCATTAAAGGGACGTTAACCATTACACATTTATTAAATGAGTATTATGATGATGATATGGTAGAAAATGTCTCTTAGAAGACATTAACCATTACGCATAATCTAATTCATTTTTAAGCAAACGTGATCACTTAAACAGCAAGTGAATCAAGAGTCAGCATTATAACTTTCTTGGCTATTGATCATGCACAAACGAACAGCGCTTGTATTTATTTATTTATTTTTTTGAACAACAAACAAACTTTATTCATTAAACTGCTAACAAGATGCTACCCGGAAACATAATCCGGGGACAGACTCCGAGCCACAGGCATAACCCACAAAATACAAGACAAAATCCGAAACAGTTAAAAAAAAAAAAAAATCCAAAACAAAACCCACTAATTCATCTTCACCAAATCGAATTTACCCCAAAAATCCAAAGACATGTCCACAATGCTTGTATTTATAAATTAACGAACAAAATAATAAACTTCCAATTATAAAGAAAGAAACTTAATAAAAACAAATCTGAAAGGCTTATATTTATACCCGTACAATATTAAACCTATTTGGATGCTAAATCTAAGTTTAAATTTAAACTAACAGATAATTTTTATTATATAAAATTCATTAGAATAATCTTTTCTTGTACTCCAAGTTTATCCATTAATTTTAATACTAAGACCATACGTAGTGGTGCGTTAATTAGGGCTTTAATTCGAATTTAGCGCCCCCAACACTATTACATAGGGGTGCTAAAGGTGAAAAAAAGGTTGGGGCTTTAAATTTTTAACGTCAGAGCATGTATAATCAAACCAATCCCCTCTTGACACATCATCTCCCCTAATGATATTTGTTTTAATTTAAAAAAAATATAATAAGAGGTAATAAAGCCTTAAACTTAAAGTTCCCCACTACACCCCATTTCATTTTAAGGGCTCATGCTGATTCATGTATCACGTGTCCCAATCATTTGATGGGGCCTTAATTCTTTAAAGTTAAAGCCCTCAACTACACATGGTGTAACTCGAATAAACAAATTATTACCCCCTCTTAGATCTCTTCCACCCAATCCCATGAGATCAACCGAACCACCCACTTAACTAACGTTGCTTACATTTTAATAATAATTTTTTAAAAGATCGTTCAAACTGTTGTCATGGCTGCAGTTGGGAGGATATGGAGCGCCAGAAACAGTATGGTTTTTGAAGGAAGGTTCATCCTCGTTACAGCGTCAGTCGAAGCGATAAAGGAGGATGCCTATTTATGGTTGGTTCATAGAGCTGGTTTGAATGCTCTGTGCTGGGACAAATGGGTCGATTTCAACTTAATGGATATGTTGTAATTTGTTTGGTGTTGTTTTTTTTCCGTGGACTCGTTTTCCAGTTTCTTGTTGGGCCTATATACAACAACAACCGATCCCAGGAAATCCCACGAATAGCGACACTATTAGTAGGGTCTGGGAGGGTGGGATGTAGACACACCTTACCCCCATCGTTAGAGATAGAGAGGCTGCTTCTAGAGACACCCCCAACTCGATGACAAAAACACACTATAGATAAATAAGTAGCAAATACCAAGCATTAAAAATAGTGAATGAATGACATAGAAGACTAAGTACATAAATAACCTCATAAAATAGAAACTATACATAAACCCACAAAGACCATCCCTAAAAGGAGGTACTCTTCTCCTAAAAAAGGTACACTTCTCCTAAAAATCCTTCACTTTGATCCTACGCCTTTACAAATTTCTATCTTGGACCATATCCTCAGAAAGGTGCAATTCTAACAAATATTTCCTAATCTGTTCCACCCAAGTCACTTTGGGTCTACCTCTACCCCTCGTCCCCTGCACAGTTAGGTGTTCCACTGTTCTAACAGGAGCTGTCATTTGGGGGAGGATAAATTAAAAACTCTCTTGAGTTAAAGAAACTTTGCAAACTCAATTTTAGCCATAGATCTTGACAATGAATGGTTTAGATTACATGTATCTTTATTGAAATGAACAACCATTTTTTTATTAGTGGAAAGGACAAAAAAGGGCATAATTATCAATATACATCCTACACAATATGTGACAAGTACATATATATCACATCTTTTGTTTCCACATTTTTCAAAAGTTACTCATTATCTTTTTTTTTAATAGCAATGAACACTTTTATTAAAATAATTATTCCATTATCTTTTTTTTTTCTAAATACATAATATATAAACTATTAAGCTTTTGTAAGTCACTTTTTTATCATATTTGCATCTTCAACATATTTGCATTTTCGTATTATTACAAAATCAAACCTTATCTAAAAGTTGAAATTAAACCTTATTGCAGGAACTTGTTTGTTACATGGTATATACAGATTTTACAGTGTTTGTTACAAAAAGTGTTACAAATTTACAATGTAACAATGTTTCAAATGTGTTATAAAATAATGTTTACATATAGAATTAGCTTATTATAAAATATTACAGATTTTACAATGCTTGTTACAAAAAGTGTTACAAATTTACAATGTAACAATGTTTCAAATGTTAATAAATAAAATAAAAATATAAGAAGGAAATTTTAACTTGTTTCAAATATTACAAATTTTATAATGTCTCAAATGTTAATAAAATAAATATTACGTGATAAAATAAAATAAAATAAAATAATATTTACATAACCATGAACTGAATCCTAAAAAATTAAACCTATAAAAGCCAAATAAATTGTTAAAAAAACCTAAAAAACAAACAAAATCATAAACTTCATATAAAAATTAATAACCAATTAAATAATTCTATAAACAAACATGAAAAGAGTAGTTGTATAAGTGCATAAAAAGTCAAGAATTTCTTATCTTATTTTTTCAACCCCTACATAACATAACTTGCTTCAAAAACCCATAAAATGATGAATTTAAAACTAACAACAAAGCTTGATTGACAAACCAAAATCTTCAGATCTTCATCATCTAGTAACCATGAACTTCATCTTCTTGAACCCATCTTCATCATCTTTGCTTACTTTTGAAAGCTCCAACCCCCAAATCCAACTATGAGACCTCAAATTGCTTTAAATTAAAACCAATACCACAACAATTTGAGGAATCGGTAAACATGAACAAAACACCCACAACCCAACGTCATTTCGGCGAACCCGTTTTTTTACAGATGGAGAAGTTGAATATCATATCCAAGAAAAACGGTTTCTTTCTTTTCTTTTTGTTCGGGACAAACCCAGATTTGGAACCCAGCAAAACCCAAATGCACTTCTTCATCTTCATCTATTTTTATGAAGAAATATGATTTGAAATAGATTTTCTAAAAGTAAATGAGAGAGAGAGAGACAGAGAGAGAGAGAGACAGAGAGAGAGAGAGACAGAGAGTGTGTGTATGTGTGTGTGTATGGATGAACAAGACATCTGCAAAGAAGTATGATTTAAAATAGATTTAGTACATTATAGGAGAGATAATAAAATTAACATACCTATATTACCCTTCAAGACATTTGCAAGAAATGTGACGTGGATGAACACTAGCCATGTAATGGGTTTTCAAAGTTTCTCTGAAGTGGGTTTCCAATCTATACTTCCCCTACATATATATATATATATATATATATATATATATATATATATATATATATATATATATATATATATATATATTGTCTTTGGCCGTTCTAACTTTTTTTATCCACACTTGTTTTACCTCCTTTTCATCACATAAGCACAAAATTTAATAAAATACGGAGTATATGATTTGGATCTAGTTAATCATTAATCAGTACCACCCACCTAATGGAGGAGTGATATAGAGGCTCAGTGATAAAAGACCTATGGCTGAAAGGTTATGGGTTCAATTCTTGAGAATGCCGAGTTTTACTGATTATTTCATTGTCGTGCCTTCGGGGGGTGGATGGTCGGGTTTTCCCTGAAACTGGTGGGCTAGGGGCTCCGTCCGTCTGGGTAAGGGCCGGCTAGGGCTTCTTTGGCCATTGGGAGCCGCGTAGGAAGTACCCGAATTGTACTTAGTTGTACGTTAAAAAAATCATTAATCAGTTTTATGTTTTTTTAACAGCCAACAAAAACATTATTTCACTAAAGGCTAGCACGATATTAGCACAATCCATCGTAAAATAAAACCATCAATTAAATACAAAAAATGAACACTACCACCCGACCCTTTACAAGTTAAAACCACGCCAAATCTCCCAACTTAGTGAATCTTGTTTGGCTCTTGACTTAACCCAAAAATAACACAAAGATTTGATGTCACAGACCGCCTTCTGAATCGAGCATTGAACATTATTGAAAACCATCTCGCTGCGAATCTTTTATATGCACCATATCACTATTAAACATACCGCGTAGAAAGCCTTATTGAGCTTTATCGAACCTCCAATATAGCAATGTCAATCTAATAATCTCTGAAATGAAAAGCGATGACCAATCCTGTTTTGCACCAGCTAGATATAATTGGCCAAAGATCCTGCGTAAACCCACATGCCGTAAAAAGATGCTCCACTGTTTCCGGTTTATCCCCACAGGACTGACAAAGACTCGAGCCTACATCTATGTGTCTTCTTATCAGTGCACACTTAGTCGCTAACCTATCCTAATCGGCTCTCCAAGCTAAAATCTCCACTTTCTAGGAACCTAATTGTTTTTCTTAATAATGTGAGATGCCTGCGGGAACAACAAACCTTATAGCTGCTCTTTAAAAGATCGAACCGGAGGTCGCCAAACCCATCGAAGACCCAATCCCACAATTCCCGTGCCCCAGACAAAACCAGAACAGGAACGCTGCAGCAGAGCTGCATCAGTTCCGCCCCGGCTTGTCCGCCCAACCCATTGATTTTCCACTCCAAATTCCACCTAAACCCACCCTGCCCGACCCTATTCGCGACTGATGCAAACTTATTCCTTTCTAAGGCGAACAAGGTTGGGAAACGGACAACCAACGACACATCCGAGACCCAACAGTCTAGCCAGAAATGAATACCCAACCCACAGCCAGCAACCCCTTTTATCGCCCTACCCATATCAACCCATGCCCCCGGGTAGGGCTACAAATGAACCGAACGAATACGAACTAGGCCTTGTTCGTGTTCGTTTGTTAAGGAAAATATGTGTTCACGAACAGTTCATGAACACTTAGCGAACGGGATTTTATGTTCATGTTCGTTTGTTAAGAAATCATCCATGTCCGTGTTCGTTTGTGTTCGTTTGTTAAATTTGTTCATGAACGCACATGAACACAAACACACATTCATGAACACAAGCAAGTGCTTATGAACACAAACGAACACAAAAAAGTGTTCATGAACGAAAACACACACAAACGAACAAATATTAACTTTCTTATAAAATCGAATTCACATACATATATTTACCTCATATAAATTGTTTATTTATTAATTTGGGTAAAATAAATAAAAGTAAAAGAATATCAAGACAAATTATAAAAATTAGAAACCTTATTAAACTATCGAACACAAACGAACACGTTACCGAACGTTCACGAACATAAACGAACGAACGTGGCCTCTGTTCATGTTCGTTCGTTTAACTAAACGAACTTCCTGCCGAATGGTTCATGAACTGTTCGCTGAAAGTTCAGTTCGTTTGCAGCCCTACCCCCGGGCCAACTCGTAAAGAGCCCACAATTTGCTTCCACGGACCTGTAACCAAAAATCTTGCAGGAATAAAGTTCCAATCCCTTGATGAGTAACGAATCCCCCAAATAACTCTTCTCCATAGACCATTATCATTGTTTTTAAATCTCCACCACCATTTCGCCAACACGGCGAGGTTAACATCTTGAAGTGAACTGAATCTATGCCCACTGTGCCGATACTTTCTACCATTCCACCCAATTAAGTCTCGCCTTTTTGCTCGACCCTCCTAGGGGTGTTCAACGAATCGAATAACGAATTTTCAAATTATTCGAATCGAATTTCTCGAATTTTTAATATTTTTACTTGAATTCGTATTCGCATAAAATTCAATTTATTCGATTCGTATTTGATTCGAATAAGACACTTGAATTTGAATCGAATAAATTCGATTTAGTTCAAATTCACCATAAATAGTAATTGTTTTACTTTTAATTTTAAAACTAATACAAACTCATTATTTTTAACATATAAAATACAAATCTACAAAATTGATAAACAACAATGTGTCAAAAAACAGGATAGTAAAAATATTAGAGAGTATTGTTTGTAAGAGTTTTGTGATGTAAAGGTAAATATGTAAAATATGATTATTGTAAAAG
Source organism: Ambrosia trifida (assembly GCA_028751855.1). Lineage (NCBI taxonomy): Eukaryota > Viridiplantae > Streptophyta > Magnoliopsida > Asterales > Asteraceae > Ambrosia > Ambrosia trifida. The sequence continues at coordinate 55,013,546 of CM054123.1, read as the reverse complement.
TTGTAGAGACTATGGATTTTTAGAGTTTGACCAAAATTTAGAAGTTCTTTTTTTTTTCAATGTGTATATAATACTACCTAGCTCCGTCCCAATTTAAATGTCTTGGGCCCACAAACACACATATTAAGAAATCTTTTGTTTGTATGTGGTAAAATGACAATAATATCCTCAAATCTTTGATTGTGTTTTCTCTTTTATGGGCAAAACTGGAAATTGCATTTCTATTTTTGAAAATGGACATTTAATTTGGGACAACCAAAAATGAAAAGATGGACATTTAAATTAGGACGGAGGGAGTAATGTGTATGTGTGCATAAATTCATGTTTGTTCCAACTTTGAGCCCCAGGTGAGTCAAATAAAACGAGCCCGCTCTATACTTTAAAACATCCGCCAATTCTTGTACATGGGACCCCTCCACGCCAATTCCATAAACATTACGTTTCCCTAAGTTTACCTTCAAACCCGATACCAAATAAAAACACCTCATAATACGCTTAAGATTTTGTGCATTATTAACCGACCACTCGCCAAGGAACACCACATCATCAGTGTACAATAAATGTGATATTATTGGTTTGGTATGGCTTCCCACCAATCCATGATAAAGCCCCACCGTGCATGCCCTTTTCATAATTCTCGTCAATGTCTCCATAGCTAGTATGAAAAGGAAATGAGACAACGGATCCCCTTGTCGAAGACCACGAGAACAAACTCATTTGTGCGACACCCATGGATTAGCACCGATGCCCGCGCAGATGTGACCAAAGCCACAATCCATTGAACCTATCACTGAGGAAAATTCATTTGGCCCATCACCGAGTCCAAAAAACCCCAATTTAACGAATCCTATGCTTTCTCTATATCAACTTTAAACACCATACCCTACCTCTTCAATTTTCTCATCCACCCTATCATCTCATTTAGCACCAGAGGTCCGTTCGTAATGCTTCTCCCTGCTAAAAATGTTGATTGCTCAGGCGAAACTAACTTGTCAATCACTTTCTTAAGTCTAGCCACCAAACCCTTGGAGATTATTTTGTTTACAGACCTAACCTAATTTATCAGCGGATAAGCATCAAAACGTAACGGGTCATTAGATTTCGAAATCAAGGCGATAAAAGAGGATGTACATCCCGGCCCTAACGACGCACTATGAAAGAACTCCTCAAATAATCTCACAAAATCATATTGGAAACCTCTCCAACATCTTTTTAAAAACATAAAATGCAAGCCGTTGAGACCTAGAGCCTTATCCCCCTCACAGGATCAAACTGCCTCCTTAATATTTTGCAAGGAAAACTGTTGAACCTACAAATCCGCTTCACCCTCTGACAGTTTATTAATATGCAAACACACAATGGAAGGCCTGACCAAAACGGGTTCACGAAACTTATCCTCAAAAAATGAAAAAGCCCGATCCTTTACTACCAACGGGTTAGACACCCATTCGCTGTCTACATTCAGCCAGTTTATTCTATTGGAAGCAACATTTGCAGACACGATACCGTGGAAAAAACTAGAATTTTCAACGCTGTCTAAAGCCCACTTAACACGTGCCTTTGGCTAGGGTTGGGAATCCATCCACTTCCTTCTATCAAACTCCAAAATAAAAGCCCTATATTCACTCCTTGTACTAGCCTTAGAAGAATTTAAACCCCTAGTCTCCGCAGCTCGATCTAGATCAGCAACTGCTTTCAACTTTTGCTGGTACTCCCCACCCGACTTCATTCTTTCCAGTCTCACCCACTCCTTAGTCTTGTTCTTGAGAAACTTTAGCTTTGTAGAAATTGATAGATACGCAAGACCCAAAAAAACGAAATCATGACACAAACCCATCACGTAATCCACAGAACCAGACATCTCAAGCCAAGAGTTGAAGAACCTAAAAGGAAGACGTCCAAAATCCGTTGCCACCACCGATAGCACAATAGAATAGTGATCCGATGCATAACGAGACAGAGCCGTAACAGACGCCTTCGACCATTTATCCAGAAAATTCCCACACACCAAAAACCTATCAAACTTACCCATCTTAACACCATTATCCAACATGTAAGTAAACTTATGGCCCCCTATATTATACTCTTTCTACTCCGCATTCCTAATAAAATAATTGAAAAATTCTACATTAATCTGGATAAATTCAGAATTCATTCGTTCTGTTGGCCACCTAATGTCATTGAAATCACCAAACATCACCCATAGGCCGGTTAAAGACCGCCTCAGATTTAACAGTCCCCCCCCACACCCCCTTCTACGGATCGCATCATTTGGCGCATACACATTTGCAATATTCAATCTTTCCCCTAACGGCGACAACAAACCAGAAACAATGAGAAAATACATGTTCTTTAACACACTAACCATTGGAAAAATAGAAAGATCCCACAAACTTACGATCCTACCAGACCTGCCCTCGGCAAACACCTACTCAGCACAAAACCTCATCCGAAAATTAGAATTTCCCTCAATTTTGATTCCCGAATACCTACAAAATGAGCACCATATGACGTTTTTAGGCCACGAATCCAGGAAGTTTTCTTGTCGTCCCTAACCCCTCCCCTGAGATTAATACTTATAATATTCCTTGCGCACCATTTTGAACACCCTCGCCAATAACAACCTCCTCAACTTGATTCTCAAACCCATCTAGATTAATCCTGACTACTGACCCAACTTCAACCGTAAGCTCCACCTCCTTACCTACATCTTCACTCGACCCTATCTCCCCCCATGACTCATCCACCACCCACTAACCTAGAATCTACACCATCTTTAGTGCCATCTAGAAGTTGTGTGTCATCATCTTGTACTGTATTAACCACCCCCTCGCCCCTTAATCCACCGACACCCTCTCCCACTATCAACTGAATTCCCCATATGTTCATCAATCGAAACTGGATTTTGAGAATAAACTATCTTGTCCCCATGTTATCTACTATTCCTGTTGACCCCAGCTGGTGATTTAATGAGTTAAACAGATTCGACCCCCCATCAACCAGTCCTCTATGAGGCCAACATGAATTATCCATTTCCACACCCGGACTCGTAGTGTGTCTAGGCCTTTTCTTAGACTTTTGGGTTGGCCCAGTACTTAAATTATCCCCATGGCCCACTGAAAAGTTATCACATGTTTTATTTAGAGTTAAATGCCAATTTAGTCCCTGAGATTTGTCAAAAATTGTCATTTTCATTCAAATCTTTTTTTATTGTCAATTTAGTCCATGCGGTTTAACTTTTTTGTCATTTTAGTCCCTGAGGTTTGTCAAAAATTGCCACTTTCATCCAAAATGTTGTTAGTCCACAGGGACTAAAATGACAAAAAAATGAAACCACAAAGACAAAATTGACAAAAAAAAAAAGATTTGAATGAAAGTGGCAATTTTTAACAAACCTCAGGGACTAAATTGGCATTTAACTCTTTTATTTAAATCCAATTGTCCACTTTTGACTATTCAACCCTTTATTTGTCTAACTAACCGCTTCACCCACATTGTCATTAATATTCCAACCCATGTGTAGAGTTCCATCTATTACTTTTTCATTCCTATATAAATTTTATAGTAGTGAGATTTTTAAGGTAAAGCCAAAGAGTGCATAATTAGTTAAATGAACCAAAACGTCTGTAACCTAGTGGTATTAAGGTGTTGAATAAGGCTTTATCTATATCTATAATCTATAATCTATAATACATTATAAAGGAAGAGTGACGGCTAAGATAGTAATTTTCAATACCGTACAACTTAGAAGAAACATGTACAACATACTTAAGCAAGAAATTTAAGGGTATTATACGCAAAGTTGTGACAATTAAGACACTTAAAAGGATAATATAGGCATTTCACCCACCTCCTCATTTACAATATCCAAGCAAATTTACAATACTAGCCTTTCTTTCCCATCCCTACTCCCGCCATTAAACATAGCATTCAGTTATGAGACTCTTCGAAATCCCTGTTTTAATTCTCACACATAGGATCTCAGCTTTTTCGGGTACCAACTCCTTCATACCTATCCAAATCATTCATACCTATATCAATTACCAGTCACCAGACATCATCATTGTCTTTAACACGCGTCATCGCCTCCAATGGCATCCACATTCTATACCAATTCCATGCTTCCCACCTTTATCTCCTTCCCCTCACATATCCCCTCTACAACGTCAACCAGGTTAATAATATTCATTTCTTCCTTCTTATTGATTCCTAAAACTATATGTTTACATATGTGTGTGTGTGATTGCGTTATTTCAATGTGCACAGATTTAGGGCTAAAATGTTGTCACCTGTGACTTAAGTTGAGAGTCCAACTATGGTACGTGTTTATCATCCTTTTGTTGAATTGTTCAATCTTGATTGTCAAATAAGGTTGATATGTATAATTGAAAGTGAAATGTTAGGGTATTTGGTGGTGTGTGGGTGGATCTATTGGCTGTTGTGGCTGAGTTCCCTAATCCGGATGATAAGATCCAAAACACCAGCTTAAAGGTACTCATTGTAGATGATATTTATATGTTTCAAGGTTAGTTCCAGTGGTTGATTATGATTTGTGTAGTTGAATTATCAATATTTCAAAAGTTTGTGAATCATTTGTTTTAATAATTTGTGAGGTTTTCAATGGCCAAGAGAGAAATTATGTGTTTAGATGTCTAAAACTAAGAGAAGAACAATGTGTGAAATGTTTCCTATATTCATGTCTATCAGTCTATGTTGTCAAAAGCGCACCAGTTTGGATCTTACTGTAGTAGTGGATGGAAAGTAGCCTAAAGTGTATATGTTTTATTTTTTCGATTTAAAGTTTTCCATTCATAGATCAAATTTTTTGAAAGTATTTATACAGTTATTTTAACAAACAAATTGTATTCATATATGACCTGTAATGATGACAGTTTCGTGACTGGGCATGAGCTCACCTAATGGAACCTTCGACAATCACAAAGGGAAGTTCTACATCCAAATCACATTGAGATGCAAGTGTACAATAAGAAAGACCATTAACTTGGGTTCATGATTTTGGTAATATTTTTTATGAACCACTGGGTTCGAGAGACATCAGCTGACTGCCCACTGCAATTAAGAGAGTCCATTAGTCACTCATGTTGAAGTGATGAAATATGTATCTCCTTTTGCATAACATTCTTTTGATTTCATTGTAGCCATCTATATAGTCTACATTATGATACTTTATATGGATCATTTATGCAGGAATTGTGTTGTGTGATAATGAGCTGCAGAAATTGTGCAGCCTCGTTTCGCTGCTGCAGTCTGTCCGGTTGATGCACAGTAAGGACTTTTGGCTGTGGGCTGGTGTAGGGGAGGGTAAATTCAGCATTGGGAATGTGAAATGGGCGTTGCAATCGGAAGTGGACGCAAGCATGAACTTTGTGATGTCTTGGAGTAAGTGGGTTCCTCTCAAGTTCAACGTTTTCCCTTGGCGCGCTGAGATGGGTAAAATCCCCACCGCCTTTGCATTGAGAGATAGGAATATCCCAGTGGAAGACGTGGTTTGTCCTCTGTAACAGTACGGAGGAGACTGCGGATCATTTATTTACTTCTTGTGTGTTCGCGACCATCCTTTGGCAGCATGTGTGCTCGTGGTGCGGGGTCCAAAATTTATTTGCCTTTTCGTTTAAAGATCTTTTAGGATACATGTGCCTCAAGTTTCAGATTTCATCAATTTATTAACTTGGTATGTAAAGATTCCTTTTCTCCTTTCTTTTTGTTTCATTTTCATAAACATGATTAAATCTGAGGTTCAAGGAGTCTGTTGACCCGTCGTCTGACCAAATTTTCTTTTCATAAGGAGTCTGATGTCCTTAAATGTTCACATATTTGAAGAATATTGTGACCCATAACCTGCTGTCAATACTGGAAAGAAATTATTAATTATCCAAATAAATAATATTTAAAGAGGTTGTAAAACATGTTAATCAAGGTTTTGTATTTTATTGATGTTGATAATGGTTTTCTTGAAAAGTTGTAGCGCATTATATTAGTTTATATTGGTTTAAAGTTTTAACTTGTATTAAATTTTCAGGTCTTTCCCGTTAAGCGCATGCGGAAATGCCTCACATAGTTCGATCATGGTATGTGGTTGTTTGTTTGACCCTTCGGTTCTGTCTCATCATAAGATACATTTTGACTGTGTTTCCCTAACTGAAGCTGGTGCCATACATGCTCGCTATGTTGGATGAAACGATGAGGAGATGCAACTCAAGAGAACCGTTAGTGACATCAAACACGAAGTCCACTCGCAACTCTTACAAAATGAAAAAACACAAAGACGGGTTTCGGGTATTGCTAAAGAACCCAAAAAGATTCACAGGGAAGCGGTTCAAAACACCATTAACTCACTAACAGTTGTTGTTGTTTTATTCGCATCCATAGCTTTTTTGGCAACTTTTAATCTCCCGGGCCAATATTGGAACTCGGGTAAACAAGCAGGTGAAGCCCATGTAGCCCACAAAGCAGCTTTTCGAAATGTAGAATTTTTTGGCATACTAAACTTAACTCCATGGCATGCTAATGTGCCATACATTGTAAAGACAGAAGATGTTGTAAATTGCATATTCTTGTTCTATATTGTTTTTGTGTTTTATAATTAATTTTTAAACTCTAAATCTGATTATTCAATTTAAAAATAATAAAAAACATGCAATAGTTGTTTCCTGCATTTGCATTTTCTTATAAGAAAGACCATTTTTATGTTAAGATCATTTTGCCATACAATGACATGAAACGGGAAAAAACAGTCTGTAATGTTTATTTATTTCGATTGTTGGCCATGGCAGTCTAATAAGCTAAATAGCTTAGTAAAATTGGTAACTTTTGCTTTATCTCTTATATATTGTTAGGTTTTATTTAGATCTCGCGGCAACGCGCGGGTAAACCCGTTAGTATACTTAATATATTAGATAGCAAGGCTGGCCCTGAGCATGGTCGGGTGGTCACTGGCTCAGGGCCCGACCCTCAAATGGGCCCGAACTTTTTTTTTTTTTAAGAATATAGATATTTATATATATTGAATTCTATATTTATGATATATATTTGTGTTTTATAGATTAAAGTCTTGTTAGTGGAGTTGGAACAACCATATAAATTTAATGTAGAGGTCTCAAGTTCAAGCCTTGTCTCTAGCACAATATTCAATTTTTTTTTAATTCATTTCTCTTTACAAGATTTTGGGCCCAATTTTTTTCGCCCAAGACCTAAATTTTTTTAGTGTTCTCGAAGACGGCCCTACTAGATAGCAATTATATAAGTAAGAGACTCATATATATGGGCTCACAAGCTAGTAGTTTTAACAGTGATGGTTTAAATCTTATAGGTGTTCAAAACATTAATCGTTTAAAAAAAAATTAAAAAAAGGGTAGTTGAATATTGGGGATTTGTTAAGTTGCATTCTTTTGATATTTTAACTTTCTTTGAAAAAATAACAATGTGACAAATTTTGTTTTATCCCCTCCACTTTACTCAACTTATTTATTTACCTTTTTCTTTAACAAAGTTATATTTCTACCATGTGCTTCACAAAAAGTTATCATTTATCTTTGACTTTAAATCAAGTTCAACTTTTAATTAGCCAATTTACATTAGGGGTTTCAACGAATCGAATAACGAATTTTTGAATTATTCGAATCGAATTTCTCGAATTTTTATTAATTTTACCTGAATTCGTATTTGATTCGTATTCGCTTAAAAATCAATTTATTCGATTCGTATTCGATTCGAATAAGAAACTCGAATTCGAATCGAATTCGAATAAATTCGATTTAGTTCAAATTCACCATAAAGAATAAATTGGTTTACCTTTTGTTTTAAAACCAATACAAACTCATTATTTTTAACATATAAAATACAAATCTACAAAATTGATAATAAACAACAATATGTCAAATACGGGAATAGTAAAAATAGTAGAGAGTATCGGTTGTTAGAGTTTTGTGATGTATAAGGTATATATGTAAAATATGGTTATGGTAAAAGTTCTAGAGACTATGGGTTCTTAGAGTTTGACCAAAATTTAAAATTTCTTTTTTTTTTCAATGTGTATATTTGTGTATATAATAATGTGGATGCGTATATATATTTAAAAAAATAAACATTTACAGTTTTTATTCGAATTTCGAATCGAATCGAATTTAAAATCATAAATTCGTATTCGATTTACTGGACTCGAATTCGAATTGAATCGAATTCGAATTCTTAATAATCGAATCGACTTTTTGGTAATCGAATCGAATTAAGTCGAATTTTGAATTTTTCGAATCCGAATCAAATTCTGAACACCCTAATTTACGCAACAAATAGTGAACTTTAATAAAGTTATTTACCTCCCTAGAAATTTAATCAACTTCTTTTTCTATTTTCCTTACTTCTTCCTTTCTAAGGCTGAGGGGTATGGGTCGGCAACCACCCTTCGGTGCCTTACGTGGCCTTCGGTGCCGACCAAGCACACCACCCCCGCCGATTTGAAGTCGGCAAACTCGGGAGATTCTTACCGATGGCACCGATCTATATATATTAATATTATATATATATTTTTTTGTCTTTTCTGTTATAAAAATTATTATAAAAAGGAAAGGGGAATGGGGAACCATTTCCCCTAAAAGGGGGAGGGAAAGGGGGAAGATGATGTGGCGATGACGTGGACAAGGGAGAGGGAAGGGGGAAGGGTACCACACCCCATAGCCTAATATTCGTAATTCCTTTATTTTTGTTTCATTTTTTCCCTTTGTAATTTTAGATGTCATACTATACCTTACGATTTGCTTATTTCTTATCGATATTTCGATGACTTGCTTAATTTAAAGTCTTTTCAACATTTTTTTATGGGGTGAATACTAATGTATAAGTGGTCAAAACTGAGTCTTACATATTTTGTACCGCACCTACACCCGTCGGAATGAGCGAGATACGAACACTAGTTGACATTAATACTAGATGGTAGTCTAATTATTTCTTTGTCGTAATTTGACTAGTGCTGTTTCGAATGTTTAATTTGGTTGGAGATTTATTAGCATTATCTAGTTTATGATCCTGTCATAGTGTTACATAAAATATATCAATAAGGTTAACATCATGAAATCACATACAAAATGTGGGCCTTTTACTTGGTTTGCAAACCTTTCCTACATGGATTAAGTTGCTACTTTTTTCCTTCACCCATACCGCCTTTTCTGATTATCACTTATCAATAACACCAAAATCGAAATGCGAACCCATAACCTCTGGCCCCGTTTTCGAATGGACAATTTAGACCCACTTGGTTCTTAATTATCAAAGGGAAAGCATTGTCTTCTTTCTTGATCCTAGATATAACATATTGGGTTGTGACCCATGACCTTTAGACGACATTGTTGGTATAATATTCAGACTCTCGTACCAACACTATTCAATCATCTTGGTTTTACTTTTACCTGAGCTTGATTAACTGGGGAGTTATCTCATCCACATCTATTCCACCCAAAACGTGTTGTTGACAATTGAGAAAGGACATTTCTTAATGTACATACCATCTCTAACGCCCACGACCGGTGTGAGTTTCTAGGGTGTTAAAATCACCCCCTCATGGACTCATCCCCTAGGTTAGGTTTGCCCTCACCATCCTAATCAAGTATATCGTATCTGCGTAAGGTGCCATCCTGAACACCGGCCCAGGGACTCATCATCCCCTTTGCGGCTCACCTCACCATTCCAAACAACACAAGAGTAGCAATAAAACCATTTATAACCTTTCGGCCTCTCGTGCCAGCAATTTTGTCCAATTTACTCACAAGTGCCTCACGGATTTGTTTTTGGTTGACATGTAAAGATGTCCCAGGCATGGACGGAGGTACTATATATGGTGCGGAATCAATCGACCCCTAAGTTTTGTTTTTTTTTTTTAAATTTATATGCTATTTATATTATGGTTTTCTAATCAACCCCTGGTTTTTTTTAACACCTTGGAAATTCGTGAACTTACTAAGTAATGAGGTGTTTCCTAGGGTGTTATGGTTGAAGAATATAAAAGTTACAGATTTAGGCGTAAACCTGATGAGGAGTTGGCACATGCAAGTCTCTAGCCGCATGTTCATAATTGTACATTATTTATAATTGATACCTTCGGCTCCTTGGCACCGGAAGTTATCCGTTTCCTGTCCAGAGTCCAACAGGTTATTCATAGCAGTGTCTCGACTCCGGGGGGGGGGAGGGGGGGGGGGGGGGGGGCAGAGGTTCGTTTTTAGTAGGATAGGGTTTGCCGTCCAGAAAGGGGTGGCGGCGTAGCTTGTTGCCCACCCGCTATCTTAATGTAATTTTTCGCGATTATGTTTTAATAAAAAAAGTCTATTCGTACAAAAAAAAATGCTTAAAATGTATGAATTTGAGTGCTTTCTTATGTAAATTGAAAAGTATGTAACAAAGTTACAAAACCGTAGAAACAACTAACAATTTCCCTATAGTAGAGAGGATACAATACATGGTGCTATTGGCCAATAGTAAGGACCATATGCATGTGGGTCCTTTACAAGCAATGCCAAAATCCCTAATTTATGTGGCTAATATATATGAAACAGAGAAATTCCAAGAGACAACCATGGCCTCACATTCTCTATGTTTCAACTTGCTCTTACTTGAAATCTAAATCTATTTTGGAGGTTCTGTTTCACTTTTTTGGAGTTTTCAAATTGGAATTATTGTTGAGGTTAATTTCTAGACCCAATGATTTAGCCAAATTCATCTTTTCTTTGGAGGAGGATCTTCCTTCTTATTTGGGGCATGAATATGTCGGACTATGTGTCGTTTACCTTGATACTATTATGGTTTCTTTTGATATTAATCTTACATATGCATCAAGACAAATTCCCAAAAACAGTTGCTTGTTTCTTTATACTCTCTCCTTTCATTAAACATTATCCTCAAATTGTTGACAAAGAATAGTTTCAACTTTCTAACACAAATTTAACCAACTCTTACACCGTTTTGATCGTTTGAGTCCGCAAATCCGTTCAAAGGGCCACATAAACGGACAGAAGACAACGCCTTGTTGAAGTGTTTCGCCTTGGTGCCAAGATACTCGCTCCAAGTAACCGCTCGGTAAAGTGGAGGGTGAACTTGGTCTGTTAGTTTTGAAAGAGGTGAGATTTGAACATTAGATGGTGGCCCATAAAGATACGCCACTGATAACCGGTGTTGTGTCCGGTTCACCATGGCTCGGTGCAGCACACTTGGGTACAAACCGTTGGATAGTATGTGGAGAAGGTCTCCCACATTGATTACAAGTGCACCGGGTATAGGTGGTACTGTGACCCAACCGGTTCCTTCTTTATGAGCCTGGAGTCCACTTGTGTTGTTTTGGTGAAGTATGGTTAAAAGGGTCGAATCGGTGTGAGCCGCTAGACCCATGGCTCGATCAGGATCTGGACAAGCTGGATATGAGTTTAGTTGTAAAGCTGGACATGATCTTTGTGTGCTAGCCCATTTCACATCTTCCATTGTCACACCCAATGATCCCAGCATTAAGGACATAAGTTTTTGAGCTAATTTATTCATTTCTTCTTTATACTCTTCAATCAAATCACTACAAGAGATCAATCACCAATAATCAATTACTACATGGTGTGTAAGTTTGCAGTTCTAAAATAAATTATACAATTAATTTAGTGAGTGTGTGAGTTTGCGTTCTAAAATAAATTATACAATTAATTTAGTGAGTGTGTGAGTTTGCGTTCTAAAATAAATTATACAAGTTAGTAAGTGTGTAAGTTTGCCGTTCTAAAATAAATTATACAATTTAGTGAGTGTGTAAGTTTGTCGTTCTAAAATAAATTATGTAATTTAGTGGGCGTGTGAGTTTGATGTTCTACAATAAATTACAAATGGAAGGATTGTTAATTAATCTTACCAGAATCGACTGTAGCGATTGGGCCAGAGTTTACGCGCATGTTCATCTGGCGATCCGATTATGGTAAACCCTTCGGACCACATAAGTTTGGGAAAGAACGCGGATATCCTCGCTACGCCATAGCCCGAAACGCCATTTGGAGACCGAGCAGCTTTGAGCTTTTGCCGCATTGGAAGAGCAAACAGTTTTCTACCAGCAGCCTCCATTTGTTGAAGAAGATTTGTAGGGACAGCATGGTTAGTGACTTGGAACACACCCCAAGTTTTGCATGCATGACCAACAAGTTTCATGGCGTTTGGATCTTCGAGGTTAATCACAGGCACTTGATCAGGAGTTGAAGAGTTATGAGAAGGCAATTCATGATCTAGTGATAACCATGCATGTGATTCTGGCAATTCTTTCATGGAGTTTAAGTCTAAATGTTGCTTCTGGTTGATCATGGGGTATCTTTTATGCATGTTTTATTGATAATTGATAATAATTAATGAACACTTGTAATGGGTAGAAAGAAGAAAATGTGGTGAGTTGAAAATTTGATGTGTATACTATATATAAAGGGATGGAGGGCTAACAGCGACAAAAATGGTAGGGTATAATGATAATCGTTATCTTTGTATTGTGTGTGTATATGGAGTATGTCTGTTGTTAGCCCTATGGTATTATGAAAAGTTTCTAAAATAGCAATTAAATTATTAGCTTAAAGTTGCATATCCATCAATATATTATACAATATATTTATCATTTGTGATATTATGGCCTGTCAAATTCATGCCTTGCAACGGGCATGGCTAAGAAAATAAAACTTGGCCACCATTAAACTTATTTCTTAGCCCTTTGGTTAAAGCTTCTAAGATTTACTATAATAAACTCTTGGTTATATGTAAAAATATTATTGTTCTAGAGATATTGTCAACAAGACTCAAAATTAGAGAAATTACCAAATGTACAATTAGATTATGTGTTGTGGAAGGAATGAAATGTGAAAAACAATGTGTGACGTGGATAGTGAGACTTTCACATTTCACACTCACCTAGGCTGCTCTGGTTCAAGTGAAATTATATGAGCATAAGCATTATTGTAAAACAGGAAAGATAGGTTAAAACTCCAAACACTCAACATCTCATGGGACATCTCCCAAGCCTCCAACCTTCACCTTCTCAATCCCATTCCTTGCAACTATGGCGAACTCCAAAACCTCGTTCCATCGCCATGTTGGGCTCCCCACAACGGCTGGTCTTGGTTTTGGAAATTTATAATTTGGTCAATGGTTTTAATTATTTTTTACTGAAGTCAAAGGATATTTAGTAATTTAGATATATTTTATTTACTAGGTTATTTACCCGTGTGATACACGGGTTGAACAATTTAAATTATATATATTATATATAAATTTAAAATATAATTAAGAAAAATTAGATTACATATGTTATTTAAAATAAAAAAAAGTTTCCTGTACAACCGAAAAAATATTAAATATTCATCAGCCCCTAAATGATTTCTTGTAAAAAATATTTTTATTCACATAAAACTTTTTTCAAACATTCCAAAATATATCTTCCATACACAGCTATTACCTTGTAGACTGCATGTACAACAAAACAAAACAAAAATAAAAAAAGTAATAAAGGTAAATCTGTTTAGACTAAGATATAAAAAAATGAAATTAATTTAAAAGTATCTCCTCATCCGTTAAACCATCACAATCGAGTATTGTTCATTTTGGAATTTGACATCAAGTTTCCTCAAAGCCAAAGTATTTCCAACCTTGAGTATATAATCTTTTTTTTTCTAACATCAAGGTCCTTAAACATAATGACATTTATTGGTTCAATTTAATTGTATTATAAAAAAAGATTGTGTAAATTAATAGCCTGAAAATAAAGATTGAAACGAATTAGTAATGCAAAGACTGTTTAGATATTGCATTTCTCTATTGAAGTAACTTGAATAACCAAAGTCAATGAAGATATCAATTAATGATTTTTCATATATAAAATGTATTTTATATATCAAGCTATTATAATAGAAAAATAGCCAAACATATTTAGTTTTGTATTGAATCAAATATTTAATTAATATGGATTGATTTGTTTTATTTTATTTATTTAGAATATTGTAAGAAATATAGTTTTAAACTTAGAGTGAAAGACCACATATTAAAAACACATTTTTTAAGGTACACGATTTTAAATTTAATAACATATAAATACATTATCTTAAAAAAAATAAATAATTTTTAATAAAGATTACTTTTGTTAGTTCATAAACATTTTCAAATCATGTTTATAAATTTATTTCTAATTTTGTATTAAAATATAATTATATTAATTGATTTACAAAAACATAGAATATATATATTAAACTAAATTCCAGTAATTATATTAATAATTATAGTTGTAACAAATAAAAACTAAATAAGTAATAATTATTAAATAAAGAAAAAAAATAAAATAAATGCATTGCTTGAAATAATAAAATGTGAGGCTTTATAATACAGTTCTATGTACTCCATGTACTGTCTTTTATTACTATAGATAAAATTGATTAATGTTGATTGATTTATTTTTATTTATTTGTTTTGAACAATATAAAAGTGTCACAAAAAAGCTTGACTAATTGCATTGTGTTAATATTAATTTGTTTATTTGACTTTTGAACTATTTTAAGCATTTAAAATTAATATGTATTTGTTGAACATAGTTTAACATCTAAAACAAAGGCCAAAATAATAAAACTTAATAATCATTTGTCAAATATTGTAACAAAATTAATTTTAAACTTAGAATAACAGATTAATTTTTTTAAAATGGGTTAATTTAAGGTACATGATTTAAATTCAAAGTTAATAATACATAAATATAAATATATGTTATATAAAAAAGAATCATGTTTTTTCTTTTATTAATGATTTCAGTTACAACTATCATTATTAATATAATTACTAAAATTTAATTTAATAAACTTATATCATGGTTTTGCAAAACAATTATTATAATTAAATTTGAGTTTAATGTATTAAATAATAAAATGAGAGAATTCATGAGGGAGTGCCATGTGTCCCTCATGTGTTTTCTTTTATTATATAGTGTAGATGTAGATGTAGATGTAGATGTAGATGTAGATGTAGATGTAGATGTAGATGTAGATGTAGATGTAGATTAAAAAACCTAACACTCCCCTAAAAATTACTTATATAATTATGGTTTTTAAACGTTTGTTGTCGAAAGTTATTGCCCCTTGGTTACAAATGCCGGATTTAGGGCTCCAAACGAACCGAACGAACACGAACAAGACTTTGTTCGTGTTCGTTTGTTAAGGAAATTATGTGTTCACGAACAGTTCATGAACACTTACCGAACGAGATTTTTTGTTCGTGTTCGTTTGTTAAGAAAACACTAGTGTTCGTGTTCGTTTGTTAATTTTGTTCATAAACGCACATGAACACAAACGGACATTAATGAACGCTAACAAGTGTTCATGAACGGAAACAAACACAAAGAGACATATATTAACTTTCAAATAAGATCGAATTCACATATATTAAGAAATTAACTAGATCTACCCAATATAACCTAATTATACAAATATACTTAGTACTTATCATAATATTGGTAAACATAATAATGTCTAAAATAAACTAAGCTCGCATTTTTAACGTGATGTCTTCATTATTTATTTATTTAAACTTGAACTCTTCATTAATGATTTATTTGATGATTATACTAAAAGCAAAGTTTATTCATCTCATATATACCCATATATTTACCTCACATAAAGTATTTATTTGGGTAAAAAAAATAAAAACAAGTGAATATAGAAAAATATAAAAATTAAAAACTCTATTAAACTATCAAACACAAACGAACACGTTACCGAACGTTCACAAACATTAACAAACGAACGAGGCCTCTGTTCATGTTCGTTTAACTAAACGAACAGAATTTTTTGTTCGTGTTCGTTCATTTATTAAACGAACGAATACAAACGAACTTCCCGCCAAACAGTTCATGAACTGTTCGCTGAAAGTTCAGTTTGTTTGCAGCCCTAGCCGGATTGCTTGTAGTGTTAGTAACACGTATTTGCTATAGGGACATATTATCTATATATACAAAAAGCAACTTAACTTTTAACTTTAACGGCGTTACATTAACCGCTCCCACCATGTGTTCTCATTCCATCTACAAGACACATCGTTTTCTAATCTTTCCTACTACCGTTAATCACCCCCATGAATTCTAGGGTTCCTTTCCACCGTATAATCCACAATCCAAACAGTGCCTCTGCTTTTTAATCAAGAAATGCCTTGACCGAACGGATTCTTCAGCACCAAAACCAAATTGCCGACAACGATGAAGATTTATGTATGCGAAGACGATGGATCATCAATAACAACATCCCGTCCTCACTCCTTCAACCCCTATTCGTATACCCAAATCAATTCATAAGCCACGTTCCCCTTAAAGATACGTATTTTAAATTATGTTCAAATGAATTAAGCATATGCCTTTGTTGCTTTAGGTTTAATTGGAAAATTTGATGTGTTAGCACATGTTTAAATGCATAATTTTATCTATATTTAACCTGTTGTTTCAACTTTTAAATCTTTTTGTTTTGTTTTTTTTTCCTTTCCGATTTCACTAGGTTTTATAGTTGTTGTATCGACCTGTTTTTTTAATGAAAAGAAATTTACTCTTCTGTTGATAATTGGGGGGATATTGAATGTTGTGATGAGATTATATTTAACAAAACATGTAATATATATGTTGTGTTTTTCATGCCTGCATTTGTATTTTTAGATGGATTATGCGGGTTGAATATGCAAAATTCTGTCTATTATGAACCTTCATTCCAAATACTTCTTTGTTTACAATCGATGCCCGTATAGTTGACCAAAGAGATGTAATCACTGTTATGTTAGATTTTTTTCTTTTCAATTTGTCGTTTCAATGAAACGCCGCCAAAATGCCATTTACATCCTTTGAAATAATTGACTGATGTGTTTGACCCAATACATATAATTACATAACACACTTCCTAAATAAATATTACCAATCAGTTTCCTAGGTCCTGTTATATGATCGAAGGGTAATATATAATGTGAGTTCGCTTCTCATTTACTTGGAATGTGAAGAAATGAATCTATTCATACATGAAGGATAATGTTGCTAAAATACCGCATCATCAAGTGATACACAAGAAAGCACATGAGTAGAAATGGCAAATTTGATCTGTAATAGTTTTTTTCAGGTTATGTTTTATAATGTTTCTTTTTGGTCATAAAATTAAGGCTGTTCACGGTTAATTTTTATTTTTTATGAATTATTTTTGTTGTCTATGCCATAGTTGTTAAAAGCCATCGCCTCTTGCGCCTAGGATCATTTTTCACGCGAGGCGAGGCAATTGCACTTTAAGTCAAGGAAATCGCGCTTTAATTCTCCACGTGATGGTTTAGGACTTTAGGCGCATATTCCGGCGAGATTCCCAAACTCCCGATAGTTTCCAACCAAGTTCTCTAAATTATGGCTAGATTCCAGCCAGATTTATACTTTTATATAAGGAAAATTGCTTTTATACATTAATATTTTAAAACTTTTGATACTAATTAGATGATATTAAACGTTATACAATAGCTTTTGTTATTTTGTTTGAAAAAATAATACTATTTTACTAATACATAATGTATTTTTATTTTTTTCCTTTGTTTGTTTTTTTTTTATCTCAGGCCCTCGCCTTTTTTGCGTCTTGCGCCTAGGCATTAGGCGAGGCCTATGCTCCTTGAGTGCGCCTAACGCATTTGATAACTATGGTCTATGCCATTAGAAGTTAAAAGAATGCATTGTTTTTGTTGTTTTGACTTCCCCCTTTTTTTTATGGTGATGTCAATACAGTATTAATTGTCTACTTAAAAGTTTTAACACTAAGGTTAATGTCTACATGTTTCCAATTCATCCACTGTAGCTGAACTTTGACAATATGTTTGATCCCAAGTTAAATTGAATTCATGATTTACAGTTAGACTTTGACAGTAGGTATGTACCTCATTTTCTAACTTGAATCGAATTCATGATTTATGGCTACACTTTGACAGGTTAAGCATATCTCAAGAGCTATAAGTAAAACGTGAGTTCATGGTCATCAAGATAAACGCATATCTAAGACCTGTTTTGAGGTATATTTATCTAATTATTCCATGCTCTTCATGTTTTGATTAATGTCCGTTATTTGTATTATTCTAGAGTACTAAACCGTTGCTGGAACACCTTTACTTTTCCATATTGATATATACTGTTTTGATATTTTTTTGTCATTCATGAGTATTACAAGTTTGACTTTGTTATTGGGAAATTACTTATTTGATATCAAGATACAACAAGAATAGTTTTCTTTTTGTGACAAATGGTAACTATATAGGTAGGATTATTAGATTCTTTGGATCAACATAATATTATCAGTTAGGTGTTGTTTTCTTTCTCATAGGTAAAATGCCGTGGATGGTGGTGGTGGAAACCATGTCAATTCGAACACTATGTGTTTAGTAAATGGGTTAAAAGTTACGACCCATGAACCAAAACCTGATTACTTTTGTGTTGTGTCAAGAATCGCCACGTGAAAGAACCATTAACCATTAACATGTGTAAAAAATATTCACTTTTTTCAAAAGGAGGTAGTGCTTTAAAAGAATGAACAAATAATTTGCAGAATTTACAAAATTGCGTGTAAATATATCTAAATGTTTAGATATCTGCAACTTTTCAAGTAAAGCAAGCACTGTAGAATTCGTGACAAGTGTGTCGATCTCAAACATTGCCAGTGTAGCTCGAGATCATCAGGTGTTGATTCAATACGATTCAGTGTGATTCTAAGTCATTCGATGTTATTTCGGTATAATACATTGTGTTTCGGTGTCATTTCGCGCTGTGAAGAAGCGATTTGATGTGTCTAAATATATCTAAATGTTTAAATATCTGCAGCTTTTCATGTAAAGCAAGCATTGTAGAATTTGTGACAAGTGTGTAGATCTCAAACATTGAAGTACCATAAACTTGGTCAGGTTTATATGCATTATTTGTTAAGCTTGGAAACGTTAATTATTTAATGTAACATTTTAAACGCGGTCACAACATGTTTGATTTAAATTTATACAATCAAAATTGGGCGATTTTCCAAACACTTTCTATCTTTTGAAAGTAAAATGCTTTAGAGTGGTTTAGTAGGCTATGGATAATGCAAAATGAAAAAGCATTCATAATTAACACCCCGCCGCAACGCGAGGGTTGACGTTAACTCGTATATATACAATTAGTAACTTGGGTCACCACCCTTCCTCATCACTTGGCACCTTTTCACAAATTAGTTATAGTTGGGTCACCTTTAAAAGTCACCACCATTCTCAATCACTTGGCACCGTTTCATAAATTAGTTAGTTGGGTCATTTCTAAGAGTCACCACCATTCTCCATCACTTGGCACTTTTTCACAAATTAATTATCAACATTAATCCCCTCTAAGAGTCACCACCCTTCCCCATCACTCCCCACCGTTTCACAAATTATATATATATATATATATATATATATATATATATATATATATATATGTATGTATGTATTTAAATTTAAATTGGAAAAATATATATCGCAAAGCATTGATTCCGACTTGCAAGGTTTTTTTTCTTATTTCCAAATCCATCTGATTTTAATAACCCGCTCCAACATGTGTCCTTTCTGCATCTCATTTTCACCAACACAATTTATGATTGTTTACAACCGTTTTTCAGATTCATCTTTCATGTAAGGATTCTAATTTATTGTTCCTTTGAATAGCGAACAAGTTTAAAAAACCAACGAAGAGGCGCATATTATTGTAAAATCCTAACATATGTGTTGCATCTTTTATGGAACTATCGTATGTGCCGGTAGTATCCTCCGGAAAGGGATATCAATTACCACATAACTGGTACACTCATAAATCAAACTTAAAAATATATAACATACAAAGTTAGGACCCCAAAATTCGGGTAATTTGCTAAAACACTTTGTCTTTTGAAGTAAAATAATTTAGGCGTGTTGTTGGAGGTTAGGGATAAGGCAAAAAAAGATAAAAATAAAAAGGAAAGATGGTTTAAATAAAGTTTAAGAATTTTCGCATCTCATATAGTGATAATAAAACATTCATAATCAAGATCCCGCCGCAACGCGCGGGCAAGCACAACTCGTTTGTTCAACAAAAAGATTTTATTTGTTTGTTATATTTAATTTAATGTGTGATAACTAATTGGAGTAAGTTTTGTGTTGGATGATGAGGATAAAAATAGAAAGGAACGTCTTGTCATATTAAGAAGGTTTCAAAGTAACAAAGGAGTCTCTCTCTCTCTGTCTTGTTCATGTGGCCTTGTCTTGTCCTTAAGCAGAAACACATCTGTATCATTTGGCTATTATAAGGCTAATTAGAATCGTGTCATTTTGTCCAAAACCCGGCCATTTGTGGGCTCATAACAATCCCCTTTAATGCAACACAAACTTAAATCCTATTTAATCTAATCCTTTCTATGTTCTTACTTTAGGAACCCCCTCCATCTTCTGTCCCCTAAACCAATGTCCACCTCCGATAGATCCAGATTCTTGCTCTTTTGACCATTAAAGCATACCTAACAACGAATTACTCAATACACACAACTGGCTTTGAATTCAAGACGTCTAGCTTAGGTTGATCATTGCATCCATAATGATCACATAATGCCCAAAAGTGGTTTAGTTGTTGGAGCCTTGTAGGATAAAAAGGTTATCCTACTACAACTCGCTAAATATATTGTTTGACCTTTATTTACACTTTCTTTTTAATAAAGGTGGAAAATTACGAAAACAATTAAAGTTGACAGAGAAATTTAAGAAATAAACATTGATTAGGCTTTGCTGGAGCTTTTCACCAAAAGTGCAGATTTAGCCGGAGTTTTCACTAGAAGTGTGAGCTTAGTCAAAAGTGTGGGCTAAATTCTTACGGCCTCAACGGAGAGCGCTAATGTGGTGGCTTCCGATCGGAGAAAATGATGGATAATTTGGTGAAAGCTAAAAAAATTTAGTAACTTAAGTCACCTTTAACCCTTACCACCATCTCCCACCTTTTCATAATATAACTTAATTATATTATATGTGGTGCCTCTTCTTCAAATCACCACATTTTAAAAAGTCATGTCTATTCATATGTTTTGTCTCACTTTCTAAATAATTAATTAGCTATATATACACAAACCTATATCTCCTGCACTCCAACCACAATTTACATAATCTTAATATTTTCCTAACACAAGAAATCAAAAACCATCTACATATTCTAAGTGGATACCACATTAGAAATCTAAAACCACTTCCACCTATAGGAAGCCTCCATGGATACCACGATACGAAATCTCCAAATCTTCATATCCATTATTTTTGCTCGATGACATCAAAGATAATATTATACTATTTTATCTTCACTTGATTCAATCTTTTTTTCAATCGACTCAACCTTTTCCAAAATTTTCGTTTTTTCTTCTTGAATCGTAATTATTATTTTTATCTTTATTTTTCTTCTTCATTCGGTGTAATGTTCAATAAATTCAAGCATGTCTTTCATGATTATCATTTTTTTCCTTCTTGAATTGGGTCTACGTTTTCAAACCTTTTTTTACTTTGTTCAATCAAATCACCTTTTCTGTGTTTATAATTTTCTTTCCTTCTTGAACAGCGACATCAACAATTGTTTAAAAAAATGGAGTTGTGGATGTAGGATCGAATAACGCTTAATCCAACAATCACGGGGTTTATACTAGAGGTGCGGAATCCCTCTAATATGCTTTAACAACAGATACGAGAATGAAACTAAGACAAACGAGTAATCACAACACACACACGGGTCAAAAGATTATCGATTAATCACTAAAAACAGAGCACGAGTGTTTACAGAGATCAAATCAGACCTTACAGACCTTGGGAGGGTGTTTGGAGAGTGTGTGAGGCAAGAACTGATGATTAGGGCAATGATTGGGCCTATTTATACCTCCCGGGTACGAACAGCACCTGACTAGCGATTAGCAAACTCATGTGGTGCGAGTAGGACTAATCGCCAATACAAAAGTCCCAATCGCTTGAACAGTTACGCGATTAGGGCCCTAATCGCGTGTAACTGGCACCTAATCGCATGCAGCAACACGAACACACCAAAACGCGTACAAACGTCTCCAAACACCCCGAAACTCGTCCAAACAACTGATATACTAGCCTAGGGACATCATGTACTAACAGACTCCCCCTTGGACCAGGCTAGTATACGTACAGACTCAATCAAAAGACATCGTTTATATCAACAGCAAACAGCTTTACAGACTTGATAAACATAAACAAATACAACTAAGCAAAATAACAAACAGCGTCATCCGTCTTCAACTTTAGCTTGACGTTGTCTTGACCCTTGAGATTCTTGACCAATCACATCCTGCATGAACTTTGTTGGCATAGCAAAACTGGATCACCCTTTGAAACTTCATGGCTTGATCGACTTCGGCTGGTAAGTGCATGATCGGATGTTGGTACAATGTCTCTACGTCCTTCTCTGAGCAATTTATCAGCCACATAGGATCCCAAATCCTTATCTTCCTGCACGGATTTGGACTGTTGCTCAAGACTATCACCGCTTCAGTGGTTGCTGCATCATAGTGCCAATAATACAGCTTCGAAGAAAAGTCTTGTTCAACTGGGATAATGGGAATCCTTGAAACACATTTTGGCGGCTTGATCTTGTGCTCCCAGATAGGCTTTAAGGTGAAGGGATGAATCTTGTCTGTCTGATACGATCTAGGATACTGAGGCATAAACTCTTTCCATCCCTCTGAGCTCTCTCGCTTCAGCTTCGTGTAAAAACCCTTAAGAGAGGTAGATTTCTCTTCATATAACGGATAGTTGAGACGAACTAAGTCGCGAATGTACCAGAATGGCAGGCTCAGAGTGTCTTTGAAATCCTCAAAGTACAGTACGCCTTCTTGCCATTTAACCCCTAGCATTCTGGTCTGGCTCACGTACGCCCAGCTGATCACATTCCCAGACATCTTCGACAGTCGCTTCTTGAAGATGGAAGCTCGCTCAACAGCCTTTTTCTTCTCTTCAGGTTTAAACCATTTGGGATACCGCTCTCTGATCTTGTCATGTCGAATCTTAACAGCATCAGGAACTTCAGTAGAGTCGGCTTTCAATTTTTCTTCAGCCTCACGAATCATCTCTTCATCAATATTAGGAATTCCAGCACCCGAGTCATTTACAACATACTCAGGGGTCGGCACGCTGGTTCCTTCTTCGAGATCCACTTCGTTGCATTCTGGATGCATCTCAGGAGGAACGCTTTGGCTTGCATTGGAAGATTCTCCAGATGCAAAGCCATATACTTTGGTCATGTCCTCCGATGTCATCTCTGGTGGAATCTCTCCTTCTTCCAGATCGTACTCAGGCATGGCAGGGGGTGGAAGCAAGTTGCCTTCGTCATCATATGCAAAGTAGCAGTTCAAAGGCTCCACATCTTCAACAAGAACTATCGCTTTCTTCCTTACTTTATCGCGAAGTTCTTGAATCTTGCTTATCATCGGTGCTGGCTCCCCCTGAGCAGAAGAACCTGCCTTGGGATCCTTGCCACTGCGATCGTGACTTTTCTTTGTTCGTCCCGACGCAGACCCACCTGTAGATCCACCACCGCCTGTGGCTCCGGGATCACCACCATCACCCTTACCATCGTTGTCATCATCGTCATCAGACTCATCATCCTCTTCTTCATCATCATCATCATCCTCTTCACTATCCTCATCATCATCATCACCAGCAGTACTAGCTCCAGCTTCTGAACCACCAGTAAGTCTAGGTTGAGTTCCAGTCAGCGCATTCAACCTAGTCCTTAGCCTTATGTTTTGCTTCCTATACTTGGTGA
This sequence comes from Ambrosia trifida, assembly GCA_028751855.1. Classification (NCBI taxonomy): domain Eukaryota; kingdom Viridiplantae; phylum Streptophyta; class Magnoliopsida; order Asterales; family Asteraceae; genus Ambrosia; species Ambrosia trifida. The sequence goes on along the minus strand of CM054123.1, from coordinate 54,989,707 downwards.
TTCGACGCTCGTTGTTCACATTTGCGAGCTGGAGATCACGATTAGACTGAATTAGCTGCTGATGTGATTCCATGAGCTGCTGTTGTGTTTCCATAATCTGCCTGTTCGACTCCAAGACTTGCTGATTAGATAAAGTAAGTGAGTCGACAGTGGCTCTCAGCTCAGTGTTAGCTGTGATAGTGTCTCCAATCGGTTCCAACATCGCCGTTTCATTTTCTTCAATGTTGGCGTTTTTGCTCTTCATTTCGGCCATTTCCCGTGCTTGGGCGGCCACTAAAGCAGTAAGCTCTTTGATTTGGCGCTGAAGCTGTTCGTTGGTTGTTGGAGTCGAGGATGAGGATTGGGTCGAAGGCCTAGCAGCTGACGTTCTTGCTGCTTCTTTCATCATCCGTATTCTGTCGCCTATCGGATTAGCAGCCAACTGTGAACCTGTCGCTTCAACGGTAACTGAGACTGGCTCAGTGAAGATTACCGATGAAGGCATTGACATTGTCGCACTCGCAGGCATAGCTGCACTAACAGAGAGTGGGACAGTCGATGTTGCTGCTGTTGTTTCTGTTGCTGCTGTTGTTGTTGCTGATACAGAAGAAGAAGCAGGTAGTCCAAAAGATTCTGGGAGATTCATACGCCTTCCCCTCATTTTCTTAGGCGTCCTCTCAGTCGCAGCTGCCTTATCAGACATTCTCTTCTGACCCCTGCTAACTTTCGTCGCTTTCGTCTTTTGTCTCTTCTGAGGAGGCGGCGTGCTGAGTTCAGCGTCAATATCCGCAACAAGATCATCACTGACAGGAGTGAAAGTGGGATCTTTTGTGAGCTCTCTTGCCGCAGCCGCGCGGGCTCTATCCTCCTCAAGTGTCAATACATCAGGTGATTCATCTTCGGTACGCTCTGAGTCATCATCATCTTCATCAACATCTTCAATATTAACCGGGCCCTCATCAATCTTGGCTTTGCCTTTTCCTGAGCTTGATGGTTCATCTATGTTTAGCAAATCAGGATCAAGCATATCATCATCTTGTCTAGCTCCAGTATCACCCATATTGCCCGGTTCATTGGGTCCCAAAGCTACAGTGGGTCTCCCAATGTTGTCATCATCCTTGAAAACCTGTCTATGAATCAGAATATCGTCCTCTGAATCACTGCCATCATGCCTCCATCTATTACCTGGAGGTGCCACATAGTCGTTTCTCATCAGAAAGGCAAACAGTCTACGACTAGGAGGATATTCAGACTTTGGCTTGTTCGTATACTGCAACATTCTCTTCATCTCAACCTCATCAATCTTCCTTATGTTAATCAGCTCTTCCACCCGTTTCACCATGTTCGGGATCTGATTGTCAAGGATCATCTGCAGAAAGCGAGGATAAACAATAAAGGGATCTTTCGGCTTTCGCAGAATCACTTCCTTGAGGTGATGCATAATCATCCCAGAGAAGTTGAACGGTTTGTTCAACGTCAATGCAACAATCGCCGATGCCAAAATGTCTTTAATAGCATCGAATGTTCCTCTGCGAGGTCCGAGACACTTTAGCACCACGTGCGTCAGATACTTCATTTCAGGAGGAAGACAACCCTTTTGTAACATCTCCTGCGCACGCACATCACCCGTATACTTCATCCGAAGGAATCCACCTCGTATCAAAATGGAGTCGAAGACGATTGGATCATCTTTATCATCACCAAATCTAAGAATCTCGCGAATCATATCTTCAGTAATAAGAACCTCCTTTCGTTGCACCGTGCTTCTGATAGTAGCTGGAACTGTGCTAACATCGACACTCGCATTCTGATAGAATTCCTGGAGAATATTCTTGTAGGCCGCATAGTCTGTAGATATGGCATAGTGTATCTTCGAGCGCTTCAAGTACTCGATGATGCCTTCAAAACGCCTGCATTCCTGCTTCTTTACCGGTCCGAGGAAGGCAAGACAGTTGTGCTTAGCCGAAGTACCGTATTGCATGATTCTGCAAGATACACACACCACAAAACATCAAAGACAGATCAAGGACATGAAAAACGGACAAAAATGGATCAGGTTTGACTAATATTGGTCAAACTGATGCATAAGGGCGATTAGGGGACATATCATGCGATTAGTAGTTCAAAGGACACGACTAGACTCCTGATCGCGTTACTGTTCCCGCGATTAGCAGACAAGAAGGACAAATCGTGCTACTGTACACACGATTAGGAGGCCTAATCGCGTGACAGTATGATACCATTACTAAATTTGCCAAAATTTGAAATAACTTGATTTGTGTCTGGATTTTTGGTGCATTGAATCCTAAAACAACCCAAAAACAAAACCCCTATAGATTATTACATTATTAAAGCAGAATCAAGGGTTAATTGAAGGTTTTGAAAACTAGGGTTCTTATGCCTTTTAAAATTGGGGCTTTTGATTCAAAAGTGTTAGGGATCAATATTTTGGTACAAACAGATCCTACATAAGCCGATCATCAAACCCCCATCAAGAAACATCCAAAATAAACAAGTATTTGACCCAAACAATTAAGAACTCAAAAGTTAGGGTTACGGCTCAAGAACAGCAGATTAGACCCCATAAACGATGTTATTTGGATCTGAAAGTTTAAGATATTGTTACCTTGATGATTAGGAACAATAAACTAGGATCAAAATAAATTTTGCAAGAGTTTGTTTAAGCACCGGGTTGAGAGGGAAACGAGTAAAACAGTGTGTGTGTTTGAAATATGAGAAGAAAGAAACTAAGTGTTGTTTATATACCCGCTGCTGATCGCCTCTCTAACCACACGAGTAGAGGACCAATCGCGTGAAGTGAGACACGAGTAGTGCTAATCGCGTGTATCAAGACACGAGTATGGTCTGATCGTGTGATAGTGTAGTTTAATAAGACAATATGGCTAATCGCTTATCATTACACACGAGTGGGACATAATCGCGTATAAACATACACGATTAGGAGCTACTCGCCAATATGCATAGGCGATCAGCTCACTAATTGCATATCCACTTTCCACAAATTACCAAATTGCCCCTGCAGCACCAAATCTTGCATTTTTGACTCGTTAAGGTTCAAAACATGCGTTTTTCAACCCGATTTGACACACGACTCAGATGATGACTCAGATACTTGAAAATATTCCATTTTCCACTCTTGTACTTGACAAAAATACGGTTTTGACCCGGCAAAACACAAGTTTCCAATTAGTTGTCCATTTTATTTTTCGGCGTTTTATTTTTGAAGAAGTAAGATTACAATGGATTAGGATTCCAACATCGGCAATCAAGAATGATTAACTAAGCTAAACTAAGCATAAATAAAATAAAACGGGAGATCAACTAACTGTACACTAACATATTTTTGCCAGTTTCAACGGTTAGGGAATCATATCAGTGTACGGACATTACTAGAACCCTTATATTTTCAGTTTTCGCTTAAATTACCAATAAGCATGCTACAACAACTGTCGATATTGTTGTCCACCTAAACTCAAAATCAAGTTTTATCGCTAGGCACTTTAGATACGTTAAGGTAATATTAAGGCTGAGATACAAGGTGTTCCCCGCCACGCGACACATTCCCGTATCAAGTCATGCACAAAGCTTCCTCGTAACCGGTGAGTAAGCTGTTGTCATCCGTATTTTACAAGGAGTGGACTCAGTGGTGATCAGGTCTGCAGAAACGCTGCAACAGAGAGACCAGTGAGATCCAAACCAGGGTACAAGTCAAATACCGTATATTTGATTTTTCACGGTACGATGCTTTAGGTATATGATTTGATACCTTAGAGCGAATTCTCATTGAGAATAGGGTTTTGGCATATATGAATCTTTTTGCTCTTTTAGGATTCCCGGACGTCTCCTGATCAGAATTTATTCTATTTTTTTTGTTTGTTTTTGTTTTTTTTTTTTTCAGGAAATGACATAGGGGTGTCTCAGTCGTAGGCTGCGACCCCAACGTACGACACGTGTGCCACTCCTATTTATTCTGAGAGACGTCCAGTTCACCCCGGATGAACCAACCTCTTAAAGACCATGAAACCTCGGATTTTGGCATGCTATCAAACGAGATTTCGGTACCAAGACCATATGCCAACGCACGTTGATCCACACATGATTCAGATGATTTATGTTTATATCACCGTGCCGAACTTGGAAATGATTTTGAGCCTACCGACACATCATTGTAGAGGCTACCTATCAGTTCCAATATTTTTAAGATGATAAGGGTCCAGACAGTCCGACTGATTGGTTAATATCATCTTCCCATTTTCACCAAAGAAACTCATTTTTGCATTTTACAATTTTTTTTTGATTTTGGAATTTTCTCATTTTTTTTTGAATTTTTGCATTTTCTGAATGTTTTTGTATTTTTCTGAAATTTTCTCCCCCTAAAAATCTAAAAATTTGCGAAAAGACAATATTTTTGGATTTTTCTGATTTTTGAAAGAAAAATATTTACAAAGACGATTACCGATGAGGATCTAATCCTGCTTAACTTTAATGCCGTTTAAGATTAACAGGTACTCAAAACGAGGACCGTCAAAAGCTTTGGTGAATAAATCGGCACGTTGGTAGTCTGTGTGGATTTTTACCATATCGATAAGTTTCTTTTCATAGCAATCGCGTATGAAATGATACTTAACCAAGATATGTTTCGCCTTGGAATGGTTAACTGAGTCTTTAGCAAGAGCTATAGCGGACTCATTATCACAGTGAATGGGAGTATTAAGAAATTTCAAACCGTAGTCTCTCATTTGTTGCTGTATCCAAAGAACCTGGGAGCAACAGCTCGATGCTGCTACATATTCCGACTCGCAGGTGGATAAGGCGACTGAGGCTTGCTTCTTGCACTGCCACGAGACTAGTCTTGGTCCCAAAAACTGGCATCCAGCCGATGTGGATTTTAAGTCTGTCTTGCATCCGCCATAGTCAGCATCACTAAATGCGATGAGGTCAAACTTATCGTCATTAGGGTACCAAAGACCTTTGGTCGGACAACCCTTTAGATAACGTAAGATCCTCTTCACAGCAACCAGGTGTGACTGTTTCGGCCTTGACTGGTATCTTGACAGTAGGCATGTCGCGAACATTATGTCAGGTCTTGATGCAGTGAGGTACATGAGTGAGCCTATCATAGCTCGATAGAGAAAAGGATCAACGGTTTGTCCTTTCTCGTCAGGCCCAATCCCGTGATTGGTCTGAATCGGTGTGCCTACTGGAGTAGAGTCTTCCATCTGGAACCGGCTCAAGATGTCAGCAACGTATTTTGTCTGGTGGACGAAGATCCCCGACTCTTGTTGTTCTACTTGTAGACCGAGGAAGAATTGCATCTCCCCCATCGAGCTCATCTCAAATTTGTCCTGCATAAGCTTTTCGAATTCCCTGCACATGACATCATTAGTAGACCCAAAAATAATATCATCAACATAAACCTGTACCAGAAGACGATCACCACCCTTTTCCTTGGTGAATAAGGTGCAGTCCACGAGTCCGCGTTTGAACCCGTTGGATATCAGATAGTTGCTAAGCATTTGGTACCATTCACGCGGTGCCTGATGGAGTCCGTACAACGCTTTGTTCAATTTGTAGACTTTTTCGCGATGCAGCGGATCCTGAAACCCCGGTGGCTGAGCAACATACACCTCTTCCTTCACGACACCATACAGAAAAGCACTTTTCACGTCCATTTGATACACCTTAAACCGTTTGTACGAAGCGTAAGCTAAGAACATCCGGATAGCTTCAAGGCGCGCAACTGGAGCGTATACTTCGTTGTAATCTATTCCTTCGATTTGACGGAAGCCGAGGACAACTAATCGAGCCTTGTTTCTTATAATCACCCCGCGGTCATCCCGTTTACACTTGTAGACCCACTTTGTTCCAATCTTTTTCGAGCCTGGAGGAAGGTCAACTAAGTCCCACACTCCTAGCTTTTGGAACTGCTGAAGTTCGGCTTGCATAGCTTCAATCCATGGTTCTTCCCTCAGTGCCTCTTGCACAGTTCTTGGTTCAGTTTGAGAAACATACAAGGCGAAGGACCAATCGTTCTGATGACCTGCTTTTCTGATTTCCGAATAGAGTGCCAGAGTACTTGTATTGTCACTTGAACTAGCATTTCTGAGCTGACTGCGCGTCATGACTCTGCTAGTCGGATTACCAATTACATTTTGCATCGGATGAGTGTCGTGAATCCGAGATTCCGGATGTGCCGGCACTGGATCATCCGAATGCAAATTTAGGTTCTCCAAACCTTGAGATATATTTGTCTCAGCTGCGCTTGAACTAGAGGGAGCAGCGGGTTGCATATTAAAACCGGAGAGATCAATCCGAAGACCTATCCCTGGAGCTGCTGAAGAAGAAGGACCAGCTAGATTGTTTCCTGTCGGATTAACTGGAGCTGTAGTGGTAGATTCACCATTTCCAGCTTGTTCCTCAGTGAGAGTTTCATGAGACTCTGCAAAATCGTCGTCGGAAGATGAAGATTCGAGAACCTCTGCTGACGCTTCCTGAAAAACTTCCTCAACTTCTGCCGCTGCGGTTTTATCGGGGGGACCCGTGGATGCAGAGGCATCAGATGGAGCAGGCGCAGGTGCATTAACCACGATCGGACGCATTAGCGGAGAGCTAGCTGCGTTTTCACATTCGTAATACATTTGCGCTACAGCATCATCCACCAAATTCTCCACGTTGAAGGAATCAAATAGACCCTTATAGTCGAACAACCAATCAGGTCCAACACCAGGTGCATTGGCAGTATAACGCTGAACATCGACATTAAGCCAATCCTCAACGTTGTTGGTTCTTTTGTTGTACACTCTTTTGTTGGGAGTGCTGTAACCAACAAAGAAACCTTCTTCTGCCTTTGCACCAAACTTCCCATCGGGATGTATCATGGTGCATGGAGCTCCGAAAGGTTCCAGAAACTCTAAGTTCGGTTTCCTTCGGTTCAGAAGCTCGTAAGAAGTTTTTCCAAGCTTCTTTACCGTTAGAACCCTATTCAGAGTATAACACGCGCAGTGAACTGCCTCGTTCCAGAAGATCACAGGCAAGTTCGAGTCTGCGAGCATAGTTCTGGCTGCCTCAATAAGGGTCCGATTCTTTCTTTCTGCAACCCCGTTTTGCTGAGGAGTGTATGGCGCTGTGAATTCATGATGAATACCTTTTTCTGCACATAACGCCTCCATAGCGTGATTCTTGAACTCTGTTCCGTTATCGCTTCTGATCCTACGGATCTTTAGCTGATATATATTTTCCAATTTAGTAAACAGATTCTTCAAGTAATCAAAAGTTTCACTCTTGTGCTTCATGCACACAACCCAAGAAAACCTAGAATAATCATCCGTAACCACTAAGCAGTATGAGTCACCGTTCTTGCTCTTTCGATTGACTGGGCCAAACAGGTCCATGTGCAGTCGTTCAAGAGGTAGACTAACTGAGTTTGTCTTCTTAGGCTTGTGAGACTTTCTTTTCTGCTTCCCTTTCTTGCATGAGACACAGACATCGTTTAAATGAAAATTCTTAACAGAAACACCTTCCACTAGTTGGTTCTGGACCAGATGGTTCATTTTCCTCAAGTGGATGTGCCCCATTCGTCTGTGCCACATTATCGATTCCTTCTCTGTCGCCTTTGACAGAAAACAAGTGACCTGACCTTTCGCTGTCATTGCTCGGCTCATATCCAGGACGTATAAGTTGTTGACCCTGGGAGCTGAAATCATGACCCACTCTTTTGGTATTTTGAATCCAGGCTTCAGAATGAAACATGCGTTGTCATCAAAGAATACAGTGAACTTCTTGTCACATATCTGCGAAACACTCAGCAAGTTGTGGTCTATCTGTTTAACAAAGCTTATCTTTTCAAAGCTTACGATACCGTTGCTCATACTTCCTTCCTTTGTTATATAACCCCCTTTATTACCAGCAAAGGCAACATACCCCCCATTGATATTCTTTATGTCAAAAAGCAGGGATAAATCGCCCGTCATGTGCCCTGAAGCTCCACTATCAACAATCCATAGGCTGCTGATAAGGCCCTGTGGAACTCCCTGCACAAACATTCAAAGTTCAGTGGTTAAGGGGGACCCAAGCCTTCACGGTCTTGGGTCTACCAATTTCATCTAACATCGGAAAGTCAACCCATCTCCCATTTGGTGTTGGAGTTGTTTCCGATGGTACCGCACTGCCTTTTCCAGTAGATGACTCTCCTTCTTTGGTCGGTGACTTGGGTCTCCAAATCTGTTCAGGTTTCTTTGGCTTGGGCTTCTTCTTTGCCTGTGGGCTAGAAGGTCCAGCCTTGGATTCCTTCGGAGGAACAGATTTTGGATCCACTTCAGAATTAACTGTACGTGGAACGGCTTTGGGGTTGCCCTGTGGTTTGGCTGCAGCCTTTGCTGGTGGCTTAGGCGCTGCTTCAACCTTTGGAGGAACAGTGCTCCCCCTCAGCTGTGGACCCCTGCCATCAACTGGCTTTTGGTTCATAGCAATCTTGTTGCGGTTATCATAAACGACCTGTTTTCCCTTTTGTTTTTCTGAGAGTTTAGGGGAAACAGGTTGCTTGGATTTGCTAGAACTGGGAGGATCATCCACTTTGATCCTTTCTCGTCTCAATTCAGGGCACGCAGCAACTAAATGCCCACGTTCCCCGCACTTGTGACAGGATCTATATTCTTCAAACTTAGGAGATCCGGGTTTGGTCTCCTTCTTGTTCTTTTTGTTAGATGGAGCGGCAAAAGAGTTTTTATGTTTTAGATCCTCAAGACATCTTCTTTGCTGATCGACTTGAGGATCGTCATTTCTTTCAGTGCCGCTCGATCTAATAAACTCAGTTACATGCTTTTTCGGACCGTTTCTTTGAGCTTGATTTTGAGGATTAACAGTGTTCGACTTTTGATTTTTCTTATTGTTTTCATTAGACTGATTTCCCTGATCCTTTCTACCCTTACCCTTACCCTTGTTTTTACTCCAGGTTTCCTTTTCTATGGTAATGACAGATTCTTGCCAAATTTTGGCAACAAGACCAGGGGTGATACATCTGAGAGGGACTTCCTCATCAGCATACACTTTTTCAGAACCTTTTAACTTATAGAACACCTTAATCCTCCTTCCATCCTCGGTTTGCACTTTCGGTTGCAGTTCACTCAAGGTTTCAGTTGTAATGATATGATTCTCAAGAGGAACATCTATAGTTTTAACCGGTGCATACCTAGGAGGTTCATCGAGCTCATCATCCGAAGTGTCAGTGTCATATACACTGATATCATCAGGTTTCTCACACAAATTGACAGCTTTAGCACGAGTACCAACCTTAGTGACTTCAGCAGGTTTAGCTGCTTCAGTAACCTTGGCCGCCTCTGCAGCTTTTGCTGCCTCTGCTGCCACGTCCACAAGTTCCTCCTTCGGCAAGACATCAAAATTGTGATTTTCGAATCTCACCGGAGGTGGACACTGAGAGTATTTGGGACTGGTGGAGAAACCTTCCTTGTCAGAGTGTTCAACTATGTGATCAAGGACATACTTGCAGTTTAAATAACTCTCAAGCTTTTTCCTGATCTTTTCATAGTCACAGTTAACAATGGCCAATTGTTTCTTAGTGTCTTCGACCTCATTGATGTAATTATTTATAGCAATCTGTTTGTTAGCTAAGGTTTTGGACAGTTCAGAAACATCCTTTTTATAATTTTCAATTGTACTTAGAAAATTTTTCTCCTTTTGTCTCAAGGAATCAATTGACCTTTGCAACGGACCAACATCAGCTTTTAAATTCAGATTTTCTTCAGTTAATTCTTTAATTCTGAATTTCAGCTGATTACACTCTACACAATCTAACTTTGAATCAGAAGAAGAACTTACCTTGTTCGACGATTCAGTGATGGCCATCAATGCATAGTGAGCTGCTGTCTTCTGAGCTCCAAAGAATTCGCCGTAGTTCTTCTCTGTGCAGTCAGCATCCACAAGAAATGACCTTTTACTGATCAATGCATCTGCTTCAGCTAACAACTCCTCCAAATCCTCTCCACTATCAGAATCGCACTCCGAGTCACAGTCAGACACCTCGGTTTCAGAAGTGATGATGTCAGACTGACTCGAAGCTTCTTCAACTTCGGCTGGTGCTTCAGATGCTTGTTGAGCGAAACAGGCTGCACCACCTTGAGGAGCTTCATCTCCGAGGATCAGATGGTTCCAGTTATAGCCTTCATCAGCTTGAATAACCATGGCTTGACCTTGATTGTTGTTTGCAGGCGGCCTCTGGTTCTGATTCTGGTTGTTAACTGGGACAATGGCACGCTCAGTATTAGGTTGACCCTGAGCTTGCTGCCTCGGATTTTGATTGGCTCTATTGTTGTTGAAGGGATTCTGATTTCCTTGCTGCTTTGGTCGGTCACATTCCCTTGCAAAATGCCCTTTTGTGCCACAGTTGTAGCATGTGACCTTTGTTTTGTCAAACCCAAACTTGGTGTTATTGTTGATCAAGACATCTCTCCTTCCCGTCCTTTCCATGTAATCCTTTGCCCTTCTCACCACGCTCGCGAAGTGCCATTGAATGTCGATCAGATCCATGTCGTCCTTATCAATCTGCGAGTAATCCTCCTGTGTAAGATGAGGATTCCCGATCTGTCCAGCCACCAATCCACTATAGGAGTTCACCAAAGTCGACAATAGAGCCATGTGTTCTTGAGCTAGCTCTATAGTCACCTTTCCTAAACCCGCAGTGTTCAGCTGCTCTGGGACTGTGTTGGTCTGATAGCCACCTTGATTGGAACTAGAAGCACCTCCATATCCACCATAACTTGTAGCTGGAGCCCCGCCAAAACCTGCAGAAGAGGGTCCACCAAAGTTTGCAGTTGCCTGCGCTGGTGCTGCAAGATGAGAAAATGGGTTAACACCAAACTGGTTAGCATTATAATTCAAAGGATACGGGTTTGGTCCAAAAGGATATGTAGGAGGGGGAACATCAGTTGGGGGACCATAGTTGTCGAACGCATAGACTGGATCCGGGTTAACCACAAAAGCAGTTTGTGGTTTGGTGCCACCCACACTGGTGTCCTGAAGAGGATTCCCATAATAGATGCTGGGATTCTGTGGAATGAGCGCCTTGTTTGCTCTCCTGATCTCCTCTATCTCCTTGTTCTCCAGCTCGGTAATGAACTCGTTGATGGAGAGTGTCTGATATGCATTGTTTGACTTCAGAATATCCAACCATTGATGCCAGTGAGGAGGTAGTGCCTCAGCAAATCTTTCTACAAGGTCCGCAGATGAATATAAGACCCCGTACTGATACATTTCTGACATCAGATGGTAGTATCTAGCCGTCAAATCCCTCAGAGATTCGTTCCCTATAGCATTGAAGTTCTCGAACTCCTTCTTCAGCTGATCCATTTTGACCTTTCTTGTCTTCATATTACCCTCATTTCGCTCTGCCAATGCTAACCAAAGCATCTGAGATGTTGTGCACTGAGCGAATTGATGGAGGATGTCCTTTGGAAGAGCTTGCTTCAATGCTGCCATCGCCTTCTTCTCATAGTTGTATTTCTTTCTCTGATCTTCATTCATGTCTTCAATAGAGATCGGAGTAGTGGAGTTCTCAACTAAAGGCCGACTGTACCCTGTCTCGATAGCTGACCATACAAGACCATCGATCCCCTCGACATACGTCTGAAATCTGCCCTTCCAACCGTGGTAGTCGGACATGTACTGCAGCTTCGGTGCCCTGTTAGAACTACCCGTCTCTAAATCGCTCATGAGTACTGAAGACAGATGATTTGTCTGAGAGTTTGCAGCAGCCGCGAGTGCCCATGGATTCGTGTTCACCATTTGTTGTTGAGCAGCTAGCGCCCACGGATTGATTCCGGCAACATTCGCTTGCATTTGCGATTGTTGCATCCGTTGCGCGTTACGTTCTGCTGAATACTGCCAAGGGTTCGTGGGTACGTTAGATTGATTGTTCATTTGTTGATTATACTGAGGTCTCGGTTGACTCAGATGTCCCCACGGGTTCGCCATATGTTAATATATGTCAAAAGTCCGATACTTAGTCAAATTTTTCAGTTTCAGGTCCTTATAGGCGATTAGGAACACTATTTGTGAGATTATAGGCGATTAGGGTGTAATTGCTTGAGTTTGGGGACCTTACACGCGAGTAGGGTCTAAAACACACCTATTTAAGGCGAGTAGGCCTCTACTCGCTATAAGTAAGGGCGATTAGAGGCTAATTTAGTCAAAGGATCCTGTAATCGCCTAATGTATAGGCGATTAGTGTTGTTTAGAGGTGAGTAGGTTGTAATCGTGTGAGATAATGGCGATTACAAGGCTAATCGCTTATACCTCTTTGTAATCGCCTAAAGATAGGCGATTAGGGTTTCCTACTCGCTAGAATGTCTGCGTAATCGCTAGATCTGATCTGTAACCCCACTTTTGCTCAAAAACAGCCGTTTTTGCCTCAAAATCTTATCTAAAACAATGTGTTTATACCCCAAATGATTGGAAAAGTTTCCAAAACACTTTTAGAACAAAACCTAATCAAAAACACACGTTTTAATCCATAAACACACACCAAGATGTTGAAAAAGATGGGTTTTTGACAAAAACTCAAAGTTTCAAAAATAAGAACAGGTTTTAGCTTAAAAATCTGAACTTTCACACCAAAAACAACCTGTTTTTGCTCGTTTTTGTTATTAAAACACCCGTGATAAGAGCCTCGGCTCTGATACCACTTGTAGGATCGAATAACGCTTAATCCAACAATCACGGGGTTTATACTAGAGGTGCGGAATCCCTCTAATATGCTTTAACAACAGATACGAGAATGAAACTAAGACAAACGAGTAATCACAACACACACACGGGTCAAAAGATTATCGATTAATCACTAAAAACAGAGCACGAGTGTTTACAGAGATCAAATCAGACCTTACAGACCTTGGGAGTGTGTTTGGAGAGTGTGTGAGGCAAGAACTGATGATTAGGGCAATGATTGGGCCTATTTATACCTCCCGGGTACGAACAGCACCTGACTAGCGATTAGCAAACTCATGTGGTGCGAGTAGGACTAATCGCCAATACAAAAGTCCCAATCGCTTGAACAGTTACGCGATTAGGGCCCTAATCGCGTGTAACTGGCACCTAATCGCATGCAGCAACACGAACACACCAAAACGCGTACAAACGTCTCCAAACACCCCGAAACTCGTCCAAACAACTGATATACTAGCCTAGGGACATCATGTACTAACAGTGGATGTGTTATTTTTTCACGATAATAGTGACGTAATATTAACGGGCATCGAAACACTAAACTTATATATGGAAACCCCATGTTACCGACTACCGATATTAATCCAAACACTAAAGTTTTATATCCAGATATTTTTTTGTTTATATAGCCTAATTTCGTTCATTTTTTCCAAATATGCTATTCTGTTGCTTGCAATTTAATTTGATATAGTATTAGTTATTCTTTAAATCCATTTATTAATATTTGTTGTTTGATGTTAACTTTCAGTTTTTGTCATTTTATAGATTTTAGTTTGTGTACGTACGTCTGTTCAAAATTTACATCAATGACAGTGTTGAAGAAACAATAAGTATACCGGAGATTAAGACTAATCACTGGGGGGTTAATACTTACGTCAGTGTCAGATTAATCCTTTACCCAAACCGTGATGGTAACCCGTGTGAGCATTAATGCAAGTGAGTGTGTATGTGAAATGTGTGAGAACACAAGAGTTAAGTGGTTCGGTCGTTAATGACCTACGTCCACTGTAAGTACACCGGAATATTATTGATAACAAGGGAGATTACAATGAGTGAGTATAGTAGTGATGGTTATTTCTGAATGAATCTACAAGGATTGCATCTAACCCTATTTATAGGCACCGTAGTGGGCTGCATGGAATGGCCCACGGGTGACACCATCGGTCTGGGCCCAACCGAGGCCCAAGCCCATGGTTCTTCTGAAAATGGCGGGAATAGGCAGGTTACTGTTGATGACGTCACGCTATAGTGTGGTCGTTGTTGTAGCCGGACACGTGGCGGATTTCTGGTGGTGTACAGTAACATCGTACTTGCTGCAGTGTTCAGGCTATCCATGCTGTCTGATGTGACGTCTGACAGTTGGCGAGGTAATGCCTGCTGGTCACTATTCACGACAGCATGCACAGTGTAGCCGTTCACCTTTTGTACCATCTGCCACATGTCCTTCTCCTGCTGGTGTGTACTCTGACATGGATCTTTATGAATCTTCCTTCTGCCGTTCTTTGTACTTCGTATGAGAGGTGCCAAGGGAAGATTCCGCGCGTGGTAACACGCGCGTATCAGGTGTTGTATGTTGCTTATCGTATGCTTTGACGCGCGAGACATGTTGATTGCTTGTCCACGCGCGAGTGTGTTCCCGCGCCATGATCTGGCGTGGGGTTGCTGTTGCACGGGGATAGGGACGCCTTTCAGATTAGGCTCCCTATCCCTTCAAGTCCCCCTAGTCTAGGACTTCTCCTGCTCGCTGATGAGGAGGTGGAGTGCTAGACTCAAAATATGTTAGTCGCGGATGAAAGCTCATTTGCTTGTGTTGTAGCTCTTGGACCTGTTCTTACGCGGGTTCTTGAAAAGTTCAGCGGGGAACGTCTTTTCCAGTTTTACGTCAAAGTTGCGCCGAGAAGGACGTACTCCGCCTTACCCTTGCAGGTGTTGGGCGGGGAACGTCTTTTGCAAACTTACGCCAAGTTTACGCCATGAGGGACGTACTCCGCCTTGCTCTTGCAGGCGTTGGGCGGGGAACGTCTTTTGCAAACTTACGTCAAGTTTACGCCATGAAGGACGTACTCCGCCTTAACTTTGCAAAATTTAGGCGGGGAACGTCTTTTGCCAATTTGGTCAAGTTTACGCCAATGAATTAAATGCTGTTGGAGTGATTTAATGCGGGTCTTGAGTTGGTGATAGATTCTAAATCATTGGCATTTAATTTGTCTCTCATGAGTTGGAGTGAATGCGCCTGGAATTCGAATGATCAGTTACTTCTGATGGAAGTTTAATGGTTGCTGACGTGTTCAGTGACTGTCTGGTTGTGCAGACTGAGGCACGTCACGTCGTGGTTGCAGTTACCAACTTCTCGTCTGTGTCAGGAGCGTGGGACACCACGCGTCTGACACTTTGTCTTCGTGGTTAAGATTGTGCCACGTGTCATTGGGCACGTGCTTTCTGTCAGGCGCGTGGGTTATCACGCGTTCACTTTATTGAAATCGTGAGATCTTTCGACACGTGTCGGTCATCCGGCGTGTGTGTGGCACACAACTGTCACACACGACCATCTGAGCCGCTCGTTTATGTTGTTGACACGTGTCGCCATCTGGTGTCTGGAATTTGAAAAGGTGTGACTGTTGGCGCTTCCCTGGTGGGTCCCTCTGTCATTAATGCGATGAGTATATAAACCTCATCATGGTTCATTTGAACGGTTATTCTCTCAAAATTTCTTCTTCTTTTCTTTGCTTTCAGTTTTCTCTCAAACTTCCGGCCATCTTCCGTTGAAGTTTCCGTTCAATCTTTAAAGACTTTCCTGGTCTTGAAGATTTATTGTTGAAACTTCAAGTGTCTTTGCTTCTTGCTTCCTTTCTGTTCGTTTGTGAATCCTTTGAAATCCGTACTTTTTTCAATTTCCGTTGAAGATTCCGGTGGATCTTCATATTTTCCGGCGTTTTTTTCCAGATTTGTTGAGTTTTCTTTTATCATGTCTGAAGTTCCGGTGAGTCCACCGTTATCCACCGAGGATGTTGTGATGGAGCCGGCTGCGGAGGAGGTGGTGGAGGAAGAGGTTCTTGTCAAGCATGGCAAGATAAAGGAGAGGAAACTGATGTCCAACACCTACTGTGTTTGGAGTCAGGAGGCCTTCAACCGGTTCTGCATCATGTATGGGATCTTGCCGGAATGGGAGCCCACTCTTCCGTCTCCGACCAGCACCGTCCTTTCTGCCGGTAGGGGTCAGTTGGCGCTGTACGAGGCCCACTTTGCTAAGTATGGGTTCCGTCTGCCCTGTACGCGCTTTCAGATTGACACTATGGTGGCCTATGGCGTTGGGCCTACACAACTAACCGCCTTCGGGCTTCTGAGGTTAGTTCATTTTGAGGCTTCGTGCCGCGCTCTGGACATTGAGCCAACCGTTGAGCGGTTCAGTGTCTTCTATTTCATGGCGCGAGACGAGATGTGGTTCTCGTTTAAGCCGCGCCCAAAGGTGCCGCCTATGGCTACTCACACTCCTAAGTCCTTGCATTGGGCGAAGGAGAAATTTTTCTTTGTGAAGAGGGGTGTGATCTCCATCAGTCTCCCCTGGAAGGTTATAGGGGATGGGCAGCGTGTGGCGGACATGCCTGTGCCCAAGGACTTCAAGAAGCAGGCTTGGTTCCTCACCCTCACCTCTAATGCCACCAAGCTGGAGTTCCATAATTTGACAGAAGGCATTTTTTTCCTTCTTGGGATGAGCCGCCATGGCATCCGGGCGGGTAAAGAGCCTTATATTGCGGAGGAGGGTATGTTTCCTTATTATCATTATTATTATTATTTCCTGCGCCTTTTCTCTTATTGTGTGTTTTTGTAGGTGTGGACAAGTTCCAGTTTTATGCTGCCCGCCAGGAGAAGGGTATCAAGTGGAGGCCTTTGGCGGAGGGTCAGACCTCTTGCATAGATGAATTTGCTGACCGCTTCTACTACCCTGATCTCACCACCGCACCCAAGCCTTATTATACAACCGGTGAGTCTTCAGATCCCTTCGGCCCTAGCATATTTGGAGATGATTCTACTGAGTTTTCAGTAGGGATTGTTCCGCCGGTGAGCTCGTCCGCGGGGCGTGGACGTTGGAAACACGCTCCGCGGAGGCATGGGTATCGAGCCAAAGTTGCTCTTTCTGACTCGGGTTCTTCCGTTTCAGCAGGAGAGGTTGTTAAAGGGCGTCGACAGCGGAAGGATGGCCCGCCTTCCGAAGATGAAGAAGAAGCTGAGTCCTCTCAGCTAGAGAAGAGGAAAAGGGCGCGTGTTGATAGCGCTGCGACCAGCAGTGCTGCTGCTGCTGAGGATGTGTCTACTGCCGCGGCTGGTGGGGGCGAGAGTGGGGGTGCCACTCAAATGCCTGAATCAGTGGCGGCTTCGGAGGCTGCTACTGAGGCTGCTGGCACTCAGAAGGTCAGCTTTGCCGGGGAGCAAGGAGGGAGCGCCCCTGTTTTCTCTGTAGGGATTCGCGCTGCCCCGACTAGGCAGCCGCTGTTCCAGAAGCTAATAAAAAAGAAGGCGCCTGGTAAGCAATGTTCATTGTCTTCTTGAATTTTTAACTTTGAATTCTTCTCTTAATATTTTGTTTTGTTTCGACAGTGTCGCCCAAGATAACTCCCACTCCTCCTCCTGTGTCTCCATCCGCGGAGGCAGCTCGTACAGAGGAGGAGAGGCTATGGCAAGAGCAGGAGGTTGCTCGTAAACAGGCGGAAGCCGATGAAGCCTTGCAAAAGGCTGAGGCCGAACGGGCCGCCGCTGCTGCGAGGAAGCGGGCGGAGGCTGATGAAGCCTTGTTAAAGGCTGAGGCCGCTAAGACAGCTGCTGCCAATGAAGCCAAACGAAAGGCTGAGGCAGAGAAGAAGGCGGAAGCTGATCGCCTTCGCCTCCAAGAACAGCAATTCTTGGAGGAGCGAGCCAGGTTGGCCAAGGAGCGCGAGGCGAGGGAGCGCGCTGATGCTGAGGGCCGGGAGGTGGCCCTTGATGGAGATGGTTTTGAGAGGGCCCTGCTTGAGCAGGGCGCTTCTGTGGCTGGTGGCTCGCGCCAGGATAGGCGCGAGTCTTCAAGGGTTGGGGAAGCATCAGGAGCTTATGATGGCTCCTGTTGGGCTGGTGGTGACGCCATTTGGTGCCCTCGCTGGGCAATCAGGGAGAATACATTGTTCTCTAACTCCCTGGCTGCTGAGGAGTTTGTCAGCGAGGTGGTGCCTCCCTACGAGCGCACTCACCAAGACATGTTGAGTCGTCAGGACCTTATTGCCGCCTTGTGCGTTAATCAGGCGACTCAACTGTCGATGATGGACTCGCTGCGGCGCCATGACTCGGCGTTGTGGCGAGATATGGAAAGGGTAGAGGCGGAGAAGGCGGACCTCGCCGAGAAGGAGGCTGCCTTCAAGGCAGAAATTTCCAAGTACCGCCGCCGTGCTCATGATTCGGAGGCAAAAGTCTCCAAGCTTGAGGAGGAGGCTGTTGCTGCAAAGCGCCGTTGGGCAGAGTCCTGGAAGAAAGCCAACCTTGAAACAATGAAGGTTAAGGATACTCTGGCCGAGGTGCAAGAGGAGAGGCGGACGGCGGTCCGCAAACTGGAGGAGAAGAGCAAGGCCCTTACTGAGAGGACTGCTAAATATGTGGAGATGCGTAAGGAGCTGGAGTCTAAAGACTCAGCCCTTATTGCAGCCACATAGCTTGTCTCTTTCTTGGAGTAGGAGAAGGTTCGGATCCTTGGCGCGAAGGAGGATCTGGAGAGGGATCTGGACTCTTCTGACCAAGCTCGCCTCGAGGCTGTCAAGGAGTGCGAGGCGGCCAAGGTCCTGTTGGAGGAGGCGGTCTCCGCCCAGACCCAGATGCAGAATTCCATCAACTGGTTGATGACAGATGGAATGAATGGGGTGAGTTCTCGCGCTTTCCTTGTTTTTAATAGTTGTCTTTCCAGCCAGCACGCTAACTTTGTTTTCTTTGTAGGTCTTCAAAAGGTTTTGGCAGGAGCCCAAGTTGGGCGATCAGGTTGCCTCTATTGCTGCTGCAGCCCAAGCTTTCGGATATGGCGAGGGCTATGGGGATGGTTTCTTGAGTGCGCAAGGTGATGGGCGGCTTGAGGATGCGGAGCATTATGGTAAGCCGCTGAAGGAGGAGTATGAGGCGGAGCTAGCCAAGTTTGAAGAGATCGATTTTCCCATCCTTCAAGTTATTGCCGACTGCAACAACAACGCGGATCCCCTTGCCGCCTTGAAATATTTCATTGACAAATCTGATGAGTTGGCTAGGGCTTCTGGCGGAGAAACCTCCGGGGCGGGTAGTGGGTAGGCGTTGTCTTTGTTTTTTTTGTAATCATTATTGTAAATATAAAAGGGTTTTTAAGTCCCTTCTTTTAATGAAATCTTAAGTTTGTTATATCGTGTTGTCTCGTTCTTAACTTACTTATTTAACCAAGTCGTCACCCGGTGTGTAAGTAGAAGTTAAGACGCGCGCTCGGCTAGACAGTCCGGCGTTTAAGTGTTAGCACTTTTTTGCCTTGAAGACCGTAGCGGAGATCGACTTGTGCCATTGAGTCCGACTTAGGCGCGTGATAGCCTTGCCTAGAAGACCTTTTACCGCGTTTTGCGCTGCGCGTTGTTCTCTTGTCCGAGTTGCAACGACTCTAGAAGACAAGAGTTTATGCGCGTGGCGTTGTTATGCGGGGTTGTAGGTCCGGCAAGTAAATCCGTCTTGAAGACCATGCGCTGTGTAATGAGTGTAAGCCCGACGTGCACGTGGCGCGTCTTGAAGGCACACCTTGCTTTATTAGCTAGCGGCTTTGGTCCGACGTGATTTTGCCTGTCTTAAAGACTTTGGCGCGGAAGATACAAGTAGAAACACAGATATAGGAAACGTTTTCATTGATAGTGTGGCATGTGTAGCCATGTTACATGATTACAAATAACAACGCCGCAGCTGTGCGCCGTTCCATGATCGCGGAATGGGAGTGCCATCTAACCTTTCTAGCGCGTAGGCGCCTTTGCCTAACATTTCTTGTATCTTGTAAGGACAGTTGGGGCAAGTTTTCCCGGCTTCTCAGCTTTGGAGGCTTCGTTGTTGCGGAAGACGTAATCCCCAATCTTGAAGGTTTGTTCTTTGACACGCTTGTTATAATATTGTTCCAGTTGAGTTTTGTAGCTGGCTTCCTTTATTGCCGCGAGGTCACGGCGCTCTTCTAGTAGATCGAGGTTCATGCGGAGTTCTGTATCATTGTCGGTTGTATCGGCCATCAACACCCTTGCCGTGGGGCAAGTTATTTCTGCGGGAATCACTGCTTCAGAACCGTATGTTAGGCTGAACGGTGTTTCTCCGTTACTTGTTTTTGTGAGGGTGCGGTAGGCCCACAAAAAGTGTGGAAGTTCGTCTACCCACCCTGTTCTTTTGGTTCCCAGCCTTGTCTTGATGCCTTCTACAATTGTGCGGTTGGCCCTTTCTACTTGACCATTGCCTTGCGGGTGTGCAACGGATGTGAATATTTGTTTGACCCCCATCTGAGCTAACCATTGTTGAAGGGATTGGTCTTCGAATTGTGTTCCGTTGTCGCTGACCAATTGCATTGGTAAGCCAAACCGACAAATGATGAACTCCCAGAGAAACTTTTTCACGTGCGCGCCATCGATCTTGGCTAGAGGCTTGGCTTCAACCCATTTAGTGAAGTAGTCGATGGCAACAATCAAGTATTTCACATTGCCTGGCGCCGTCGGGAATGGCCCCACCAGGTCGATGGCCCATTTTTGGAACGGCCAAGCCGCTGTGACCGGCACCAGGTTGTTCTTGGGGCGCAGGGTATTTGGGGCGTGGCGCTGGCAGCTGTCACATTTGCGTAATTCGTTGACCGCGTCGACATGCATACCAGGCCAGTAATACCCTGCGTTCATCAGCTTTGCTACCACCATCCTTGGGCCTGCGTGTAACCCGCAGGTTCCCTCGTGTATGTCTCTGAGGAGAAATGAGGCTTCCGCAGGGTCTACGCAGCGCAATAGCGGCCCTAGGTAGGAGCGCCGATACAGGATGTCTCCTGTAAGTTGATATTGTAAAGCCTTGTTCTTGATCTTCCGGGCTTCTAACTTATCATCAGGTAAGGTTCCGGAGGATAAGAAGGCTTTGATTGACGTCATCCATGACGCGTTGCCTGTTTGGGTGACATTGACTTGGCGCGGGGGAACGGACGGTTTGTCTCGGACCTCGATTCGGACCTCTTTGGCCATGTGCTCGAAGACTGTGGACGCCATTTTGCTTAGCGCATCGGCTGGTTTGTTCTCGCTGCGCCTGATGTGTTCAACAGTGCATGTGTCGAATTGGCGCATGAGTTTCTTGGCTTGTTCCAGGTACATAGCCATGGTCTCGTCTTTTGCGTCGTAGGTCACGTTGATCTGCCGCGCTACTAATAGTGAGTCCACGTGCCCCTCCACGTGCCTGGCCCCCATTTTTTCCGCTATGCGGAGGCCTGCCAGCAACGCTTCGTATTCCGCCTCATTATTTGTGCTTTTGAACTCTAGGCGGATGGCATATGTGAACTCGTGTTTATCTGGGCTGATAAGGCGCAGTCCGGCGCCAGCGCCATCTCCGTTGGAGGCCCCGTCAGTATACAGGGACCACTTTTGTGACGGATCGTGCGCTGGCGCGGGCGATTCTTCTTCGAGGCATTCTTGTATTTTGTCGGTAGGAATCTCAGTGACGAAATCTGTTAGTACTTGACCTTTGATTGCGGGTCGGCGCTTGTAACTGATTGTGTGTTCTCCCAGCTCGATAGCCCATTTCGCCAGTCTTCCTGACAATTCGGGTTTGGCCAGGATATCGTTATCCGATAGTCCGTGAGGACATTTATCGGGTGGCCTTGAAAGTACCTGCGTAGTCTGCAGGATGCATGGATGAGGGCGAGGACCAGCTTTTCCATTATTGTGTATCGAGTTTCCGCATCTAACAGCGTGCGGCTGATATAGTAGATTGGCGTTTGCACGCCTTTACGATCAACCATCAGAACTGCGCCTATTGCCCGCTCGGTGACTGAGAGATAGAGCGTGAGCGGTTCTTTGGGGAGCGGCGCTGTTAGTGTGGGGAGATTCATTAGGCATTGTTTCATTTGCTGGAATGCTGATTCCGCCTCTGGGGTCCAGCGGGAGTTGCTCTTCTTCAGGCAGTTCTTCAAAGTGTCCACGAATGGGAATGACTTTGAAGCATAATTGGATAGGAAGCGGTTTAGGGCGACTAAACGTCCCATGAGCGTTTGTACTTCCTTGATGGAGGCCGGTGATGGCATCCTTTCGATTGCCTGTACTTTCTCCGGGTTAGCGCGGAAACCATCCCGCGTGACAATGACGCCCAGAAATTTTCCCTCTTCCATCCCGAACGAGCACTTGCTGGGGTTCAACTTCATGCGCACTTTGCGCAATTGGTTGAACGTTTGTTGGATGTCCCGCAGCATGTCGCTTTCTTCCTTGCTTTTAATCACCAAATCATCGACGTATACTTCGAGTCGTACGCCGATTTCGTTCACAAAAGCCGTGTCCATTAGACGCTGGTATGTTGCGCCCGCGTTTTTCAGACCGAAAGGCATCTTTGTGTAGCAGAAGATGCCTGTCTCTGTGCGGAACGCTGTTTTGTCTTCATCCTGTTTGGCCATCTGTATCTTGTGGTACCCTTTGTAAGCGTCCTGGAAACATTTGAACCGATAAGGGGCAAAGGAATCCACTTTTAAGTCGATTTCCGGTAGAGGATAACAATCTTTTGGGCACGCCTTGTTGATGTCTTTGTAGTCAACGCACATGCGCCATCCTCCATTCGCCTTGGCGACCATGACAGGATTGGCCACCCAGGTCTGGTATCTGATGGGGCGGAGGATGCCCGCGTTGAGCAGCTCGGTGACTTGTTCATTCATGGCCTTTGTTTTCTCCGGGCCCATACTTCGTTTCTTTTGCACTGCTGGCTCCGCGGAGCGATAGACATTGAGCTTGTGTTCCGCTATTTCCCGGGGAACACCCACCATGTCCGCTGGTTGCCATGCGAAAATATCCATGTTGGTGATCAAGAGTTGTTTCAGGTGACTGCGTATGGTCTCGGAGATTTCATGGCCAATGGTCACCGTTTGCTCCGGAAATTTAGGGTTTAGTATCTATTTTTCCGGCTCTGTGCGGGCATTTGTTTTGACCATTTTTGGCGGTTTGGCTGTATCCGTGACATGGCAATCCTTGTTTCCCCGGATGAAGGCAACGCCTGTTTTGGTGGGGAAGCCTACCATTGCGTGTACCGTAGAGGCGTTGGCGTTGAAGCGTGCGATGCCTTCTCTTCCCAGGAGTATGTCATGATTTGATGTGGCTGGTAAGACCATGAAATCGCATATTTCTGTGCGCTCATGTGTGCCGTCGGTCCATGTTACGGGCAAGGAGAGCATGCCGCGGGGCATGATGGTCTCATGGATGAAACCGGAGATGGGTTCGTTGACTGGAATGAGCTTTGCTTTGTCTTCCCCATCAAGCTGTTGAAAGCATTGATCGTACATGATATCCGTGCTGCTTCCGCCGTCTAGGAACATATACCGCGTGCGGTAATGTCCGAAGACGGCGGTTATCACGAGTGGAGCTGTGCAAGAGGCGCCGCCTCTGACCCTTGGCATGAGGATGTCGGCCTCTTTCCAAGAGTCGTTCAAAGGTTGTACCCGGGTGCGCTTCCCCTGTTGGGTGTTGTTCCCCCGCCTTGTCATGTTGCACTGGTGACGGGGAATTAGCGTGACTGTGTGAGTACTGAGGTCTCGGATTTTTTTCCGCGACCCTTCGCCCTGGGTTTCCTCATTAGCGTGGCCTTTACCAGCTCGGTGAACGTTCTTGACCAAGTGGCCCAGCTGGCCTGATTTCAGCGCAGCTTCAATCTCCATCTTTAGACTGTAGCAGTTGTCAGTGAGGTGACCGTAGTCGTTGTGAAATTCACAGAACTTGCTACGGTCCACGTTTCGCCGCTTCCCCAGAGGGTTGGGCTCTTTCAGGGTGACCTGCTCGGTTTTCAGAACTTGGGATGGTGTTTTTGTTAGCGGGGTCCAATCGTGGTTTTTCTTGGAGTGTCCACGTTGGTCCCGCGTTTGCTTTGAGCTGATGATTTGGCGGGCATCACCGGCGGATAAATATTTCCCCTTGTCGGTGGTGCCGGTGATGCGGCTCCAAACGGATTTGTTTTTGTGCTTATTATTATTATTATGGTGTTGTGGTTGGAAGCCATGCTGCTGATTGAAAGATTTTTCGGAGGAAGCATATATTTTTGCTGAGCGGATGAGTTCATCCCAAGACTTTGGGATACCATCCTTGCCAGTCAGGCATTTCATGAGGTCTGGACTGCGCACATTGTGGATGAACGCAGCCCGTGTGAGCTCCTCTCCGCAGCCTATTTGTAAGGCTTCTTTGTTAAACCGAACAATGTAGTCCTCAATTGTTTCACGGTCATACCGACGACATAGCAGAATGTCTGCTTTGTCCTTCTTATGTTTGCGCAAGTGCGAGAAGTGGTTGCCGAACTTGTCTGTGAGGTCGTCGAAATCTTTTACGCTTCCCGCCGGGAGGCTGTCGAACCATACCCTGGCGGCACCCGTAAGGGTTTGAGCAAAAAGGTGGCACCATACTTGGACAGGCCAGTCCACAGACATACCTGCGCACTCAAAGTCATGCACATGGTCGTCTGGGTCACGCAGGCCATCGTATCTACCGATGCTGCTTGGGAGTTTGGCCTTTCTTGGGATTTTGGCAGCCGCTATGCGGGTGACAAACTTGGACTTCTCGGCAAAAGCCTTTGGTCGGAATGGTTTGACCAAGTCATCATCCATCTCACTGTCTCGCGACGTGTGAGCGTGTTTCTTTCCTTTGTAGCCTGAGTCGCTACTTGATGATTCATAGCCATCTGGCTCGTCACGTGGTTTGGCGTAGCCCCGAGCTCTGACGTTTCCGCCGAGCTCCCCGCTACGACCATCACCGTGATCGGCCGTGTCTTTCTTTTTGTACCTTGCTTTTGACGGTGTGTCGAAAGCAAGGGTCTTGCCCTTCTTCTTAGCTTGCTGCAGGAGCTTCCGTTGGTAGATTGCAGCACTCTTGGCGTTCTGACGGAGGAGCCATTGGTCCGGGTCCTCCTCAGAGAGATCTTGGCTGTCGTCGTCTGACTCGACGTTACGGATCTCAACAGCTGGCCTGTCGAGTCATGAAGTCGTTTGTTTGACGATGGTGTTGGGTGTGGTTTGGTCCTCCGGCTGTTGGAGGTCATCTTCTCCGGCTCGGTGCACGCCGGAGGTGTTGGGGTTGGGTTCAGCCATGGGTGGGTTAAAAGATGGGTGAAAAAAGTTGTTCTAACCGTTGGATGGCGCCAATGAAGAAACAACAAGTATACCGGAGATTAAGACTAATCACCGGGGGGTTAATACTTACGTCACTGTCAGATTAATCCTTTACCCAAACCGTGATGGTAACCCGTGTGAGCATTAATGCAAGTGAGTGTGTATGTGAAATGTGTGAGAACACAAGAGTTAAGTGGTTCGGTCGTTAATGACCTACGTCCACTGTAAGTACACCGGAATATTATTGATAACAAGGGAGATTACAATGAGTGAGTATAGTAGTGATGGTTATTTCTGAATGAATCTACAAGGATTGCATCTAACCCTATTTATAGGCACCGCAGTGGGCTGCATGGAATGGCCCACGGGTGACACCATCGGTCTGGGCCCAACCGAGGCCCAAGCCCATGGTTCTTCTGAAAATGGCGGGAAGAGGCAGGTTACTGTTGATGACGTCACGCTATAGTGTGGTCGTTGTTGTAGCCGGACACGTGGCGGATTTCTGGTGGTGTACAGTAACATCGTACTTGCTGCAGTGTTCAGGCTATCCATGCTGTCTGATGTGACGTCTGACAGTTGGCGAGGTAATGCCTGCTGGTCACTATTCACGACAGCATGCACAGTGTAGCCGTTCACCTTTTGTACCATCTGCCACATGTCCTTCTCCTGCTGGTGTGTACTCTGACATGGATCTTTATGAATCTTCCTTCTGCCGTTCTTTGTACTTCGTATGAGAGGTGCCAAGGGAAGATTCCGCGCGTGGTAACACGCGCGTATCAGGTGTTGTATGTTGCTTATCGTATGCTTTGGCGCGCGAGACATGTTGATTGCTTGTCCACGCGCGAGTGTGTTCCTGCGCCATGATCTGGCGTGGGGTTGCTGTTGCACGGGGATAGGGACGCCTTTCAGATTAGGCTCCCTATCCCTTCAAGTCCCCCTAGTCTAGGACTTCTCCTGCTCGCTGATGAGGAGGTGGAGTGCTAGACTCAAAATATGTTAGTCGCGGATGAAAGCTCATTTGCTTGTGTTGTAGCTCTTGAACCTGTTCTTACGCGGGTTCTTGAAAAGTTCAGCGGGGAACGTCTTTTCCAGTTTTACGTCAAAGTTGCGCCGAGAAGGACGTACTCCGCCTTACCCTTGCAGGTGTTGGGCGGGGAACGTCTTTTGCAAACTTACGCCAAGTTTACGCCATGAGGGACGTACTCCGCCTTGCTCTTGCAGGCGTTGGGCGGGGAACGTCTTTTGCAAACTTACGTCAAGTTTACGCCATGAAGGACGTACTCCGCCTTAACTTTGCAAAATTTAGGCGGGGAACGTCTTTTGCCAATTTGGTCAAGTTTACGCCAATGAATTAAATGCTGTTGGAGTGATTTAATGCGGGTCTTGAGTTGGTGATAGATTCTAAATCATTGGCATTTAATTTGTCTCTCATGAGTTGGAGTGAATGCGCCTGGAATTCGAATGATCAGTTACTTCTGATGGAAGTTTAATGGTTGCTGACGTGTTCAGTGACTGTCTGGTTGTGCAGACTGAGGCACGTCACGTCGTGGTTGCAGTTACCAACTTCTCGTCTGTGTCAGGAGCGTGGGACACCACGCGTCTGACACTTTGTCTTCATGGTTAAGATTGTGCCACGTGTCATTGGGCACGTGCTTTCTGTCAGGCGCGTGGGTTATCACGCGTTCACTTTATTGAAATCGTGAGATCTTTCGACACGTGTCGGTCATCCGGCGTGTGTGTGGCACACAACTGTCACACACGACCATCTGAGCCGCTCGTTTATGTTGTTGACACGTGTCGCCATCTGGTGTCTGGAATTTGAAAAGGTGTGACTGTTGGCGCTTCCCTGGTGGGTCCCTCTGTCATTAATGCGATGAGTATATAAACCTCATCATGGTTCATTTGAACGGTTATTCTCTCAAAATTTCTTCTTCTTTTCTTTGCTTTCAGTTTTCTCTCAAACTTCCGGCCATCTTCCGTTGAAGTTTCCGTTCAATCTTCACGACAGCATGCACAGTGTAGCCGTTCACCTTTTGTACCATCTGCCACATGTCCTTCTCCTGCTGGTGTGTACTCTGACATGGATCTTTATGAATCTTCCTTCTGCCGTTCTTTGTACTTCGTATGAGAGGTGCCAAGGGAAGATTCCGCACGTGGTAACACGCGCGTATCAGGTGTTGTATGTTGCTTATCGTATGCTTTGGCGCGCGAGACATGTTGATTGCTTGTCCACGCGCGAGTGTGTTCCCGCGCCATGATCTGGCGTGGGGTTGCTGTTGCACGGGGATAGGGACGCCTTTCAGATTAGGCTCCCTATCCCTTCAAGTGTAATAACTATAGACGTTTTGCAAGTATGATATTTTGTTAGTCTTATGAGACAATGTAATAAAAGTTGATAAGATAATCTTTGAATCGAATAAATACGATTTGAATTATTGTTTTCACATAATTTGTATGTTTTTGTGGTTTTGTTTATAATGCCAATCTTTAATGTATTGAAACCAATACTTCTATCTGAAACGATTTCAACACCACAAGCATTTTCAAATACCTTTTTCTTAAAAAAAATGTTAATCTTTATTTCCAAGGATTTTGAATAAAATTCTTTTAAAGCGATTACGCTTACGTGATCGGAACCAAAATCACGGTTCGCGCATTGATGCTTCTACTTTTGGTATTTCCATTGTGATTTTCATATTTATATAGGTTTAATTGAACAATTTGATGTTTTAGAATGTGTTTAATTGCATAATTTTAATGATATTTGATATGTTGTTTCAAATTTCTTTGTTTTGTTGTTTGTGTTGTTTTGTTGATTTGCTTAGGTTGTGTTGTTTTATCGCCATACTAATTTTGAGTTGAAAAGAAATTAACTTTTCAGTTGATATTTAGGGAAAATTGAATTTAGTTATGAGGTTATATTAAAAGATGCAAAAAATGTAATTTGTATGTTGTGTTTTTTATGCTTGCATTTTTATTTTTAGATGGATGATGATGACTTGAATATGAAAAATTATGTCTATTATGAATCTTCTTTCAATAAACACCTTACATTGAAACATTTCTTTCTACAATGGCTTTTTTCAGGTTTTTTCTCATCAATAAACCTTCAAAACACGTAGTCGGTATGTCGGGTTTACAAAAAAAAAAAAAAAAAAAAAAAAAAAAAAATCTAGACCATCATCCTTTGCTAAAATGTTCGTTTTGGTTATGTTAAAAAACCTTTGTTTACTTAAAAGAAACAAAAAAAAAACATTTATTTGTTTACTTATTTATTATATAACCACATGTCAACACCAACATTAGTGATTGCACGTTCTGCGAACACTTGGGTGATCGTCGACCGGTTGACGAAATCGGCACACTTCATACCTATTAAGGAAACGGATGGACTCGAGCGGTTGGCTCGGCTCTACCTTAAGGAGGTGGTTTCTCGGCACGGGGTGCCTGTTTCTATCATTTCTGATCGTGACTCCCGCTTTGCTTCGCGTTTCTGGAAGGCTCTTCATAAAGCCTTGGGTACTCAGCTGGATATGAGTACGGCTTATCATCCGCAAACTGACGGGCAGAGTGAGCGGACGATACAAACACTGGAGGACATGCTGCGGGCATGTGTCATCGATTTTGGCAAAAGTTGGGAGATTCACCTGCCGTTGGTGGAATTCTCCTACAACAACAGCTATCACTCTAGCATCAAGGCAGCTCCGTTCGAGGCTCTTTACGGACGGAAATGCCGATCACCACTTTGTTGGGCCGAGGTAGGCGAGAGCCAGCTCACTGGTCCGGAACTGGTGTACGAAACTTCGGAGAAAATCGTACAGATCCGTAACCGTTTGGCAGCTGCGCGGGATCGTCAGAAGAGCTATGCCGATCGCCGTCGCAAACCGCTAGAGTTCCAGGTTGGGGACAAGGTGCTTCTAAAAGTTTCACCATGGAAGGGCGTCATACGCTTTGGAAAGCGTGGCAAACTTAACCCTCGTTACGTCGGACCGTTCGCAATCCTGGATCGGATTGGGCCGGTGGCATATAGACTTGACTTACCGACAGAGCTCGGTAGTGTGCACAACGTCTTCCATGTGTCTAACTTGAAGAAGTGTTTGGCTGATGAATCTCTCATTGTACCACTGGAAGAGATCAAGGTGGATGATCGTCTTCGCATTGTAGAGGAACCTGTCGAGATTCTGGATTACAAGATTCGTAGCCTTCGGCGGAGTAAAATCCGCATTGTTAAAGTTCGTTGGAACTCGGATCGTGGACCGGAGTTCACGTGGGAACGAGAGGACCAGATGAAGGCTAAGTACCCTCATCTCTTTCCGAAGCGCGCGTTCGAGTCCAGGCATGTTACTGCTGAAGCAGAGTGAATCTCGGGGCGAGATTCCCTTTCAACGTGGGGATGATGTGACAACCGGTAACCTTTCTTTTCGTTTTCTTCCTTTTCGTCTTTTTTCATTTTGGGCTTCGTGCAATTTTCGGGACGAAAATTCTTTCAACGTGGGGATGATGTGACACCCGGCATGTTCGGCTTAAACATAATAGTAACACCTAAGTCTACCTTAGCGAGAAACGTTTATAAACAAACTTAACTGGGTTAGTTGAGTCGGGTCAATTAGGATTGTCCAGGGTCAATGATCTGGAGGATCATTGGGAGTCGTTTTGGGAATACATTAGTACCGGGTTCCGTCGTTGGTGACATTACATGAACTAATTAAGTATATGTGTAGATTACGGGTCGTGTGGTGGATTGTATGCTTATACTTACTTAAATGATGTACGAATGATTATACGTGCCTAAACATGCTAAGTATAGACTATAGATGCTTGTTTATGCGTTAGGATGTGTTAGAATGCGTTAAACACGATAAACTGGAAAAAGGATAACATGTGTTAAAAGTGCTGTTAACATGTGTTAAAAAGTGCTGATGACCTGAATGTGGAAATGGGATCTGAAAAGTGGGCGAACGTAGAACAAAGTGGGCGAATGTGGAAGAGTTCCACATTCGACCACTAAAAAGTGGGCGAATGTGGAAGAGTTCCACATTCGACCACTAAAAAGGGGCGAATGTGGAAAAGTTCCACATTCGACCCCATGAACTGGGCGAACGTGCAGATGGTATAAATACCATCCTTAGCCATTTTTCACCATTTCACAAACCCTAAACGCCTCTAAACACTCTCTATCAGCTATTAACATTGGGGAAGGAGTTTTTGAGCTTGTTTTTCATAACCTAACTCTCTAAATCATTACAAGTGAAGATCTAAGGTGTGTTCTTCATTACAAATCCTTTTTAAACAATTTTGGCTTGTTTTAATCTAAACCCCAATGGGTCCAGATCTGATATCAACCTATTTTATGAATAAAAACCTTTCCTAACCAAAACCTATTCATAAACAATGAGTTTTTATGCAAATAAACATGTGTTAGTATGATATTATGCATTGTTTGATGATTTCTTGTTGTATAGATGATATGACAACAACCTAGGGCTGTTATTAATGATGGGTTATGATTGAAATATGTTACCTTTGATTGTTGATGGTGTTTTGATGATTAAAGGGGTTTTTAGTTAGATTTGGGGTTGTTTTTGGGATGATTATGATAAGGTTATGATAGGGGTTTCTTGTTCATAATGATCCGAGTATGATAAACTGATTATTGATCGAATTCAGAAAGTTTCCTAATTGGGTAATATCTTCATGCATGGTGATGTGACATCTCCATAATTTACCATTTTAGGAAACTTGTAAAACGGATAGATTTTGGGGTAAAATTGGTAGGGTTTCGTAGGAATATACTAATGATGCTTGACTGCTGTAACTCGTGATGTTTCGTGATGTTTTCGGATGTTTTTCGACGCGTTTTTGGAAAAATCTGACATCAGGGGCGAACCTGGAATACCTTCGACCAGTCGAACGGTCGAAGGTGGATTCCAGGGGGCGAAGGTGGAGGACAAAGGGGCGAATGTGCTACAAAGGGGCGAAGGTGGAAGGAAAAGGGGCGAAGGTGGAATTTCAGGAACACCTTCGACCAAACAGAAACACCTTCGACCACTTACAAGCCACCTTCGACCACCCGGAACTACATTCGACCCTACGTTGACAAAAATGAGATTTTTGATGCAAACTAAGTGTTTTATGCTTGAACCTTGCGTGTAATCTATGTGTACTTGATTAGTTAGGGTAATGGGTCACCAACGGGATGGCGGGTCGGTCTAGTGTGTCGGTTGAACATTTAAACACGTTTTAAAACATACTTGGTTATGATCTGGACAATCGGGGGCTAGATAACCTTATGGTTATTAGTCGGAACACTTATGTGAACATTTTGATAGATCTCCGGTAGAGGAATTATCAAGGGCTAAACGTCTTTACTTATAATTGAAGAACGCTATCTAAGGTGAGTTCACGGCCCCACTTTTACTGCTTTAACTTTTGGGGGAGAAAACATGCGCTAAACAGTTTTGGTAACATATGTCATACTATGGTTTTAACTTTATATTGCTATACGATCTTTTGGAAAGTCCCGGGGAAACCATGAATGTGCGGGTTTGCACAACGGGGGAAATGTGGATAGATCTATTGGGCGTGACCTGCCCCACTCGTCGGCTTGGAGGGCCGGGCGGGTGCATATTGTCTCGAACAGGAACATTATCGTGCTGAACATTACGGGCTGCTAAACATGCTAAACATTGCTAAACGTGTCCAGTAATGGTTTCCAATCGTAGTAGTAATAAAATATACGCCTAGCTAGCGTTCTTAGTAGCATTGATATAGTATGGATATGGTAACACTTGGTAACTCTTTTTGAACAAACCTGTGAACTCACCAGCATTATATGTTGACGTCTTTTGGCATGTTTTTCTCAGGTCGCTAAGGTAGCAACAACTGGATCTAGGCGCACGAGTCGGCACGGGCGTCTAGGGTTTAGAGCATGGTCTTCATTAAACATTTGAACTATGTCTTTTGGGTTGTAAACATTTAAAGCTTCCGCTACAGTTTATGCTTTTATAATTATATCTTTTGGGTTTTGTGTTATGCATATAGTGTTGTTTATTGTGACCGTTGACTTGAATCCTGGTTTGTCATGCGCCTCGCGGTAAAACCCCGCAAGTGGAATTTGAGGGTGTGACAGATTGGTATCAGAGCCAATGGTTATAGTGAACTAGGACTGCATTTAGAGTCTGGTCTATAGCCGAGTCGCACACACTAGACGGTCACATACTTGTGTCGGTTTGGAACATGTACTAACTTTGTCGGGGTGTCGTTACATTATCATCACACTTCTCTGTTACATCATCCGTTTTTATTTGGGTTCTTACCTACTCTTGTCTTCTTCTTCTGGATTGAAGGAGGAGGGGTTGATTTGTTGGTTCTTGCACACACATGCCTTCTTACACTTGCACCTATTGCCACATAGGCGACAATGTTCGGTGACTGGGGTCTAAATTAGGGGTACATCTGGAGGACCATGTAGAGCAGTTTATCATTTCGGGTGCACACGAAATAATAAACTGGGATGCATGAAAATCCCGATGGACTTCGAGTTTGGATGTATAGTCCTGAATTTGTCCCTAGGTTAACTCTTGAAAATTTCTAGTGGTTGACACTGGAAGTGAATCTGAATCTCTCGATTTCTTGGTTTGTTAGATCATGTCTGGTGCTCGTGGTGGTGGACGTCGTGGTGGTGGTCGTGGCGGCGGTGGTCGTGCCGGAGGTGGTGGTCGTGGGAACATCAACATGACCCAAGCTGAGCTGAACAACTTGCTCCAGCAGCAAGTGAACATGGCTATGGCTAATTTCCAGGCCGGGATTAATGCCATGGGTGGTGAGTTGATTTCTGTCGACCTTGCCTCATTTTTGAGTTTCGTGTCCTTTCGTTTGTGTTTTACTCGTGTACCGTGTTTCAGGTGTTGGTGCCAATCCACCCCCACCTCAGTGCTCTTATAAGAAGTTTAGGGACTGCCAGCCCCATAACTTCGCTGGAACTGAAGGGGCAGTGGGACTGCTCCGATGGTTGGAGAAGGTTGAATCTGTATTTGTCATGTGTAACTGTCCTGCTGGGGACCGAGTGAAGTATGCTACTGCGACATTTGAGGGGCCTGCATTGTCGTGGTGGAATGCTACTACTCAGAATATGGGACTGGGGGAGGCTATTGCTATGCCTTGGGCGGAGTTTGTGCAGCTTTTGAGAGGTGAGTACTGTCCGAGGGAGGAGATACAGAAGTTGGAGCATGAGGTCTGGAGTTACAAGATGGTTGGGTCGGAGGTTGAGGAGTATACTGTGAGGAGGAACGAGCTGGCGGTGTTGTGTCCTGACTTACACACACCCGAGTACAGGAGGATCGAGCACTATGTGTCTGGACTAGTGCCCGAGATTGCTGGGTTGGTGGCTGCTGGGAATCTTCCCACTATTGCTGAAGTTGTCCGATCAGCTCATCGGATGACTAACCTGAAGGTGGCGGAAGGCGTTTTACCACCCAAGGGTACTACTGTGAAGACTACTGAGGGGAACAAGAGAAAGTGGGAGAGTGTGGGGAAGAGTGTGGTGCCAGCTCAGCCGGCAAAGAAGTTTGATACGTCTGGGTCTTCTTCTGGGGCGAAGACGGGTGGGTATGTCGGAAAGCATCCCAAGTGTAACAAGTGTGGCTTTCACCATTCGGGGAATTGTGATCGAGCTCGTTGTCATCGGTGCCAAAAGTTGGGACACCATGCTAAGGATTGCAAGGTGGCGCTCACCCCAACTCAGACTCCTGCGGCTACTCCTGCTCCTGCTGCTCAGGGGACTCAGGGGAGGCAGGG
Source organism: Ambrosia trifida (assembly GCA_028751855.1). Lineage (NCBI taxonomy): Eukaryota > Viridiplantae > Streptophyta > Magnoliopsida > Asterales > Asteraceae > Ambrosia > Ambrosia trifida. The sequence continues at coordinate 54,955,860 of CM054123.1, read as the reverse complement.
GTGTTACAACTGTGGTGACACGGGGCACTTCAAGCGTGAATGTCCCAAGCTGAAGCAGGGCGATGATGGGAGGGGCGGAAACGGTAGCGGTAACGGGAATGGCGGCGGAGGCAGGACTGCGCGTGCTTTCGTCATTGGGTCTGCGGAGGCTAGGAAGGATCCAGACACAGTTACCGGTACGTTCCTTCTCAACGATCGCTATGTTTCTGTTTTATTTGATTCTGGTGCCGATAAGAGCTTCGTATCTGTGGATGTTAGTCAGTTGCTAGATATAGTACCCACACCTTTAGAGGCTAAGTACTTGATAGAATTGGCTAATGGTAAGAACATCGAGGCGACTCATATCCTTAGGGAGTGTCACTTGGAACTGTCGGGTCTGTCATTCCCCATTGACCTTATGCCTGTACCTTTGGGTAGTTTCGATGTCGTTGTGGGCATGGATTGGTTATCGTTGTATCGTGCAGAGATTGTTTGCTTTGACAAGGTTATTCGAATCCCTCTCCCCGATGGAGAGATTCTTTCGGTTCATGGCGAGAAAAGCGGTGCTCCGCTGAGTATCATTTCCAGCATGAAAGCCCGTAAGTATCTTCGGAAGGGTTGTTCGGCCATTCTGGCACTTGTTAACGTTTCTACTGACGGTGAGAAGAAGATCGAGGATATCCCGGTGGTTCGTGACTTTCCTGATGTGTTTCCTGATGATTTGCCTGGTCTTCCTCCCCATCGTCAGGTTGAGTTTGGTATTGATCTTGCTCCGGGCGCAGCTCCTATTGCCCGAGCTCCGTATCGTCTTGCACCTCCCGAGATGCAAGAGTTATCCAGCCAGTTACAGGAACTCTTGGAAAAGGGTTTCATTCGACCGAGCTCGTCCCCGTGGGGAGCTCCTATTTTGTTTGTGAAGAAGAAGGACGGGAGCCTTCGTATGTGTATTGACTACCGTGAGCTGAACAAAGTGACCATCAAGAATCGTTATCCTCTTCCTCGCATTGATGATCTCTTTGACCAGCTTCAGGGCTCTAGCTACTACTCGAAGATTGATTTGCGGTCCGGTTATCACCAGTTGCGCGTCAGGGAAGCTGACATTCAGAAGACTGCTTTTCGCACTCGTTATGGCCATTTTGAGTTCTTGGTCATGCCTTTCGGTCTCACTAACGCACCGGCGGTGTTCATGGATTTGATGAACCGCGTTTGTAAACCGTACCTGGATAAGTTCGTCATCGTGTTCATTGATGACATTCTGATTTATTCCAAGAACAAGGCGGATCATGAGGAACATCTGCGGTTGGTCTTGGAACTTTTGAGACGGGAGCAATTGTATGCTAAGTTCTCAAAGTGTGATTTTTGGTTACGTGAAGTTCAATTCCTAGGGCATGTGGTGAATGAACTGGGAATTCATGTCGATCCGGCTAAGATCGAAGCTATTAAAGACTGGGAAGCACCAAAGACGCCATCTGAGGTGCGGCAATTCCTGGGTCTTGCAGGTTACTATCGGCGTTTTATCGAGGGATTTTCGAAGATCGCTCAACCCCTCACCGCTCTCACCCAGAAGGACCGAAAGTTCGACTGGGACGAACCACAGGAATCAGCATTTCAGATGCTGAAGCTTAAACTTTGTTCTGCACCTATCTTATCCCTTCCTGAGGGTACGGATGATTTCGTTGTGTACTGTGATGCTTCCATACGGGGTCTTGGTTGCGTGTTGATGCAGCGCGGGAAGGTTATTGCTTATGCTTCTCGTCAACTCAAAGTTCATGAGAAGAATTACACTACTCATGACTTAGAACTGGGTGCAGTGGTCTTTGCGTTGAAAATCTGGAGACATTACTTGTACGGTACCAAGTGTGAAGTTTACACCGATCACAAGAGTCTCCAGCATATTTTCGACCAGAAGGTGTTAAACATGCGGCAGCGTCGTTGGGTTGAACTCTTGAACGACTACGACTGTGCGATTAAGTACCATCCTGGCAAGGCGAACGTTGTGGCGGATGCCTTGAGCAGAAAAGAGTCGGCGAAGCCTCGGCGTGTCCGAGCCTTGCAGCTTACCATTCATTCCTCCTTACCCGACCGGATCCGTTCGGCTCAGGTGGATGCCTTGAAGGAGGAAAACCTTAAGGCCGAAACGATGCACAGTGCGGACAAACACCTTGAGCTTAGGTCTGATGGCCTACACTACTTCGCTGGGCGTGTTTGGGTTCCTTTACTCGGGGGATTACGGGAGCTTGTCTTGGACGAGGCTCACAAATCCCGGTATTCTATTCATCCAGGCTCCGATAAGATGTATCAGGATCTGAAGATACTTTATTGGTGGCCGAACATGAAGGCTGATATAGCCTCCTATGTGAGCAAATGCTTGACCTGTGCTAAGGTCAAGGTGGAGTATCAGAAGCCGTCTGGTCTCCTACAGCAACCTGAGATTCCAGAATGGAAGTGGGAGCGGATCACGATGGATTTCGTCACCAAACTACCGAGATCACCAAGTGGCTGTGACATGATTTGGGTGATCGTCGACCGGTTGACGAAATCGGCACACTTCATACCTATTAAGGAAACGGATGGACTCGAGCGGTTGGCTCGGCTCTACCTTAAGGAGGTGGTTTCTCGGCACGGGGTGCCTGTTTCTATCATTTCTGATCGTGACTCCCGCTTTGCTTCGCGTTTCTGGAAGGCTCTTCATAAAGCCTTGGGTACTCAGCTGGATATGAGTACGGCTTATCATCCGCAAACTGACGGGCAGAGTGAGCGGACGATACAAACACTGGAGGACATGCTGCGGGCATGTGTCATCGATTTTGGCAAAAGTTGGGAGATTCACCTGCCGTTGGTGGAATTCTCCTACAACAACAGCTATCACTCTAGCATCAAGGCAGCTCCGTTCGAGGCTCTTTACGGACGGAAATGCCGATCACCACTTTGTTGGGCCGAGGTAGGCGAGAGCCAGCTCACTGGTCCGGAACTGGTGTACGAAACTTCGGAGAAAATCGTACAGATCCGTAACCGTTTGGCAGCTGCGCGGGATCGTCAGAAGAGCTATGCCGATCGCCGTCGCAAACCGCTAGAGTTCCAGGTTGGGGACAAGGTGCTTCTAAAAGTTTCACCATGGAAGGGCGTCATACGCTTTGGAAAGCGTGGCAAACTTAACCCTCGTTACGTCGGACCGTTCGCAATCCTGGATCGGATTGGGCCGGTGGCATATAGACTTGACTTACCGACAGAGCTCGGTAGTGTGCACAACGTCTTCCATGTGTCTAACTTGAAGAAGTGTTTGGCTGATGAATCTCTCATTGTACCACTGGAAGAGATCAAGGTGGATGATCGTCTTCGCATTGTAGAGGAACCTGTCGAGATTCTGGATTACAAGATTCGTAGCCTTCGGCGGAGTAAAATCCGCATTGTTAAAGTTCGTTGGAACTCGGATCGTGGACCGGAGTTCACGTGGGAACGAGAGGACCAGATGAAGGCTAAGTACCCTCATCTCTTTCCGAAGCGCGCGTTCGAGTCCAGGCATGTTACTGCTGAAGCAGAGTGAATCTCGGGGCGAGATTCCCTTTCAACGTGGGGATGATGTGACAACCGGTAACCTTTCTTTTCGTTTTCTTCCTTTTCGTCTTTTTTCATTTTGGGCTTCGTGCAATTTTCGGGACGAAAATTCTTTCAACGTGGGGATGATGTGACACCCGGCATGTTCGGCTTAAACATAATAGTAACACCTAAGTCTACCTTAGCGAGAAACGTTTATAAACAAACTTAACTGGGTTAGTTGAGTCGGGTCAATTAGGATTGTCCAGGGTCAATGATCTGGAGGATCATTGGGAGTCGTTTTGGGAATACATTAGTACCGGGTTCCGTCGTTGGTGACATTACATGAACTAATTAAGTATATGTGTAGATTACGGGTCGTGTGGTGGATTGTATGCTTATACTTACTTAAATGATGTACGAATGATTATACGTGCCTAAACATGCTAAGTATAGACTATAGATGCTTGTTTATGCGTTAGGATGTGTTAGAATGCGTTAAACACGATAAACTGGAAAAAGGATAACATGTGTTAAAAGTGCTGTTAACATGTGTTAAAAAGTGCTGATGACCTGAATGTGGAAATGGGATCTGAAAAGTGGGCGAACGTAGAACAAAGTGGGCGAATGTGGAAGAGTTCCACATTCGACCACTAAAAAGTGGGCGAATGTGGAAGAGTTCCACATTCGACCACTAAAAAGGGGCGAATGTGGAAAAGTTCCACATTCGACCCCATGAACTGGGCGAACGTGCAGATGGTATAAATACCATCCTTAGCCATTTTTCACCATTTCACAAACCCTAAACGCCTCTAAACACTCTCTATCAGCTATTAACATTGGGGAAGGAGTTTTTGAGCTTGTTTTTCATAACCTAACTCTCTAAATCATTACAAGTGAAGATCTAAGGTGTGTTCTTCATTACAAATCCTTTTTAAACAATTTTGGCTTGTTTTAATCTAAACCCCAATGGGTCCAGATCTGATATCAACCTATTTTATGAATAAAAACCTTTCCTAACCAAAACCTATTCATAAACAATGAGTTTTTATGCAAATAAACATGTGTTAGTATGATATTATGCATTGTTTGATGATTTCTTGTTGTATAGATGATATGACAACAACCTAGGGCTGTTATTAATGATGGGTTATGATTGAAATATGTTACCTTTGATTGTTGATGGTGTTTTGATGATTAAAGGGGTTTTTAGTTAGATTTGGGGTTGTTTTTGGGATGATTATGATAAGGTTATGATAGGGGTTTCTTGTTCATAATGATCCGAGTATGATAAACTGATTATTGATCGAATTCAGAAAGTTTCCTAATTGGGTAATATCTTCATGCATGGTGATGTGACATCTCCATAATTTACCATTTTAGGAAACTTGTAAAACGGATAGATTTTGGGGTAAAATTGGTAGGGTTTCGTAGGAATATACTAATGATGCTTGACTGCTGTAACTCGTGATGTTTCGTGATGTTTTCGGATGTTTTTCGACGCGTTTTTGGAAAAATCTGACATCAGGGGCGAACCTGGAATACCTTCGACCAGTCGAACGGTCGAAGGTGGATTCCAGGGGGCGAAGGTGGAGGACAAAGGGGCGAATGTGCTACAAAGGGGCGAAGGTGGAAGGAAAAGGGGCGAAGGTGGAATTTCAGGAACACCTTCGACCAAACAGAAACACCTTCGACCACTTACAAGCCACCTTCGACCACCCGGAACTACATTCGACCCTACGTTGACAAAAATGAGATTTTTGATGCAAACTAAGTGTTTTATGCTTGAACCTTGCGTGTAATCTATGTGTACTTGATTAGTTAGGGTAATGGGTCACCAACGGGATGGCGGGTCGGTCTAGTGTGTCGGTTGAACATTTAAACACGTTTTAAAACATACTTGGTTATGATCTGGACAATCGGGGGCTAGATAACCTTATGGTTATTAGTCGGAACACTTATGTGAACATTTTGATAGATCTCCGGTAGAGGAATTATCAAGGGCTAAACGTCTTTACTTATAATTGAAGAACGCTATCTAAGGTGAGTTCACGGCCCCACTTTTACTGCTTTAACTTTTGGGGGAGAAAACATGCGCTAAACAGTTTTGGTAACATATGTCATACTATGGTTTTAACTTTATATTGCTATACGATCTTTTGGAAAGTCCCGGGGAAACCATGAATGTGCGGGTTTGCACAACGGGGGAAATGTGGATAGATCTATTGGGCGTGACCTGCCCCACTCGTCGGCTTGGAGGGCCGGGCGGGTGCATATTGTCTCGAACAGGAACATTATCGTGCTGAACATTACGGGCTGCTAAACATGCTAAACATTGCTAAACGTGTCCAGTAATGGTTTCCAATCGTAGTAGTAATAAAATATACGCCTAGCTAGCGTTCTTAGTAGCATTGATATAGTATGGATATGGTAACACTTGGTAACTCTTTTTGAACAAACCTGTGAACTCACCAGCATTATATGTTGACGTCTTTTGGCATGTTTTTCTCAGGTCGCTAAGGTAGCAACAACTGGATCTAGGCGCACGAGTCGGCACGGGCGTCTAGGGTTTAGAGCATGGTCTTCATTAAACATTTGAACTATGTCTTTTGGGTTGTAAACATTTAAAGCTTCCGCTACAGTTTATGCTTTTATAATTATATCTTTTGGGTTTTGTGTTATGCATATAGTGTTGTTTATTGTGACCGTTGACTTGAATCCTGGTTTGTCATGCGCCTCGCGGTAAAACCCCGCAAGTGGAATTTGAGGGTGTGACATATTGTCCCATAAACATTTGATATACTTGGTATTTTTGCGTTATACGCTGAATCGATTACCAACAATTGCGTATTTTCATCATGAACATTCCGCTGCAACGCGCGGGTTGACGTCAACTCATTATATCTTAACTATAACATTAAATTTAATATATTTGGTATTTTTCGTTATACGCTGAATCGATTTACAATAATTGTGTATTTTCATCATGAACATCCCGCTGCAACGCGCGGGTTGACGTCAACTCGTTATAAAAAAACCAAAAATATTAAAAGAAAAAGTCATGGATTAAAATAGTAAAAGCCGATTTGGTGATTGTTCTCTATTTGTCCCTTCATATATGTAGTTAAATACTTAAATGTTCTACACAAACAAATGGATTCTATTTTACAATGTTTCCACATTCATCATTCCTCTTTCCTTCTTTACTTTATATATATAGGATTCGATTCTAATAAGAACCAGAATGAGTTGTGAGAATCATGAGAATTCTAACGTAAAATGTAAATTTTAAATATTTTTTTACCAACTGATATAAAAACGGCTAACCCCGCCGTAAAACAATTGAAAAAAAAAATTATTCACGACGTTTTTACACCGGTGTAACAAAACGACTATACCTATCTAACTAAATTAATATTTTATTCAACATTTTATTTTGGTTTAGTTACAACCATAAATTCATTACAAAATAAAATAAGTGTGTGGTTATAAAGTGAGTTCCTTAGTTCTCTCAACTCAACCTAATTTTCATTTTAACCCGACTATATATATATATATATATATATATATATATATATATATATATATATATATATATATGGAAATGATAATGTGGAAACCCTTGTTATATGGTAAACTCTGGAAACTCTGACTTCCCAATTTTTTTTTATTTTTGAAAAAAAAAGGGCATGTAATATACATGATTTTAAGCATTTTGAGCCAAAAAAATCAAAAAAGCGCCGAGTAGTTTTTTTTTTTTTTTAAAAAATAAAGTTTTGACTAACACATGTTAAGTGAAACTAACACGTGTTAACCATTTGTTACCCGAAGACGGTTTTTTATTTTTTTTTTAAATGGCTCAACGTTTTTTCCATTTTTTTGGCCCAAAATGCTTAAAATCATGTATATTACATACCCTAAAATTTTCATATAAAAAAAGTCGGGAAGTTAGAGTTTCCAAAGTTTACCATATAACAAGGGTTTCCAATATAACCTTATACTATATATATATAGGGGATAGTTCAATAGAAAACTCATTTTATTGAGAGAACTCAAGAACTTTATATTACATATGTGTAATATATCATATATTACATATGTATAATATATATTGCACATGTGTAATATATCATATGTTACACATGTGTAATATATATTACACATATGTAATACACTCAATATATCATATATTGCACATACGTAATATATCATATGTTACACATGTGTAATATATATTGCACATGTGCAACATATGCAATAGTAATATATTACACAAGTGTAATATACAACATATGATATATTACATATGTGTAATATAGAGTTCTCGAGTTCTCTCTCTAACTATGAGTTCTTAATTGAACCTTCCCCTATATATATATATATGTATGTGTATATATATATATATATATATATATATATATATATATATATATATATATATATATAGGGGAAGGATAAATTGAAAACCCTCTTGAGTTGAGAAAACCTTGGAAACCCATGTAAAAAAACATTTTTTTTTTGAAAAAAATAACCAATGTAAAATACATGTTATTAAGCATTTTGGGCCAAAAAAAGCGCCGAAGGGATTTTTTTTTAAAAAAATAAACAAAGTTGCGTTTTTTTACATATGTTTTCAGCTATTTGCTGTTGTAAAGCTGTTGTAAACATGTGTTTTCGCAGCTTTGTTTATTTTTTTTAAAAAAATCCGTTCGGCGCTTTTTTTTATTTTTTTGGCCCAAAACACTTAAAAACATGTATTTTACATTGGTTATTTTTTTCAAAAAAAAAAATAATGATTTTTTACATGGGTTTCCAAGGTTTTCTCAACTTAAGAGGATTTTCATTTTATAATTGCCCTATATATATATATATATATATATATATAGGGTTAGGATCGTGTGAGAACCACATTGAGTTGTGAGAACTAGAGAACTCTTGTGAACCATTGATTTTCATGATCCTATGGTTGAGATTTAATCTTGATGTTTTTTGTCTTTACATGCTAATTAAAATATGTATTAGTATATTTTAATATAAAAAAGTACATTAAGGGGCATTTAAGTAAAAACCCATGAGAGAGAAGATTTAAATATAATATTATGTTATTTTTTATTCCATTATTAAAAACAATCTTATTTATTAAAACTTTATTTTAGTATTTTAATTAAAATAATATAATATTATTTGATTTTTTAATTAATTTAATTTTTTAAAACAAAAAAATCAAAATTGAACATTCTGTCATATCAGTCCCGTTTTTACACTGGTGTAATTATTTTACACCAGTGTAAATCTTCCAAAATACAAACTTTTACAACAATTACGTTGGTGTAAAAAAACCAAATAAAACATATAATGGTGTAAATCTGCCATGCACAACTTCTACAAAAAATACATAAGTGTAAAAAAACAAACGACTATACATTCATATTTACACTGGTGTTACTGATGTTTTACACCAGTGTTTTCTTACATAAAAACGAATATACATTCATATTTACACTGTGTGTAAACCAATCGATGTTTTCTTACATAAAAAAACGTCTATACATTAATGTTTACGCCGGTGTAAACTGATGTTTACACCAGTGTTTTCTTACAAAAAGATACTACACCATTCGTCATCGTCTCCACAACATCGAGTCCTTAAACGCAAAACATCATCTTCTTCGCATCATCATCTCTTGACAAGAAAACCCCAAAACGTTCAACATAAAAAAACCTATCTTTTCACCCTAACATCATCATCATCATTAATAATAATAATAATAATAACAGAAAAACAAAAAAAATTACAAAAAATAATAATAACAGCTTTAATAATAATAAAAATAATAATAATAATAACAATAATAATAATAATAACAGTTTTAATAATAATTATAATAATAGAAAAAAAAAACAAACCTTCTGTGCCGTCGTCTTCCTTCGTCTCCCACCCCAACACCCCACCGGCGATCAAACCCCAAAAACAAATCCATCGTCCTCAGCCTTCGTCGACCCCCTGCAAAACACCGGCGAACCACCCTCAAAACAAACCTCAGCCACCACCGTCGTCTCCCCCCCCCCCTCGTCTTCAACCCGTCCTCAGCCACCAAACCACCCCTCCAACCCACCACAGATCCATCCCCCCATCGTCTCCCACCACCACCGCCTCCCACCGTCGTCTCCCACCACCCCTCGGCCACCACCACCGTCGTCTTCAACCCAGATCTGGTTTTCTTCTTTTTTTAGAGAGAGAGAGAGAGTGAGAGAGAGAATCTGATTTTTGTGTGTGAGAGAGAGAGGTGTGAGATTTTTATGATTATTATTATTTTTGTTATTTAAAAGAGTTTACTTGGGGTGGGGTGGGGTGGGATGTTATTGTCACACCCTCAAAATCCACTTGCGGAGTTTTACCGCGAGGCGCATGACAAACCAGGATCCAAACCAACGATCACAATAAACAAGTCTAAATGAATTAAAATGCAATTTCAAAACACAGTTTAAAATCCCGTTTACAGCGGAAGCTTATTCAAAACATTATCCAAAATAATAAACCAATGTTCAATGTTGTAAGACCATGCAACCCTAACATAGACGCCGTGCAGACGCGTGCGCCCTAGTCCAGTCGTGCTACCTTAGCGACCTGAGAAAACATGTAAAAGTTTACGTCAGCACAAAAATGCTGGTGAGTTTACAGGTTTTGTATCCAAGTACCAAGTCCACCTGTCCATACTATAACAAATAGAAAACCAGTATACGCTAGCTAGGCGTACGTTTTGTTACTACCACGATTGGAAAACCATTACTAACGCGAATACCAAAAGTATGCCCGATGTATGTTCCTGTTGTTCCTGTTTGAGACAATATGCACCCGCCGACCCTCCAAGTCGACGAGCGGGGTTGGTCACTCCCAATAGCGCTATTCACATTTCCCCGTTGTGCAAACCCGCACATTCATGGTTCCCCCCGGGACTTCCAAAGATCGTGTAGTACACAGTGTAAACCCATAGTATGACAGTAATTACCAAAACATCAGTTTAACACATGTTTTCTCCCCCGAAAAGTGAAACCAGTTAAAAGAGGGGCCGTAAACTCACCTTAAGTTCCGTTACTCCTTAACCCGAGTAAACTCAGCTGCTATGCTAGTCCCGTAAAGCGGCGACCTAACATACGACAGTTACAAGTACTTAGACTAATAACCCGCAGGCTAATTAGTCCCTAGATGTCCAGACCATAACCAAGTTCGTTTGAAAACATCGTGACTGTTTAACCGACCCAAAGTACAAGACTCGACATCCCATTGGTGACCCGAGACTCCCCGTGTTATGTTTACGCTCCAAAACGTACAATAACGCAAGTACACTTAACATACGTTAACACACAACAAGTTATAGCACATAGTTCACGTATCACCGAAATACATCCAAATATATGTTACCAAGTTATTAGACATGTTACGGGGTTCCTAGCATGTTACTACATGTTAAATCGGGTCTCGGAATGCTAATTTACACTTACAGCAGCAGTACACGCGATTAGGAAAAGTCAACTAGTGATTAGGAAAGTCAACTAGTGATTAGGAGTCCTAATCGCCCCTACTATAGGCGATTAGGGGCTACTCCCCTTTATTTCATGCGATTAGGGGCTACTCCCCTGAACTTACTAGTGATTAGGGCTACTCGCCTGAACTTACTAGTGATTAGGGCTACTCGCCTGAACTTACTAGTGATTAGCCTTCTACTCGCCACTTTATAGGCGATTAGCACCTCTATTCGCATGACTATGGGCGATTAGCATTGCTACTCGCCTGTAGTCATGCTGTTCCGGTTTTTCGCGCGTTTAACGCTCCAAATCAGATCCAGAGCGTGTGTAACTACCCAATATCATCCCAAACACTATCCTAAACATGTTTAACCCAAAACCCTTCGTTCAACCTCGTAAAATCAGTCCTGCATGCAACCAAAGCAATCCAAACACCATTCACATAGCATGCAACATTCAATTAACGCATGTAATCATAACCCTATTATCCAATTACTGAGATGTCTATCATCATACTAACAATATTAATTCTGACCTAGCATGATAACACATCAAAACATCATCAAGATTCATAAAAATCCTATCTTTCTAATCATACATACCCATAACGCATGTTTATTAGTTATAATCCGATTAACAACCCTTATTGACGATTTTCAGAAAGCTTTTTCGTTTATGAACAGGTCTGGACCATTAGGGATTGATTAAAAACGTTTACAAAGTGTTATGGATGAGAATCAAACCTTGGAATTGTAAAAGAATGATGGTTAGACCTTGAAACCTTGTGTTTTTGATCAAAATCGCCTTCCAGAGGTTGTTTAAGTGTTTGGGGCGGTTATGGGACGACTAGGGTTGATATTAGGGAGTTTAGGAGGTTAAGTATTGTATTTATAGGCGTTTCTAGTCGTTCCAGCACGTTACTAGCGAGTATGCAGCAGTTCAGGCGATTAGGGCTTGTAATCGCCTGAAAGTTCTAGTGATTAGGGCCTACTCGCCCTTATGTATACACGAGTAGGGCCTACTCGCCCTTAAGGGCTCCCTACTCGCCTCCCCTATAGGGGAGTAGACCTCCTACTCGCCTATAGGGTTTGGTCTTGTGTGTTTTGCGCGTTAAACCCCGTTTTAACATATGTTAATGCATATTCATGTACCGACAAGTCACATAATGATTGTAAACACATAACACAAGTAAATACACATATTTACACTCGTTCACCAATTCCCGGGACTCGAGACTCGTATGTTCCGTATGCCCTGACGATCCCACCGATCGTCACCGTTTGTACACTTGGTTAAGGACCGACATCTAATGAACCTCTAGACCAACATCCAATGATCTTCTAGACTAACTAATAGTTCCCGAACCATAACCCGACTTAACTAACCCAGTTAAGTACAATATACGCGTGACTCGCTAAGGTAGACTTTCATCTAGACAACGTTGTTAACCCGAATTTGCCAGGTGTCACATCATCCCCACGTTAAAAGAATTTTCGTCCCGAAAATTTGTACAAGTACAGAAAGAACAAAAGAAGTAACGTAGGAAACAAGCAAAAGGTAGAAACCAAAAGAGAGAGATTTACCCGAGTTGTCACATCATCCCCACGTTAAAAGGAATCTCGACCCGAGATTCATTCAGCTGCCGAAGAGACATGTCTCGACTCGAACGCTTCCTTAGGAAAGAGATGAGGATACTTAGACTTCATCTGATCCTCCCGTTCCCACGTATATTCCGGTCCCCGGTTCGAGTTCCACCGAACCTTAACGATACGAATCTTGCTGTGACGTAGGCTACGAATCTTGTAATCAAGGATCTCTACAGGTTCTTCCACAATCCGAAGACGATCATCAACCTTGATCTCTTCCAGTGGAACGATGAGAGACTCGTCAGCCAGACACTTCTTCAAGTTTGACACGTGAAAGACGTTATGTACGTTACCGAGCTCCGTCGGTAGATCAAGTCGATATGCCACCGGCCCAATCCGTTCCAGGATCGTAAATGGGCCGACATATCGCGGATTGAGTTTGCCACGCTTCCCAAAGCGTATGACGCCCTTCCACGGTGAGACTTTTAGAAGTACCTTGTCATTGACTTGGAACTCCAGTGGTTTGCGACGCTGATCAGCATAACTCTTTTGCCGGTCCCGTGCCGCCGCCAACCGATTTCGAATCTGTACGATCTTTTCCGAAGTTTCGTACACTAGTTCAGGCCCAGTGAGTTGACTCTCACCCACTTCAGCCCAACAAAGAGGAGAACGGCATTTCCGTCCGTACAGTGCTTCGAACGGAGCAGCCTTGATGCTCGTGTGATAACTGTTGTTGTACGAGAATTCTACCAACGGCAGATGAGCTTCCCAACCCTTGCCAAAATCGATCACACATGCCCGCAGCATGTCTTCTAAAGTTTGAATCGTACGCTCACTCTGACCGTCAGTCTGTGGATGGTAAGCCGTACTCATGTCTAGTTGGGTACCCAAAGCCTTGTGCAAAGACTTCCAGAAGTGAGAAGTAAAATGGGAGTCACGATCCGAGATAATAGAAACTGGTACCCCGTGCTTAGAAACAACTTCTTTCAAGTAGAGACGAGCCAAACGATCCATGGTGTCGGTCTCCTTAATAGCAAGAAAATGGGCTGATTTCGTCAACCGATCGACAATCACCCATATCTTGTCGTTCCCGCTTGGTGATTTAGGAAGTTGTGTGACAAAATCCATAGTAATCCGTTCCCATTTCCATTCCGGAATTTCAGGTTGTTGCAGGAGACCCGACGGTTTCTGGTATTCCACCTTGACCTTAGCACAGGTCAAGCATTTGCTCACGTATGAGGCTATGTCCGACCTCATGTTTGGCCACCAGTAAAGCACCCTCAGATCTTGGTACATCTTATCCGAACCAGGATGAATAGAATACCGGGACTTATGAGCCTCATCAAGAACAAGCTCCCGTAGTCCCCCGAATCAAGGAACCCATATGCGTTCTGCGAAATAGTGCAGGCCATCAGGCCTTCGCTCTAGGTGCTTGTCGGCACCGTGCATAGTTTCAGCTTTAAGGTTTTCCTCCTTCAAAGCTTCTAACTGGGCAGAACGGAGTTGATCAGGTAACGACGAATGGATAGTGAGCTGCAACGCCCGAACGCGTCGAGGTTTAGTAGATTCCTTCCTGCTCAAGGCGTCTGCTACAACATTCGCCTTGCCAGGATGGTACTTAATAGCACAATCATAGTCGTTCAAAAGTTCGATCCAACGGCGCTGCCGTATGTTCAAGTGTTGTTGGTCGAAAATGTGTTGGAGACTCTTGTGATCGGTGTAGATGGTGCATTTGGTACCGTACAAGTAATGTCTCCAAATTTTCAACGCGAATACCACGGCACCCAACTCCAAGTCATGAGTTGTGTAGTTCTTCTCGTGCACTTTGAGTTGACGAGAAGCATACGCAATCACTTTCTCGCGTTGCATCAACACGCAACCGAGTCCATGAATGGAAGCGTCACAGTAAACAACAAAATCATCAGGACCCTCAGGTAAAGACAAAATAGGAGCAGAACACAGTTTAGACTTCAGTTCTTCAAATGCTGACTCTTGTGATTCACCCCAGTCGAACTTCCTATCCTTCTGAGTGAGAGTGGTGAGGGGTTGAGTAATCTTCGAGAACCCCTGAATGAAACGACGATAATAGCCCGCAAGGCCTAGGAATTGCCGCACCTCAGTTGGTGTCTTTGGTGCTTCCCAGTCCTTGATCGCTTCGATTTTAGCTGGATCGACATGAATTCCTAGTTCATTAACCACATGTCCTAGGAATTGAACTTCGCGTAACCAAAAGTCACACTTTGAGAACTTGGCGTAAAGTTGTTCCCGTCGCAAGAGTTCCAAAACTAACCGCAGATGTTCCCCGTGTTCGGTCTCGTTCTTGGAGTAGATCAGAATGTCATCAATAAACACAATGACAAACTTGTCCAGATACGGTTTACAGACGCGGTTCATCAAGTCCATGAAAACCGCCGGTGCGTTCGTGAGACCGAAAGGCATGACCAAGAATTCGAAATGGCCATAACGTGTTCGAAAAGCAGTCTTTGCAACGTCAGCCTCCCTGACGCGCAGCTGGTGATAACCGGACCTCAAGTCGATCTTGGAATAATAACTAGAACCCTGAAGCTGGTCGAACAGATCATCAATACGTGGAAGAGGATAACGGTTCTTGATGGTCAATTTGTTCAGTTCTCTGTAGTCTACGCACAATCGGAAACTCCCATCCTTCTTCTTAACAAATAAAATCGGGGCTCCCCAAGGGGAAGAACTTGGCCGGATGAAACCCTTGTCCAAGAGTTCCTGTAACTGACTAGACAACTCCTGCATCTCGGGAGGTGCAAGACGATAGGGGGCCCGAGCAATAGGAGCAGCCCCTGGTACAAGATCAATACCGAACTCGACTTGACGATGAGGAGGAAGACCAGATAAATCATCGGGAAAAACATCAGAAAACTCGCGTACCACCGGAATGGCGTCAATCTTCTTCTCATCAACAGAGGAAACAGATAAGAGTGCCAAAACAGCTGGATAACCCTTTCGAAGACACTTAAGGGCTTTCATGCTAGAGATGATGTTTAGCGGAACACCACCCTTGATACCGTACACAGAAAGGAATTCTCCATCAGGGAGAGGAACCCGAATAACCTTATCGTAACAGACAATCTCCGCGCGATACAAAGATAACCAATCCATTCCTACCACAACGTCAAAACTACCCAAAGGTACCGGCATAAGATCGATGGGGAACGATAAACCCGACAACTCTAACTGACACTCCCGAAGAACACTAGTAGCTTCAATCGTTTTACCGTCAGCTAACTCAATAATATACTTGGTCTCTAATGGTACAGGTACTACATCTAGCAGTCGACTAACATCCATGGATACAAAACTCTTGTCGGCACCAGAATCAAATAACACGCTAACAGAATGATTATTGAGAAGAAACGTACCGGTGACTGTATCAGGGTCCTGCCTAGCCTCAGCAGCTCCAATGACGAAGGCACGTGCATTTCTGCCGCCGCCCCCGTTGTTACCATTCCCGTTGTTTCCACCCTGTTTCAGTTTTGGGCAATCCTTCTTGTAATGCCCAGTGTCACCGCAGTTGTAGCACCCTTGTTTCCCTGTAGTCCCTTGAGTAGTCGGTGTTGAACTGTTTGTCGGAGCCTGAGTCGATGGAAGTGTAACCCGACAATCTTTAGCATAGTGGCCTGTTCGCTGGCAGCGGTGACAACGGTTACTGTCGCAGTTCCCTTGGTGATGGCGTCCACACTTGTTGCATTTGGGCAGTTTTCCCGCATAACCACCCTGCTTGTTACCCGAAGACGATGAACCCCCATTATCGAACCTTTTACCCTGCTGTGTAGACCCAGATCCTTTCCCGTCATTCTCCCACTTGCGCTTATTGTTCTCTGGAGCCTTAGCAGTCGAACCTTTCGCAGGCAAAATCCCCTCATTCACCTTTAAGTTAGTCATCCTATGTGCCGATCGAACTACCTCCGCATAAGTAGGATGATTTCCAGCAGCTACCAACCCTGCAATTTCCGGCACTAACCCTGAGACATAATGTTCAATCTTACGATACTCTGGCACGTGCAGATCGGGACACAGCACTGCCAACTCATTCCTCCTCACAGTATACTTCTCGATTTCCGATCCAGTCATCTTGAGGTTCCACACCTCATGCTCCAGCTTCTGTACCTCTTCCCTCGGGCAATACTCCCGCTTCAGCAACTGCACAAAGTTCTCCCATGGCATAGCATATGCCTCCCCAATCCCCATGTTCTGGGTGATACCATTCCACCAAGTCAATGCCACGTCCTGAAACAACGCAGCAGAATACTTCACCCGATCTTCTGGGAGACAGTTACACATCAGAAATACCGACTCCACTTTCTCCAACCACCTAAGCAAGCTAACCGCACCCTCGGTGCCAGAGAATTCCTGGGGCTTGCAGTCCCGGAACATCTTGTAGGTGCACATGGGTGGGGGTGGGTCAACAGGACCACCTGAAATGAAACGTATGAGGAACCACGAATAACGTAAACAAGGTTCACCAATAAGGCAAAGAAAACGGATAAAACAACTTACCACCACCGTTGTGCCCTAACTGAAAGGCAGCCTGGAGCAAGTTGTTCAGATCAGCCTGCGATAGGTTAATACCTCCACCACGACCACCAGCACCACCGCGACCACCACCGCGTCCACCATTGCGACCACCTCCACGTCCTCCACGCACTCCAGACATGATTCTGGCAGAAAGAACGAGAAAATTTAGTTTCGCAGTTAAAGATAACCACTAATGTTCACAAGATCAAAGCCAGATCCAATCCAGGACTATCCCCTCAAACCCAGAGCTCACTAGGGCTTCCATGCATTTCGTTTTATAATTTTGTGTGCACCCAAAATGATAAAACGCTCTACATGGTCCTCCAAGTGTTCTCCTAGTTCAAAGATCAAATCACCGAACATAGACTCTTAGCTACACACCGTAATACTACGGTAGTTTATGACAAGTGTTTCTATTGGAGTGCGAAAGGGAGATGTCCGAGCCTTGGACAAATCTCAAGAGCACACGAGTTACCCCAATAGACCACACTGCCTAGAAAACAAGTAACCCAACCTAAGATAGAACGGATGATGTAACGTAGAAAGACCAACGATTTAGAGACACCCCGACAAGACCATACGTAAACCACTATAACGTTTAGTACCATGTGATCGTCTAGTGTGTGCGACTCGACTATAGACTAGACTCTACATGCAGTCCTAGTTCACTATAACCATTGGCTCTGATACCAATCTATCACACCCTCAAAATCCACTTGCGGAGTTTTACCGCGAGGCGCATGACAAACCAGGATCCAAACCAACGATCACAATAAACAAGTCTAAATGAATTAAAATGCAATTTCAAAACACAGTTTAAAATCCCGTTTACAGCGGAAGCTTATTCAAAACATTATCCAAAATAATAAACCAATGTTCAATGTTGTAAGACCATGCAACCCTAACATAGACGCCGTGCAGACGCGTGCGCCCTAGTCCAGTCGTGCTACCTTAGCGACCTGAGAAAACATGTAAAAGTTTACGTCAGCACAAAAATGCTAGTGAGTTTACAGGTTTTGTATCCAAGTACCAAGTCCACCTGTCCATACTATAACAAATAGAAAACCAGTATACGCTAGCTAGGCGTACGTTTTGTTACTACCACGATTGGAAAACCATTACTAACGCGAATACCAAAAGTATGCCCGATGTATGTTCCTGTTGTTCCTGTTTGAGACAATATGCACCCGCCGACCCTCCAAGTCGACGAGCGGGGTTGGTCACTCCCAATAGCGCTATTCACATTTCCCCGTTGTGCAAACCCGCACATTCATGGTTCCCCCCGGGACTTCCAAAGATCGTGTAGTACACAGTGTAAACCCATAGTATGACAGTAATTACCAAAACATCAGTTTAACACATGTTTTCTCCCCCGAAAAGTGAAACCAGTTAAAAGAGGGGCCGTAAACTCACCTTAAGTTCCGTTACTCCTTAACCCGAGTAAACTCAGCTGCTATGCTAGTCCCGTAAAGCGGCGACCTAACATACGACAGTTACAAGTACTTAGACTAATAACCCGCAGGCTAATTAGTCCCTAGATGTCCAGACCATAACCAAGTTCGTTTGAAAACATCGTGACTGTTTAACCGACCCAAAGTACAAGACTCGACATCCCATTGGTGACCCGAGACTCCCCGTGTTATGTTTACGCTCCAAAACGTACAATAACGCAAGTACACTTAACATACGTTAACACACAACAAGTTATAGCACATAGTTCACGTATCACCGAAATACATCCAAATATATGTTACCAAGTTATTAGACATGTTACGGGGTTCCTAGCATGTTACTACATGTTAAATCGGGTCTCGGAATGCTAATTTACACTTACAGCAGCAGTACACGCGATTAGGAAAAGTCAACTAGTGATTAGGAAAGTCAACTAGTGATTAGGAGTCCTAATCGCCCCTACTATAGGCGATTAGGGGCTACTCCCCTTTATTTCATGCGATTAGGGGCTACTCCCCTGAACTTACTAGTGATTAGGGCTACTCGCCTGAACTTACTAGTGATTAGGGCTACTCGCCTGAACTTACTAGTGATTAGCCTTCTACTCGCCACTTTATAGGCGATTAGCACCTCTATTCGCATGACTATGGGCGATTAGCATTGCTACTCGCCTGTAGTCATGCTGTTCCGGTTTTTCGCGCGTTTAACGCTCCAAATCAGATCCAGAGCGTGTGTAACTACCCAATATCATCCCAAACACTATCCTAAACATGTTTAACCCAAAACCCTTCGTTCAACCTCGTAAAATCAGTCCTGCATGCAACCAAAGCAATCCAAACACCATTCACATAGCATGCAACATTCAATTAACGCATGTAATCATAACCCTATTATCCAATTACTGAGATGTCTATCATCATACTAACAATATTAATTCTGACCTAGCATGATAACACATCAAAACATCATCAAGATTCATAAAAATCCTATCTTTCTAATCATACATACCCATAACGCATGTTTATTAGTTATAATCCGATTAACAACCCTTATTGACGATTTTCAGAAAGCTTTTTCGTTTATGAACAGGTCTGGACCATTAGGGATTGATTAAAAACGTTTACAAAGTGTTATGGATGAGAATCAAACCTTGGAATTGTAAAAGAATGATGGTTAGACCTTGAAACCTTGTGTTTTTGATCAAAATCGCCTTCCAGAGGTTGTTTAAGTGTTTGGGGCGGTTATGGGACGACTAGGGTTGATATTAGGGAGTTTAGGAGGTTAAGTATTGTATTTATAGGCGTTTCTAGTCGTTCCAGCACGTTACTAGCGAGTATGCAGCAGTTCAGGCGATTAGGGCTTGTAATCGCCTGAAAGTTCTAGTGATTAGGGCCTACTCGCCCTTATGTATACACGAGTAGGGCCTACTCGCCCTTAAGGGCTCCCTACTCGCCTCCCCTATAGGGGAGTAGACCTCCTACTCGCCTATAGGGTTTGGTCTTGTGTGTTTTGCGCGTTAAACCCCGTTTTAACATATGTTAATGCATATTCATGTACCGACAAGTCACATAATGATTGTAAACACATAACACAAGTAAATACACATATTTACACTCGTTCACCAATTCCCGGGACTCGAGACTCGTATGTTCCGTATGCCCTGACGATCCCACCGATCGTCACCGTTTGTACACTTGGTTAAGGACCGACATCTAATGAACCTCTAGACCAACATCCAATGATCTTCTAGACTAACTAATAGTTCCCGAACCATAACCCGACTTAACTAACCCAGTTAAGTACAATATACGCGTGACTCGCTAAGGTAGACTTTCATCTAGACAACGTTGTTAACCCGAATTTGCCAGGTGTCACAGTTATTACCAAACTACCCATAATTATTGTGGGTAAAAGACTTTATTACCCTTAATTTAAAAAATACAAAAAACTATAAAGGTGGTGAGGTGTCATTTTGTGTATGGTCCAATGGAGTTCTCTAGTTCTTACAACTCATGTGAGTTTTCATATGATCCAGATTATATATATATATATATATATATATATATATATATATATATATATATATATATATATATGTGCCCATTTGTCTTTCAAGAACATGGAGTGTTCTATACTTTGTTTTTATATATTCGGTAACATGTGATATCAAATATGGTTATGAACCAATAATTGTTTGATTTGTGTTCCTTCTTGCCACATGTATACAAAGCATGTTGTAATTTTTTTTTATTTTTTTCGTTTTACGCAAATACTTATTTGATCTCTTGCAACTTGTTTGAACTACTTTTTCATATTAGTGCTACTTTTCTTGCGATTTATGTACATATTTTTGCGGCATGTCTAGGGCACAAAGAGTGCCAAACCACTTAACTAGTCCGCTTGCCACAACACCGAGGTCCTCGGGCAGCTCCACTTTTGTGTGGCCTTACTCTGATAGTTTTCTTTTATGTAAGACCTGACAGTGATTTCTTAAAGGTGGCATTTGTTTATTTTTTCAGTAGGTTCTTATAATAAAAATGTACAACCTAGTTTTACGAATAGGGGCAGTATGAAAAAAAATTCATGAAATTTTAGGTGTAAAGCAAGGAACTTTTCATATGTCATCTTAAAATATATGTTAAATGACTTTTTTAGACAACTTTGATACTTTGTAATGTAGTATATAGATAGATGTTTAATATAAGTTTTGATTTGGATATAGAATATTTGTTTTGTAGGACTTGAAAATAAATTACCGATAAATATGGAATATTATTCATACTCGGTAGAAGTATAGATAAAAGAACTCACATATACCTTGTTTATTAACTTATTTTGCCAAACTCACATATACATTTTTCGAACGGCTCTTAATCTACGCATATTCAATCCACTTACGCTGTGTTCCAGAGTTTCATTAATTAGCAGGGGAAGAGAAAGGAATTTGAAGGAATGAAGGGAAAGTGGGTTCCAGAGTTTTTATATAGAGAGAAAGGAAAGGAAGAAGAGAGAAAATAATGGGTTTTTAGACATAAATTATGTCTTTCCAATTTGGAAGGAACATGATAGAAAGGAAGGGGATGAAGATAAGGAGAGATTCCTTTCTCTTTTCCCCTTAAATGAAACTCTGAAACACATGGTTAATACCTTCATCGTGAGAATCGAACCCAATCGAACTCTCATTCTTTTGGATGAGGAGGACATCCATACCGCCATGCCAAAGACCATTGATAACTCATGAAACATATGATGATGATAAATATAATAGATAAACTTAATTAGAACATTAATATTTCTATCCCAACTTTGTAGATATGCTAGCAAGCTTGATCAATTTTAATTAGGGGTGTAACAACCATTGGGCTACAAGAGATCGGCTCGGAAAACACAGGTCAAGACGGTTCGCAAGCCTAAATGGGCCTATTATTTAAACAATTGAAATTTAACTATATATGTGTGTGTAGGGTAGGTTCTATTGAGAAGCCACTAGAGTTGACATAACCGTGAGAACTACGACCTAAAATGTGATTTCTTTTACAATTTTTAGTCAAGCATATAAAAATGGCTAACTAAGAAATATGTCAAAATTACAACGTTCTTACACCGGTATAAAAAAAAAAGAAAGTGAAGTAAATTGAAGTTACGTCGAAATGCAACGTAAATTCAATTTACGACACTTTTTTTTACACTTGTGTTAGGAGAGTGTAATTTTTTTATTTGTTACATATTTCTTAGTTAGTTTTTATAACATGCTTGGGTAAAAAAAAATGTAAAAGAAAATTATATTTTAGGTCGTAGTTCTCACGGTTCTCTCATCTCGAGTGGGTTCTCAAATTATTTGAATGTCATATATATATATATATAAAACATCATAAAACAAATAAATAATTTATATTGTGGTATGTATAAAAATGTAATTGAAAAAAATAAAAATTACTTGTAAATAATATAAATGTGGGTAATAACGAATAAACTACGCTTTAAAAACCCACTCACAAGTCAAGCTCGTCCTTTAGAAACAAAGTTTGAATCAAACGGAGGCGAATTTGAGCTCGAGCTCTAATAAGTTAAACAAGCTTGAGCTTAGTCGAACTTGGGCTCGGTTCAATTCGTTTACATATATTAATTTTGCTAAGAAAGAGCTTTAAAATACTCGCTCTAACCAAGATGTTATCAAGACTATTTCGAAAGTTTACTTAAGTCGCTATCACCTAAAGTTGAACACAGAATAGCCTATATATTCTGATTTTCACGCTGAACATATGATCAGTTCATTAGAGCTTCATGATCAGCTGAATTGATTTAATTTGTGTGTCATACTAACGAACATAGCCTTTTCAATTCGTCTTCGAAGCAATGTCTTCAGTTCCGTCTAAATAAGTGGGTTATTAGTTAAAAGGCCAGGTTTTACAACCAGATTTTATTAATTAGCTTTCTGATGGGACTCACTTGGTTGATTTTACAGATTATAAGACCTATTTTAACCTTTATATGTATTTGCAAATGTAATAGCGAAATGTGCTTAATAATGCATAAGCCTATAATAGAAACGAAATTTGTACTGAGATTATGTTGGGTGAGGTATCATATACAAAACCTTAATTAATCATTTGGAAGGGTGACAAGTACTGTAGAAGAGGTTGGTTTTATCACTTCCAATGACAATTAAGACATGGGACAGTTCTTAATAATGATTATATTCTAATTACATTTTCACATGGTTAATGGGTCCATATTGTCTTTTGTGTTTGTTCATGTAACCTTCTCGATCATCCTAGGTGTAACACTATGTTTTCTTGCTTTAGAAAAACACTGTTCTTGATTAAAATAATACAAACAGATTAGACGCCACCAAGTTAGATACTATTTGTGTGGGGAAAACGTAAACCAACTTGATCCTAGGTACTAGGAAGTGAGTAAACGTGATTACATGCGGACTTAGACTTGTTCGCCGTAAAATTTTGGAATTTTGTTTTGTAATATAGTGTACGAATGAATTAAATTTATACCTTGATGATTAAGTAGGGTGCAAACGAGTCGAGTCCGAGCTCAACTAATCTCGAGCTTGAGCTCGATTAACTTATGAGAGCTTGAGCTCGGCTCGTTGGTAATTTCTCAAGCTTGATCTCAACCTTTTTATTATCTATCAGTTGATATCTAAAATAAATATAAGATAAATAATAGGTTTGTTTAAGCTCGCGAGCTCGATAATTGAAGGTCGGGGTTCTTTACTAAACAACTTTAAATAATGAGTAAATATTGTTAAATTTTAATAAAACTAATATTACACTAAAGCTTTATAAGGCTCGACGAGCCTGGTGAGTCTCGAATGTCAACACATAGTTTATTAGTTGGGACCAATAGCTAATAGTTGAGATTATTATTAAATCCAATAATCCAATTTAAAATGTGCATCAATACCCTTTGACATTCAACAAAATAATAAATTAAGGATAACTGAGCTATGTCTAAATTGAATGTTATAACTTAAACATTAAGAGATGTCTTAATGATTGAGCTCAATCACTAAACCTTTAATCACTAACAAACTTTAACAAAAATTAACATATTCAACACATGACTACACCAAGCCTATTCGAACAGAGCAACAGACATACCAAAATGCAGTAACATACAATGATCAAATCAATATATAAATATGCTAACAAACCAATGCATGTTGTCCAAACCAAGTTTAAAAAAATAATATAGCCAATGAGGTGATGGTGGAGTAGCTGAGAAGAGACTTGGTGTATTTAGTGACCCATGTTCAATTCCTTCTCCTCCCCATTATTTTCTGCGACACCTGGTGATGATGCAAGACTAGGCGGTGATCGCTAGTTCGACCCTTGAACCGAAAGAATTTTACCTCACCGCACTGTCATGCTTTCGGGCGAGTGTTCTCGGGCTTCAGCCCTATGTGTGGGTTTTTCCTGGTTCGGCTGGCGAATGTATCACAATGTGGTAAATTTCTCTAGTAGCCCATTTGAAGGAGTCGCTGGCCGTTCAAAAAATATTCTAAAAACTCATAAAAGGTATACACATCTATACAAAAATAGATTAGAATTACGTGTATTACACGAGTAGAATTAATGTAATGTTATGTACTTAATATTAAAAAGTAGTATATTAGAAACTCATGTATTACACGGGTTTAATAAATCCTTATATTTTACGTCTTGAGTAAAATATAAAATAATTTTTTAACATACATAGACGTCAATGTATATCTTTATAAAATGAAGTTTGACATAATAGTTATGACTTATGTTAATTTAATTATTAAATATTATTTTCATGTGTGCATTATTTTTTTATGTAATTGATAAATATTAATTCAGTTAAAGTAAATTCGGTCCTGTAATTATCTTTTTAACACATTTAAGTAAACTTAAAAAAATAAGAACTAAAAATTGGATTTATTTTAGGGGTATTGGATTTATATAATTTTAACTATTGGCTATTGGTCGCCACCGGTTCCAACTAACGAAATGTGTTAGTGCACTTCGTATATGTCCCCAGCTAGTAATAGTTTGATAATAGTCGTAGGCATGATTATATAGCGTTTTAGACGTTCTGGGGTTGTTTAGTTGGTTATGTAGGCTTAATGGTATTTTGGGAAACATGTTTGTGTCATACACCTCTCATTGGGTTCATACATGTGCACACGTGTGCACTGTGCACTGTGCACATGTATGAGAGCCATACATGTACATGTAAGGAGGTGTATGGCAAGCTAGTATAAATACCCCATGCCTTAGTCTTTGTAATAACTTTTACCATTTCTAATATAAATGCAACCCTTTGTGTGTGTTTTTGTGTGTGTGCTCTCAATATTATTATTATTATCTAATCCATAAACACTCACCTATAACAACTAATTGGATTACTGATTCCGCCTTTAATCAGAAACGCTCGTGATACATCATTTCTTGTTCGGGAACACGATCCTACAAGTAGTATTAGAGCCGAGGCTTATATCACGCGTGTTGTTATAGGGGTTTGCCTCAGATCTGAAAGTTTTAAGTCAATTGTGATTGAAAATCATTTTTGATCCGTTTATAGCTTAAAACATGGTTTTCAATGATTTTGGGGGTGTGTTTGATGATTGGATCTGAGATTTGATTGTGGTTTTATGTTTAGAAATTGTTTTTATCAATAAGCAAATCAAATTTGAGCAAAAACAGATCAGATATGAGATTTTTGTGAAAATTTTCATGTTTATGAATATTATGAGATTTTATGAGTTTTTGATGCTAAATCATGATCATGGAATGATTATTGTGATCTGATGATTCAATCATCATTCATAAGTGTTTTGGAAACTAATTGAACCAATTTTAGGTGTTAAACAACGTTAAATTAGATCAAACCTGGATTTTTGATGAAAAACCCATAAGTTTATGTTCTTCAAGTTCTTGTTAATTTTGGATTATAATTCGTGTTTTTGAATTGTTTTGGGTTTTGCAAACTTATTAGGAATCATTCCCTACACAAAACCTTTCAATCGGATCATCAAAATTCAGATTATCACCTAAAATTCGATCAGATCTGTTAGAACAATGAACTATGTTCTTGCTACAGATACACACGCGTATGAAGCACACTTAGGGCTTCATACATGTGTTGTCTAGACACGTATCAGTTCTGTTGTTACCTTATACGTCTGCCATACGTGTTCCTGTCCATACGTGAGTCTGCATTGGTTTCCATACGCCTACACCACACTCCATACGTGTTCTCTTATCAGTGTTATACCTTATACGTGTTATTCTATTTGATCCAAACTCATACGTGTTTGTTGCCATACGTGTCCTCCTCCTACGTGTGTCTATCTTGATCCATACGTCTACCTTGTCTGCACATACGTGTCCCTGCTGTGATACATGTTCTTTGCTTCCATACGCGTCTTTTGCATACGAGTATTATACCATACGTGTCCTTGATCACCATATGTGTGTTTTGTTCTCCCATACGTGTCTATCTGATCCTGATACGTGTATGCGTCTATGATATGTGTCTCATTGTACCATACGTGTTCCAAATCTGTCCATACGTGTGTTTGTCTATCTCATACCGGTACAACTTATCATTCGGTCCTCATACGTGCACATTTTCACATACTTATTATCATCTGGTCCAACGTGTACCTGAGTTGTCCTACGTGTATCGGTACCTTCCATACGTGTCCCATATCTCTCTCATATGTATGTGTGTGTGTATCTGACATAAGTGTCGATTGTAGCTGTTGGTCAAAATTTGAAAATTTAAGGTGTAAAAAATTTCGAAAATTTTAACCTCTAAAATGACATCTTGGAATTATTTTAACCACATCATTCGTGCTGAAGACATACAACTGAGTGGCAAATGTGATCCGTTCATTCAAACTCCACATCAACAAAAGGCTAACATGACAGATCCGTGGGGACTCGTCATGTCCACTGTGACACCCGGCATGTTCGGCTTAAACATATTAGTAACATCTAAGTCTACCTTAGCGAGAAACGTTTATAAACAAACTTAACTGGGTTAGTTGAGTCGGGTCAAGTTAGGATTGTCCAGGGTACAATGATCTGGAGGATCATTGGGAGTCGTTTTGGTAATACACTAGTACCGGGTTCCGTTGTTGGTGACATTACATGAACTAATTAAGTATATGTGTAGATTATGGGTCGTGTGGTGGATTATATACATAGATGTGTTTAAATGATGTGTAAATGATTATCTGTGCTTAAATGTGTTAAATATAGACTAAGGATGCATGCTTATGTGTTAAGATGTGTTAGAATGCGTTAAACACGACAAACTGGAAAACTAGTTAAAAAGGAGTCTTGGTTCGACCACTTCGAGTGGTCGAAGGAGAAGAAAGTGTCTGGTTCGACCCTTGTAAGTGGGCGAACCAGGGAAGTGGAATTTAAGGAATTCCCTTCGACCAAACAGGGCTCATTCGACCCTGTGAAAGGGGCGAAGGAGACCACCTTCGACCAATGAATTGGGGCGAAGGAGGATTAGTATAAATACCAACCTTTGTCATTTTTCATCATTTCACAAACCCTAACCGTCCCAAAACGCTCTCAAACGATCTTAAACACTAAGGAAGGAGTTTTTGCTCTTCTTTTTCATAATTTAACCCATCTACAACCTCTAAACAAGAATCCAAGGTGTGTTCATAATCCTAAACCTTTTTAAAAGCATTTTAATTCGTTTTCATCTAACCCTAATTATCCGGATCTGTTCTAAGGGTATTTTCATGATTAAAAACCTTTTAAACATCTTTATAAATCAAAACATGATCATTTAACATAGGTTTTCATGATGAATAACATATGTAAATTGTGTATTATGTGATGTTATGTGTTGTTCACTGATTTGCTGCTATATCTATGATAGAAACATGATATAGGATTGTTATTAATGATGGAATATTGTTGTCTAGGGCTAGGATTGGATATAATAATATTTGGGGGTTTTATTGGATTAATACTTGATGTATGAATATTTATGATCAATAGAATGAATAAGAAAGATCGGATAATCAACAAACTGAGTATTTTAAGCTAAACATGAATCGATTTCAAAAGTTTCCAAATTGGGTAAATAATTCATGCATGAAAGTGATGTTTCCATAATCTTTACCATTTTGGGAAAGGGCTGAAATGGACGTATTATCGGGGGAAATCGGTGGGGTTTTGTAGGGATAAGTTATCCATGCTTGACTGCTATGTTTGATGATGTTTCGGGTCGTTTTGAATGTGTTTGAAGCGTTTTTAGGGAAAATTATACAACAGGGGCGAACCTGGCCTCCTTCGACCAGTCGAAGGTGCGAAGGAGGGATCCAGGGTTGAACCTAGGTTTATATTGGACGAATGTGATAAAACGGGCGAAGGAAGCATCAAACGGTCGAACGAGATGTAAAATGGGCGAAGGAGACGAAAAGGTGCGAAGGAGACTTAAAACTGACTGGTTCAACCGTTCTGATGCAGAAATGAGATTTTTGATACAAACTAAGTGTTTCATGCTTGAACCTTGTGTGTAATCTATGTGTACTTGATTAGTTAGGGTAATGGGTCACCAACGGGATGTCGGGTCGGTCTAGTGTGTCGGTTAAACATTTAAACACGTTTTAAAACATACTTGGTTATGATCTGGACAATCAGGGACTAGATAACCTTATGGTTATTAGTCGGAACACTTATGTGAACATTTTGATAGATCTCCGGTAGAGGGATTATCAAGGGCTAAACATCTTTACTTGTATTTGAAGAACGCTACTTAAGGTGAGTTCACGGCCCCACTTTTACTGCTTTAACTTTTGGGGGAGAAAACATGCGCTAAACGGTTTTGGTAACTTATGTCATACTATGGTTTTAACTTTATATTGCTATACGATCTTTTGGAAAGTCCCGGGGGAAACCATGAATGTGCGGGGATGCACAACGGGGGAAATGTGGATAGATCTATTGGGCGTGACCTGCCCCACTCGTCGGCTTGGAGGGCCGGGCGGGTGCATATTGTCTCGAACAGGTACATTGGTATCATGCTGAACATACGGGCTGCTTAAACATGCTGAACATTGCTAAACGTGTCTAGTAATGGTTTCCAATCGTAGTAGTAATGAACATACGCCTAGCTAGCGTACTTGGTAACATTGATATAGTATGGACATGGTAACATTTTGGTAACCTTTTGAACAAACCTGTGAACTCACCAGCATTATATGTTGACATCTTTTTGGCATGTTTTTCTCAGGTCGCTAAGGTAGCAATGAATGGAACTAGGCGCACGGGTCTGCATTGGCGTCTAGACTTAGTGCACGTTTGTAATAAAAGTATTTTGAACAACTTTTGAGATGATAGCATAGTTGATTAAATGCTATTGAAACGCTTCCGCTTATTAAATTAATGGTTATGTCTATTTACGTTTTTCATATAGAGTTGTTTATTGTGATCGTTGACTTGGATCCTGGTTTGTCATGCGCCTCGCGGTAAAACCCCGCAAGTGGTAATTTGAGGGTGTGACATCCACAAATCAGCCGCATGGCGTGCAAAGGAACAATGTGAGCGAGAATGAAACGGGAAGCAGTAACACGGATCCTAGGAGCTACAGTTGTAGTCAAAGCACTGGTCGAACATGCAGATAAAGGGTGTGAAGGGATTACAAGAGATCGGAATGAAGAAGAATCCTCAGACACTGCACAGAGTTCAGAGGAACAAAGCAGTGGAGCAGATGTGAGTTCAAGTGAGGAAAGTCAGAGCTCCGGTTCAAGCTCAATTTCGTTTGCAGATGGGTCGGATGAAGAAAGTGAATTATCCGCTGATGAACGAAGTTTTGAATCAACAAGCAACACAGATGTAGGGTGTTTAACATCTGAAAAAAAATGATTCAGAAGAAGACAAGAGAGAAGAGAGAGATGCTGACACCCCAATTCAGTCAACTGAAAATCAGACTGAGCAACATACTCAGGTAAGTTCTAACCCCTCTAAACCTAAATGTTATAAATGTTTAAATCTAGAAGGTAGGTTAGAGACTCTTAAAGAACACAACACGAGTCTAGTATGTGATTTAAGGTCATGCACTGATGCTAATGCGGCATTGAAAAAGAATGAAAAAGAATTTAAAGAAATGGTTTTGTTGTTAAAGAAAGATGTAAGTGAGCTTAAACGAACAGTTTTAAACAAATGCCATTAACAACTACATCACTGATTTGCATCAAACCAAAAAAGCATTAGCAGGAGCACTGTGTGACTATGAAACCATCAAAAAGAAGTTGGAGAGTTATTCCAACTCAAGATATGTGCTAGATCATATCATTGATAGTTAAATCACAGAAAAATATGGAAATGGGGTAGGTTACAATGTAGTTCCTCCTCCTCACCGTGACAATTACTCAGAGTCACCAGAGGAGGCAGATCTCACAAAATTTGTTGTCACAATGCCACTTGTTGCTAATCCATATGAGATCAAGGAAACTGAGATTGTAAAAGATGAGAATTATGTGTTGGTCGAAACTGAATATGAAGATTCCGATGAGGAATTAGAGAAACCGGGTTTAGGATTAAAACCAGTTATTTCACTTGAGAATCACATTGAGTGTGATCCTAAACCCGAAATCAAAAAGCATCATGGTAAACCTAAACAGGTAAAACCTCAGAAAACTCATCAGAGTCAAAAGAACCAACATAATCAAACAAAGAAAATTAATTGGGTTCCAAAGAAAAAGCCTGGGAAGAACAAGTCTGTTCCCAAGACTAAAGAAGTTCAGTTTGCCAAATCTAGAGGTACGGATTAAGTGCAACATTTTGAAAACCACTCAAATCTTGAGTATTTTAAACAAAAAGATCAAAGATATGATGCACCTATATCTCATGACCATGAAGTATCTTCAAGTACTACTAGATTTGGGAGTTCTAGCCCAAGATCTTCTCAGTATAGCTTGGGGTATTCTCAGTATGATCTCCAATACTATGAAGAGTGGAGGACATGCTTTGAATGCAACAAGGTAGGACACATTAGATCTCAATGTTCCTATATGAGAAAGATGAAGGCTAGGACTCACGAACCCCCGAGAAACAACAACAAAAATCAGTTTGGCTCTCCAAACTAAAATTTTTATGATAATTATTATCAAAATGAGAGACCAAACCCTTTCAAAAGAAAACAAATAATTGTTGTTGAAAATCCAAAGCCAAAAACTGAGAAGGTTGTAAAACCAGAGGTCTCAAGGCCCAAGGCAAATCCTAAGGCAAGTCCAAAGGGAAAACCAAAGGCACAATCTAAGACCAAACCCAAACCTGCAAAACCAACATTTTTCAAAGATAAAATTAAGCAGGTTTAGGGACCTAAATCAGTAAATTCATCTAAGGGTTCATCATCAGGTGATCCTACTCCAACTCCTCATAGCAGGTGGATGGATCTACCAATGATTGATGACCTAGGCCGACCAACGACCATCAAGGCCTAGGTCCCCCTCCAGAACTAATCTTTAAACGAGTGTCCAGGGTGTTCCAGTAGGAACTATCAGCAGTCATTGATTGTTGACAGTGGGGCATCTTAGCACACAATAGGTGACATATCGCTCCAATAACTTGATCAGAACATCTTTGGAGGATATGTAACCTTAGCCAATCAAATGAGGGAATGTGTTGTGAAAGAAGAAAGAAGAAAAATGTCCGATGAGATTAAATCATGACCCAGTGTTTTGACTTATCAACGGACGTCAGTAATGAATAAGAGTGAACTGGTCAATTGCTGTAGAATAGTTCCTTCATTATCTAAAGGGTTATTGACCGTAGGTCTATGGTACTCTAATGGCGATAAGCTGGATCTCGTTGACTTTGGTGATTTTGTCAATGGTGGTTACAATGTTGAAGCTGGATTCGCAACGGATGGATATCAATTCATGGGAGGTCGTCATATGTGTTTCCTGCAACCTGCGAAGCCGAATTAGGTAGCTGCACCAAGCTGCTGTTTCCAGGTTCCTTGGATACGTCAACACACATGCATGACTACGGTTTGCTTTTTATTATCACTACTATTTTCTTATGGATAGTGTAACTTCCATAGCAATCACAAAGAACCCAGTGATTACTATAGTCCACACTGACTAACAAATTGCTAAAAATTTAACCAAATCATTTGATTATTTTGGAAAGGTAAAAGGCATTTTGGGAAAATCTGAGTAAACCACATCGGAAAACCAGTTTTTATTTAACCGTTTTTCTATAAGAAAATCCAAAATGATTTTAATTTCTTTATACTTTTTGAATTTTACGGGGAGAAAGTTTCAGGAAAAAAAATCAAAATGAGTTTATACTGTAAGAAAAAAAGAGAAAATGATAGTACATCAGTGGACTGTCTGATTTCCTCAAACCTAAAATGCAAATGATAATCAATCTTACAAGTGATATACTGATAGGCATGAAAACCATTTCAAGTTGGCATGGTGATATAAACATTAACGGCTAAAAGTTGAGTAGTTTCCCGCCCCCATTGGTATATGGTCTTAGTACCGAAATCTCGATTTATGGGTTGCCAAAATCTGATGTTTCGGGTCTTTAACGTGTGATACATCCAGGAACAAATGGTCAAATCTTATATCTACCGCAGATCCGATAAAGTTGATCAGGTGTTCTTCAAAGTGCTAAAAGGATCCATCAATTGCCAAACCCTAATTCTCATACAAACAAATAAGAAAATTCTAGCTGCGAAGCGCGAGCATCTTTCGTCTTCAGCTACTCTTACCGGTAAGCCATTGTAATTTGTGGAGCATACTATATATAATTTTGAAGCTTATGATGATTTCTCACTAGGATAGGGACCTGGATTGAACACACCCGCTAAGCTAAGTCTGTTAAGTCAGCCACGACGTACTATATCGAATAAATATGGACCATATGGCGACTGTGCAGCGGGATAGTGACTTGGATTGTACACGCCCCCTGAGGAAAGTATCCGTTAAAAAAGGGAAATAACAAAATGGCTTCTGGTATCTGCCTCAACCCTGACCGGGACTCAACCAGTCTAGTGTCTTGTAGACGAATGGTCATGGTTTACTCACCCGTTACGATGAAGCTTTATGAAATGCCTGATACGAGAATGTGTCATGTGCATGGGGACCATTGACCGCAAATATAAATCTTACCTTAACGTATCTAAAGTGCCGACGAGTAATCCTGATTTTTAGGCTTAAGTGGACAAGTATATTGGTAATCGCTTGTTTATTGATTATCCTGATCTGATTTAACTAAACAAAGGTTATCATGGCAAGTCCGTATACTGAGATGTTTCTCTCATCAGCAAGCTTGCAAAAATATTGTCTGTGAATATTAGTTACCTGCTTTAAAGTTCTTACTTTTTGAAAAACCAAAAATCCAAAAAGATTTTATTTTTGATTAATCGATGTTGGAATACTAAATTCTTTAATTGGAATCTCAGATCCGAAGCCGAAACACAATAAAATAAAGTCGTTCAGAATTCAAGGGTCAAAAGGGAATTTTTATAAATTAAAGGGTTAAATTGCTAATTTTGAAAGTTCAGGGTGAAATTTGAAAAGATTCAAATTTTCAGGGGGAGAACGATTCGTTTCTCCAAATGGTGGTCAAAATGTACAAATCTTGAAAGTTTATCGAATGATAAACTTCTAGAATTTGATTGAGTCCGGATTATTTGTCGTATCTAATACAAGTTGTAGTTTGTGTGCAGCGTTTATTAATTTTTTCTACAGCATCAAACACAACCAGTGTGCTCATCATGATTAAAACGACAAAGCTTGAAGCTGAACAAGACTAGAACCTGAACAACAAGATCATACTGAACAACAAGAACCCAGTACTCCATTTTCAGAGACACCAGATCATAGTAGAGCTCCAGCATCAGAAGCTAAAGAAGATAAGAATCGATAAATGAAAGTGCAGATGTTGTTGATCTCCGTCTTTGTCAAAGAATCGTCTATCAAAACAATGGAGATTTCTTGATTCCTCCCAAGTCATCGAAGCTGATCGAAGACCAAGAGGAGATCTGATGAAGCCACGACCAAAACTCTAATAATTAAGTATTCAAGTCTTTAGGGGGATATTGTTAGTGCACCACAGTGTATCTTCCCAAGTTGTAGATTGTCAAATTTGAAGACTTGAAGACGCGAAGACCGAAGATCATTAGCTAGACCTTAGGGGGAGTCTGTGAATGTCTTTCAAGACATCCCCAGCTCAGTGACTGGTTAAGTCTGCAGATCATTAGCTAGTTTCAAAGGAGAGACTGTAAGTGCACTTCGTGTATGTCCCCAGCTAGTGATAGGTCGATAATAGTCGTAGGCATGATTATATAGCGTTTTAGACGTTCTGGGGTTGTTTAGTTGGTTATGTAGGCTGGGGTATTTTGGAAAACATGTTTGTGTCATACACCTCCCATTAGGTTCATACATGTGCATTGTGCACATGTATGAGAGCCATACATGTACATGTAAGGAGGTGTATGGGAAGCTAGTATAAATACCCCATGCCTTAGTCTTTGTAATAACTTTTTGCCATTTCTAATACAAGTGCAACCCTTTGTGTGTGTTTTTTTGTGTGTGCTCTCAATATTATTATTATCATCTTATCCATAAACACTCACCCATAACAACTAATTAGATTATAGATTCCGCATTTAATCCGAAACGCGCGTGATACATCGTTTCTTGTCCGGGAACACGATCCTACAAAATGTGTGCTGACAGTCCCACCTTTTAACATATTGTCCATCAACAGTCCATGACTAACATATTGTCCACCTTTTAACTACCATCTACTGGCTACCACCTGTCCAAATTAATGTGGCATGCTTATGTGTCAAATTCCTTCTTGCGTGTCAATTTCACTCATAGTATTTTGTTAGTTACAGTCCGTTGGAGGACAATATGTTAAAAAGTGGGATTATCAGCACACATTTTGTTATTTGGGACCAATGACGGCCAAAAGCTAATAGTCATAGTTATTTAAATCCAATACTCCTTTATTTTATACCATCTATCTTTTTTATTATTTAACATATTGTATATTAACCATTGAAAGCATCCAACCACATTAAGTAGTAAAAAAATAATAACAATAAACCACTCATAAAAAAAACAATTACTATCTTTAGTTTCCCCTTTAAAAAATTTCACAAACAAAATTTTAAACTTAAAGATATCCAGAGACTTAAACATCTGCTAGCTTTTAAGTAAAAACTAAGGTGCTGTTTGTTTTTTCTGCAAGAAAAGGTCCGCGGTCTTCGGACCACATTTGTAGACATATGCAGGAGAAGAGGTGGACCAAAGGTCTGCGGTTTGCAAGAAAAAGACTGTTTGTTTGTTAACGTCTGCAGGCTGCTAAAATAAACTGAAATTTAAATAAACTAATTTTTTACAGCAGTCTGGTGGTGGACCGTGGTGGTGGTGGTGGAGGACCGTGGTGGACGGTGGTGGTAGATAGTGGTGGTGGACGGTAGTGGTGGATGGTGGTGGTGGTGGACCGTCATGGTGATGGTGGACGGTGGTGGTAGGTGGTGGTGGTGGACGGTGATGGTGGTGGACGGTGGAGGTAGGTGGTGGTGGTGGACCGTGGTGGTGGTAGACGGTGGTGGTGGATCGTGGTGGTGGACCGTGGTGGTGGTAGACGGTGGTGGTGGATCGTGGTGGTGGATGGTGGTGGTGGACGGTGGTGTGGGTGGTGGGTAGTGGGTGGTGGGTGGTGGGTGGTGGTGGTGGTGGTGGGTGAGGAGAAGAGGAGAAGACCTTAAAAGACATTGGAACAAGTCTGCACCAAGAAGAGGTCAGGAAGACCTTTTTGAGTGAAAGGCCTTCCAAAAAATAAACAATCCGCAGACCCCAAACGTCTGCGCGCATCTGCGCGACGCGGGCAAAAGAGGTCAGAAGTGCTTCTGAGTTAAAAACAAACAACCCTAAGTTTATCCACCTATTTGGAGTTAGTTACTTTAAAACTTAAATAACTATGTATAAGAGTAAACTGCAAGGATGGTCCCTGTGGTTTGCACGAATTACATAGATGCCCCCATCTATTTTCAATGGTCCCCAACGTTGACATTTTTATAACACTTTGGTCCTTACCAACTAACTTCGTTAAATTTTTTTTAGTTAAGTCATGTAAAATGACCAAACTACCCACAGGGACCATCCGAGCAGTTTAATCTTCTATATATAATTTAGACCACCACCTCCTCCACCTCCAACCACCACCACCTCCTCCTCCTTCAACAACCACAACCTACGGTCTCCCTCGAACAACACATCTCCCAACATACCATTACCATTCCATTTTTACATCTATCATCACTTCACCATCATATCCCTTAATCACTGTTTGGATGTGCAATAAAACCAACATTTTCAACAGTAATAGCAACCATAAACACACGTTCCGACTTCTAACCGAAATTATTATTTGTGGACGCATAGTTTTTCCTAATTCAATTTCCTCCTAAACCCTAACCTATGCTAACCTTAAGTTCATCATTAAACAACTGCAATTATCAATTAAAGTTGCTTTCATTTAAAATCCTCGATCCTTGTTATCAACAAAACAATTCGAAACAACATAAAGCTCGATCATAAGGCATATACCTAATCTGGACCTGATGGTGGTTGTGTTGTTAGCAGTTTTGGGGGTGGGTAGTGGAGGGTGGACGATCGGGGTGAAGCTGGGTTTGTGGTGGTCGTAGTCCTAATGGTGGTTGTGTTGTTGAATCGGTTTTGAAAGATGATAGGGTGGAAAGATTGCAGCCATTGGTTGATGGTTGTTATATCGTCTTCTACACCTCCAAAGGATTTAGTATCTGATTATGGTTGCTGTTAATTGGTGGTGGTGGAAGATGGAAGGTGTAGGGGTGGTGATGGTGGTGGTGGTTGGTGTCACACCCTCAAAATCCACTTGCGGAGTTTTACCGCGAGGCGCATGACAAACCAGGATCCAAACCAACGATCACAATAAACAAGTCTAAATGAACATAAATGCAATTTCAAAACATAGTTTAAAATCCCCGTTTACAGAGGAAGCTTATTCA
Organism: Ambrosia trifida; assembly: GCA_028751855.1. NCBI lineage: Eukaryota > Viridiplantae > Streptophyta > Magnoliopsida > Asterales > Asteraceae > Ambrosia > Ambrosia trifida. The sequence continues at coordinate 54,918,697 of CM054123.1, read as the reverse complement.
AAACAATTATTCGATCATAAACCAATGTTCAATGTTTGTAAAATCATGCAACTCTAGCTAGACGCCGTGCAGACGCGTGCGCCCTAGTTCCATTCGTGCTACCTTAGCGACCTGAGAAAACATGTAAAAGTTTACGTCAGCACAAAAATGCTGGTGAGTTTACAGGTTTTGTATCCAAGTACCAAGTTCTCCTGTCCATACTATAACAAATCGAAAACCAGTATACGCTAGCTAGGCGTACGTTTTGTTACTACCACGATTGGAAAACCATTACTAACTCGAATACCAGATGTTGTGCCCGAAAAGTACCAATTGTTCCTGTTGTTCCTGTTTGAGACAATATGCACTCGCCCGGCCCTCCAAGCCGACGAGCGGGGTTGGTCACTCCCAATAGCGCTATTCACATTTCCCCGTTGTGCAAACCCGCACATTCATGGTTCCCCCCGGGACTTCCAAAGATCATGTAGTACACAATAGAAACCCATAGTATGACAGTAGTTACCAAATAATCGTTTTAACACATGTTTTCTCCCCCGAAAGTATAAAACCAGTTTAAAAGAGGGGCCGTAAACTCACCTTAAGTTGCGTTATTCCTTAACCCGAGTAAACTCAGCTGCTATGCTAGTCCCGTAAAGCGGCGACCTAACATATGACAGTTACAAGTACTTAGACTAATAACCCGTAGGTTAATTAGTCCCTAGATGTCCAGACCATAACCAAGTTCGTTTAAAAACACCGTGACTGTTTAACTGACCCGAAGTACAAGACTCGACATCCCATTGGTGACCCGAGACTCCCCGTGTTATGTTTACGCTCCAAAACATACAATAACGCATTCACACTTAACATACGTTAACGCACAACAAGTTATAGCACATAGTTCACGTATCACCGAATTACATCCAAATATATGTTACCAAGTTATTAGACATGTTACGGGGTTCCTAGCATGTTACTACATGTTAAATCGGGTCTCGGAATGCTAATTTACACTTACAACAGCAGTACACGCGATTAGGAAAAGTCAACTAGCATTTAGGTTGGTCAACTAGCAATTAGGAACCCTACTCGCCTCTATTATAGGCGATTAGGAGCTAATCACCTGAACTTACTAGCAATTGGGGCTAATCACATGAACTTACTAGCAATTGGGGCTAATCACATGAACTTACTAGCAATTAGGGCTAATCACATGAACTTACTAGCAATTAGGGCTAATCACCCCTACTGTCACACGAGTAGGCCTCTACTCGCCTGAGTTATAGGCGATTAGCACCCTACTCGCCTATAACATAGGCGATTAGGAATGCTACTCGCCTGTAAACTTGCTGTTCCGGTTTTTCGCGCGTTTAACGCTCCAAATCAGATCCAGAACGTGTGTAACCACCCAATATCATCCCAAACACTATCCTAAACATGTTTAACCCAAAATCCTTCGTTTAACCTCGTATAATCAGTCCTGCATGCAACCAAGTAATCCAAACACCATTCACATAGCATGCAACATCATACTAACACGCGTAATCATAACCCTAATATCCAATTACTGAGATTTCTATCATCATACTATCAATATCAATTCTGATCTAACATAACAACATATCAATCCATCATCATGAATCATAAAAATCCTAGCTTTCTAATCATACATACCCATAACGCATGTATATTAGTTATAATCCGATTAACACCCTTATTAACGATTTTCAGAAAGCTTTTTCGTTTAAGAACAGGTCTGGACCATTAGGGATTGATTAAAAACGTTTATGAAGATTTATGGATGAAAACCAAACCTTAGGATTATGAAAGAATGATGATTCAAGCTTGAAACCTTGTGTTTTGATAAAAAATCGCCTTCCAGAGGTTGTTTATGTGTTGGGGCGGGTTATGGGACGACTAGGGTTTGTATAATGAAGTTTATGAGGTCAAGTATGGTATTTATAGTCGTTTTTAGTCGTCCAGCACGTAACTAGCGAGTATGCAGCCCTTACACGCGATTAGGGCTGCTAATCGCATGAAGGTTCACACAATTAGGCCTAATCGCCTAAACCTTCACACGAGTAGGCCCCTAATCGCCCTTAGGGTCTCCTACTCGCCTCCCCTATAGGTGATTAGGCTTCCTAATCGCCTATAGGGGTTGGTTTTGTGCGTTTTGCGCGTTTAACCCCGTTTTAACATATGTTAACACATATTCACGTACCGACAAGTCACATAATGATTGTAAACACATAATACAAGTAAATACACATTTTCACACTCGTTCACCAATTCCCGGGACTCGAGACTCGTACGTTCCGTATGCCCTGACGATCCTACAAATCGTCACCGTTTGTACACTTGGTTAAGGACTGACATCTAACGAACCTCTAGACCAACATCCAATGATCTTCTAGACTAACCAATAGTTCCCGAACCATAACCCGACTTAACTAACCCAGTTAAGTACAACATACGCGTGACTCGCTAAGGTAGACTTTCATCTAGACAACGTTGTTAACCAGAATTTGCCGGGTGTCACATCATCCCCACGTTAAAAGAATTTTCGTCCCGAAAATTGCACAAGTACCAAAAGAACAAAAGAAATAACGAAGGAAACAAACAAAAGATAGAAACCAAAAGAGGGATTTACCCGAGTTGTCACATCATCCCCACGTTAAAAGGAATCTCGCCCCGAGATTCATTCAGCTGCAGAAGAGACATGTCTCGACTCGAACGCTTCCTTAGGAAAAAGATGAGGATACTTAGACTTCATCTGATCCTCCCGTTCCCACGTATATTCCGGTCCCCGGTTCGAGTTCCACCGAACCTTAACGATACGAATCTTGCTGTGACGTAGGCTACGAATCTTGTAATCAAGGATCTCTACAGGTTCTTCCACAATCCGAAGACGATCATCAACCTTGATCTCTTCTAGTGGAACGATGAGAGACTCGTCAGCCAGACACTTCTTCAAGTTTGACACGTGAAAGACGTTATGTACGTTACCGAGCTCCGTCGGTAAATCAAGACGATATGCCACCGGCCCAATCCGTTCCAGGATCGTAAATGGGCCGACATACCGCGGATTGAGTTTACCACGCTTCCCAAAGCGTATGACGCCCTTCCACGGTGAGACTTTTAGAAGTACCTTGTCATTGACTTGGAATTCCAATGGTTTGTGACGCTGATCGGCATAACTCTTTTGCCGGTCCCGTGCCGCCGCCAACCGATTACGAATCTGTACGATCTTTTCCAAAGTTTCGTACACTAGTTCAGGCCCAGTGAGTTGACTCTCACCCACTTCAGCCCAACAAAGAGGAGAACGGCATTTCCGTCCGTACAGTGCTTCGAACGGAGCTGCCTTGATACTCGTGTGATAACTGTTGTTGTACGAGAATTCTACTAACGGCAGATGAGCTTCCCAACCCTTGCCAAAATCGATCACACATGCCCGCAGCATGTCTTCTAAAGTTTGAATTGTACGCTCACTCTGACCGTCAGTCTGTGGATGGTAAGCCGTACTCATGTCTAGTTGGGTACCCAAAGCCTTGTGCAAAGACTTCCAGAAGTGAGAAGTAAAATGGGAGTCGCGATCCGAGATAATAGAAACTGGTACCCCGTGCTTAGAAACAACTTCCTTCAAATAAAGACGAGCCAAACGATCCATGGTGTCGGTCTCCTTAATAGCAAGAAAATGGGCTGATTTCGTCAACCGATCGACAATCACCCATATCTTGTCATTCCCGCTTGGTGATTTAGGAAGTTATGTGACAAAATCCATAGTAATCCGTTCCCATTTCCATTCCGGAATTTCAGGTTGTTGCAAGAGACCCGACGGTTTCTGGTATTCCACCTTGACCTTAGCACAGGTCAAGCATTTGCTCACGTATGAGGCTATGTCCGACCTCATGTTTGGCCACCAGTAAAGCACCTTCAGATCTTGGTACATCTTATCCGAACCAGGATGAATAGAATACCGGGACTTATGAGCCTCATCAAGGACAAGCTCCCGTAGTCCCCCGAATAAAGGAACCCATATGCGTTCTGCGAAGTAGTGCAGGCCATCAGGCCTTCGCTCGAGGTGCTTGTCGGCACCGTGCATAGTTTCAGCTTTAAGGTTTTCCTCCTTCAAAGCTTCTAACTGGGCAGAACGGAGTTGATCAGGTAGTGATGAATGAATAGTGAGCTGCAATGCCCGAACGCGACGAGGTTTAGTAGATTCCTTCCTGCTCAAGGCGTCTGCTACAACATTCGCCTTGCCAGGATGGTACTTAATAGCACAATCATAGTCGTTCAGGAGTTCAATCCAACGACGCTGCCGTATGTTCAAATGTTGTTGGTCGAAAATATGTTGGAGACTCTTGTGATCGGTGTAGATGGTGCATTTGGTACCGTACAAGTAATGTCTCCAAATTTTCAACGCGAACACCACTGCACCCAACTCTAAATCATGAGTTGTGTAGTTCTTCTCGTGCACTTTGAGTTGACGAGAAGCATACGCAATCACTTTCTCGCGTTGCATCAACACGCAACCGAGACCATGAATAGAAGCATCACAGTAAACAACAAAATCATCAGGGCCCTCAGGTAAAGACAAAATAGGAGCAGAACACAGTTTAGACTTCAGTTCTTCAAACGCTGACTCTTGTGGTTCACCCCAGTCGAACTTCCTATCCTTCTGAGTGAGAGTGGTGAGGGGTTGAGCAATCTTCGAGAACCCCTGAATGAAACGACGATAGTAGCCCGCAAGGCCTAGGAATTGCCGCACCTCAGTTGGCGTCTTTGGTGCTCCCCAGTCCTTGATCGCTTCGATTTTAGCTGGATCGACATGAATCCCTAGTTCATTAACCACATGTCCTAGGAATTGAACTTCGCGTAACCAAAAGTCACACTTTGAGAACTTGGCGTAAAGTTGTTCCCGTCGCAAGAGTTCCAAAACTAACCGCAGATGTTCCCCGTGTTCGGTCTCGTTCTTGGAGTAGATCAGAATGTCATCAATAAATACAATGACGAATTTGTCCAGATATGCTTTACAGACGCGGTTCATCAAGTCCATGAAAACCGCCGGTGCGTTCGTGAGACCGAAAGGCATGACCAAGAATTCGAAATGGCCATAACGTGTTCGAAAGGCAGTCTTGGCAACGTCAGCCTCCCTGACGCGCAGCTGGTGATAACCGGACCTCAAGTCGATCTTGGAATAATAACTAGAACCCTGAAGCTGGTCGAATAGATCATCAATACGTGGAAGAGGGTAACGGTTCTTGACGGTCAATTTGTTCAGTTCTCTGTAGTCTACACACAATCGGAAACTTCCATCCTTCTTCTTAACAAATAGAATCGGGGCTCCCCAAGGGGAAGAACTTGGTCGGATGAAACCCTTGTCCAAGAGTTCCTGTAACTGACTAGACAATTCCTGCATCTCGGGAGGTGCAAGACGGTAGGGGGCCCGAGCAATAGGAGCAGCCCCTGGTACAAGATCAGGACCGAACTCGACTTGACGATGAGGAGGAAGACCAGATAAATCATCGGGAAAAACATCAGGAAACTCGCGTACCACCGGAATGTCGTCGATCTTCTTCTCATCAACAGAGGAAACAGATAAAAGTGCCAAAACGGCTGGATAACCCTTTCGAAGACACTTAAGGGCTTTCATGCTAGAGATGATGTTTAGCGGAACACCACCCTTGATACCGTACATAGAAAGAAATTCTCCATCAGGGAGAGGAATCCGAATAACCTTATCGTAACAGACAATCTCCGTGCGATACAAAGATAACCAATCCATTCCTACCACAACGTCAAAACTACCCAATGGTACCGGCATAAGGTCGATGGGGAACGATAAACCCGACAACTCTAATTGACACTCCCGAAGGACACTAGTAGCTTCAATCGTTTTACCGTCGGCCAACTCAATAACATACTTGGTTTCTAATGGTACGGGTACTACATCTAGCAGTAGACTAACATCCATGGATACAAAACTCTTGTCGGCACCAGAATCAAATAATACGCTAACAGAACGATTATTGAGAAGAAACGTACCGGTGACTGTGTCAGGGTCCTGTCTAGCCTCAGCGGCTCCAATGACGAAGGCACGTGCATTTCTGCCGCCGCCCCCGTTGTTCCCATTACCGTTGTTTCCACCCTGCTTCAATTTTGGGCAATCCTTCTTGTAATGCCCAGTGTCACCACAGTTGTAGCACCCTTGTCTTCCTGTAGTCCCTTGAGTAGTCGGAGCTGAGCTGTTAGTCGGAGCCTGAGTCGATGGAAGTGTAACCCGACAATCTTTAGCATAATGCCCAATTCGCTGGCAGCGGTGACAACGGTTACTGTCGCAGTTCCCTTGATGATGGCGTCCACACTTGTTGCATTTGGGCAGTTTTCCCGCATAACCACCCTGCTTGTTACCCGAAGAAGAAGAAGAACCCCCATTGTCGAACTTCTTATTCTGCTGTGCTGACCCAGCTCCCTTCCCGTCATTTTCCCACTTGCGCTTGTTGTTCTCTGGGGCCTTAACAGTCGAACCCTTCGCAGGCAAAATACCCTCATTTACCTTTAAGTTGGTCATCCTATGAGCCGATCGAACCACCTCTGCGTATGTAGGATGATTTCCTGCAGCCACTAACCCTGCAATTTCCGGTACTAACCCCGAGACATAATGTTCAATCCTACGGTATTCTGGCACATGCAGATCGGGACACAGCACTGCCAACTCATTCCGCCTCACAGTATACTTCTCAATTTCCGACCCAGTCAACTTGAGGTTCCACACCTCATGCTCCAGCTTCTGTACCTCTTCCCTCGGACAATACTCACGCTTCAGCAACTGTACAAAATTCTCCCATGGCATAGCATATGCCTCCCCAATACCCATATTCTGGGTGATGCCATTCCACCAAGTCAATGCCACATCCTGGAATAACGCAGCTGCATACTTTACCCGATCTTCTGGGAGACAGTTACACATCAGAAATACTGACTCCACTTTCTCCAACCACCTAAGCAAGCTCACCGCACCCTCAGTGCCAGAGAATTCCTGGGGCTTACAGTCCCGGAACATCTTGTAGGTGCACATGGGTGGGGGTGGGTCAACAGGACCACCTGAAATGAAACGTATGAGAAACCACGAAGAATGTAAACAAGGTTCACCAATGAGGCAAAGAAAATGGATAAATCAACTTACCACCACCGTTGTGCCCTAACTGAAAGGCAGCTTGGAGCAAGTTGTTCAGATCAGCCTGCGATAGGTTAATACCTCCACCACGACCACCATCACCACCGCGACCACCACCACGTCCACCATTGCGACCACCTCCACGTCCTCCTCGTACTCCAGACATGATTCTGGCAGAAAAGAACGAGAAAATTTAGTTTCGCAGTTAAAGATAACCACTAATGTTCACAAGATCAAAGCTAGATCCAATCCAGGACTATCCCTCCAAACCCAGAGTTCACCAGGACTTCCATGCATTTCGGTTTATGATTTTGTGTGCACCCAAAATGATAAACCGCTCTACATGGTCCTCCAAGTGTTCTCCTAGTTCAAAGTTCAAATCACCGAACATAGACTCTTAGCTACACACCGTAATACTACGGTAGTTTATGACAAGTGTTTCTATTGGAGTGCGAAAGGGGAGATGTCCGAGCCTTGGACAAATCTCAAGAGCACGCGAGTTACTCCAACAGACTACACTGCCTAGAAAACAAGTAACCCAACCTAAGATAGAACGGATGATGTAACGTAGAAAGACCAATGATTTAGAGACACCCCGACAAGACCATACGTAAACCACTATAACGTTTAGTACCATGTGATCGTCTAGTGTGTGCGACTCGGCTATAGACTAGACTCTACATGCAGTCCTAGTTCATTATAACCATTGGCTCTGATACCAATCTGTCACACCCTCAAAATCCACTTGCGGAGTTTTACCGCGAGGCGCATGACAAACCAGGATCCAAACCAACGATCACAATAAACAAGTCTAAATGAACATAAATGCGATTTCAAAACATAGTTTAAAATCCCCGTTTACAGCGGAAGCTTATTCAAAACAATTATTCGATCATAAACCAATGTTCAATGTTTGTAAAATCATGCAACTCTAGCTAGACGCCGTGCAGACGCGTGCGCCCTAGTTCCATTCGTGCTACCTTAGCGACCTGAGAAAACATGTAAAAGTTTACGTCAGCACAAAAATGCTGGTGAGTTTACAGGTTTTGTATCCAAGTACCAAGTTCTCCTGTCCATACTATAACAAATCGAAAACCAGTATACGCTAGCTAGGCGTACGTTTTGTTACTACCACGATTGGAAAACCATTACTAACTCGAATACCAGATGTTGTGCCCGAAAAGTACCAATTGTTCCTGTTGTTCCTGTTTGAGACAATATGCACTCGCCCGGCCCTCCAAGCCGACGAGCGGGGTTGGTCACTCCCAATAGCGCTATTCACATTTCCCCGTTGTGCAAACCCGCACATTCATGGTTCCCCCCGGGACTTCCAAAGATCATGTAGTACACAATAGAAACCCATAGTATGACAGTAGTTACCAAATAATCGTTTTAACACATGTTTTCTCCCCCGAAAGTATAAAACCAGTTTAAAAGAGGGGCCGTAAACTCACCTTAAGTTGCGTTACTCCTTAACCCGAGTAAACTCAGCTGCTATGCTAGTCCCGTAAAGCGGCGACCTAACATATGACAGTTACAAGTACTTAGACTAATAACCCGTAGGTTAATTAGTCCCTAGATGTCCAGACCATAACCAAGTTCGTTTAAAAACACCGTGACTGTTTAACTGACCCGAAGTATAAGACTCGACATCCCATTGGTGACCCGAGACTCCCCGTGTTATGTTTACGCTCCAAAACATACAATAACGCATTCACACTTAACATACGTTAACGCACAACAAGTTATAGCACATAGTTCACGTATCACCGAATTACATCCAAATATATGTTACCAAGTTATTAGACATGTTACGGGGTTCCTAGCATGTTACTACATGTTAAATCGGGTCTCGGAATGCTAATTTACACTTACAGCAGCAGTACACGCGATTAGGAAAAGTCAACTAGCATTTAGGTTGGTCAACTAGCAATTAGGAACCCTACTCGCCTCTATTATAGGCGATTAGGAGCTAATCACCTGAACTTACTAGCAATTGGGGCTAATCACATGAACTTACTAGCAATTGGGGCTAATCACATGAACTTACTAGCAATTAGGGCTAATCACATGAACTTACTAGCAATTAGGGCTAATCACCCCTACTGTCACACGAGTAGGCCTCTACTCGCCCGAGTTATAGGCGATTAGCACCCTACTCGCCTATAACATAGGCGATTAGGAATGCTACTCGCCTGTAACCTTGCTGTTCCGGTTTTTCGCGCGTTTAACGCTCCAAATCAGATCCAGAACGTGTGTAACCACCCAATATCATCCCAAACACTATCCTAAACATGTTTAACCCAAAATCCTTCGTTTAACCTCCTATAATCAGTCCTGCATGCAACCAAGTAATCCAAACACCATTCACATAGCATGCAACATCATACTAACACGCGTAATCATAACCCTAATATCCAATTACTGAGATTTCTATCATCATACTATCAATATCAATTCTGATCTAACATACCAACATATCAATCCATCATCATGAATCATAAAAATCCTAGCTTTCTAATCATACATACCCATAACGCATGTATATTAGTTATAATCCGATTAACACCCTTATTAACGATTTTCAGAAAGCTTTTTCGTTTAAGAACAGGTCTGGACCATTAGGGATTGATTAAAAACGTTTATGAAGATTTATGGATGAAAACCAAACCTTAGGATTATGAAAGAATGATGATTCAAGCTTGAAACCTTGTGTTTTGATCAAAAATCGCCTTCCAGAGGTTGTTTATGTGTTGGGGCGGGTTATGGGACGACTAGGGTTTGTATAATGAAGTTTATGAGGTCAAGTATGGTATTTATAGTCGTTTTTAGTCGTCCAGCACGTAACTAGCGAGTATGCAGCCCTTACACGCGATTAGGGCTGCTAATCGCATGAAGGTTCACACAATTAGGCCTAATCGCCTAAACCTTCACACGAGTAGGCCCCTAATCGCCCTTAGGGTCTCCTACTCGCCTCCCCTATAGGTGATTAGGCTTCCTAATCGCCTATAGGGGTTGGTTTTGTGCGTTTTGCGCGTTAAACCCCGTTTTAACATATGTTAACACATATTCACGTACCGACAAGTCACATAATGATTGTAAACACATAATACAAGTAAATACACATTTTCACACTCGTTCACCAATTCCCGGGACTCGAGACTCGTACGTTCCGTATGCCCTGACGATCCTACAAATCGTCACCGTTTGTACACTTGGTTAAGGACTGACATCTAACGAACCTCTAGACCAACATCCAATGATCTTCTAGACTAACCAATAGTTCCCGAACCATAACCCGACTTAACTAACCCAGTTAAGTACAACATACGCGTGACTCGCTAAGGTAGACTTTCATCTAGACAACGTTGTTAACCAGAATTTGCCGGGTGTCACATCATCCCCACGTTAAAAGAATTTTCGTCCCGAAAATTGCACAAGTACCAAAAGAACAAAAGAAATAACGAAGGAAACAAACAAAAGATAGAAACCAAAAGAGGGATTTACCCGAGTTGTCACATCATCCCCACGTTAAAAGGAATCTCGCCCCGAGATTCATTCAGCTGCAGAAGAGACATGTCTCGACTCGAACGCTTCCTTAGGAAAAAGATGAGGATACTTAGACTTCATCTGATCCTCCCGTTCCCACGTATATTCCGGTCCCCGGTTCGAGTTCCACCGAACCTTAACGATACGAATCTTGCTGTGACGTAGGCTACGAATCTTGTAATCAAGGATCTCTACAGGTTCTTCCACAATCCGAAGACGATCATCAACCTTGATCTCTTCTAGTGGAACGATGAGAGACTCGTCAGCCAGACACTTCTTCAAGTTTGACACGTGAAAGACGTTATGTACGTTACCGAGCTCCGTCGGTAAATCAAGACGATATGCCACCGGCCCAATCCGTTCCAGGATCGTAAATGGGCCGACATACCGCGGATTGAGTTTACCACGCTTCCCAAAGCGTATGACGCCCTTCCACGGTGAGACTTTTAGAAGTACCTTGTCATTGACTTGGAATTCCAATGGTTTGTGACGCTGATCGGCATAACTCTTTTGCCGGTCCCGTGCCGCCGCCAACCGATTACGAATCTGTACGATCTTTTCCAAAGTTTCGTACACTAGTTCAGGCCCAGTGAGTTGACTCTCACCCACTTCAGCCCAACAAAGAGGAGAACGGCATTTCCGTCCGTACAGTGCTTCGAACGGAGCTGCCTTGATACTCGTGTGATAACTGTTGTTGTACGAGAATTCTACTAACGGCAGATGAGCTTCCCAACCCTTGCCAAAATCGATCACACATGCCCGCAGCATGTCTTCTAAAGTTTGAATTGTACGCTCACTCTGACCGTCAGTCTGTGGATGGTAAGCCGTACTCATGTCTAGTTGGGTACCCAAAGCCTTGTGCAAAGACTTCCAGAAGTGAGAAGTAAAATGGGAGTCGCGATCCGAGATAATAGAAACTGGTACCCCGTGCTTAGAAACAACTTCCTTCAAATAAAGACGAGCCAAACGATCCATGGTGTCGGTCTCCTTAATAGCAAGAAAATGGGCTGATTTCGTCAATCGATCGACAATCACCCATATCTTGTCATTCCCGCTTGGTGATTTAGGAAGTTGTGTGACAAAATCCATAGTAATCCGTTCCCATTTCCATTCCGGAATTTCAGGTTGTTGCAAGAGACCCGACGGTTTCTGGTATTCCACCTTGACCTTAGCACAGGTCAAGCATTTGCTCACGTATGAGGCTATGTCCGACCTCATGTTTGGCCACCAGTAAAGCACCTTCAGATCTTGGTACATCTTATCCGAACCAGGATGAATAGAATACCGGGACTTATGAGCCTCATCAAGGACAAGCTCCCGTAGTCCCCCGAATAAAGGAACCCATATGCGTTCTGCGAAGTAGTGCAGGCCATCAGGCCTTCGCTCGAGGTGCTTGTCGGCACCGTGCATAGTTTCAGCTTTAAGGTTTTCCTCCTTCAAAGCTTCTAACTGGGCAGAACGGAGTTGATCAGGTAGTGATGAATGAATAGTGAGCTGCAACGCCCGAACGCGACGAGGTTTAGTAGATTCCTTCCTGCTCAAGGCGTCTGCTACAACATTCGCCTTGCCAGGATGGTACTTAATAGCACAATCATAGTCGTTCAGGAGTTCAATCCAACGACGCTGCCGTATGTTCAAATGTTGTTGGTCGAAAATATGTTGGAGACTCTTGTGATCGGTGTAGATGGTGCATTTGGTACCGTACAAGTAATGTCTCCAAATTTTCAACGCGAACACCACTGCACCCAACTCTAAATCATGAGTTGTGTAGTTCTTCTCGTGCACTTTGAGTTGACGAGAAGCATACGCAATCACTTTCTCGCGTTGCATCAACACGCAACCGAGACCATGAATAGAAGCATCACAGTAAACAACAAAATCATCAGGGCCCTCAGGTAAAGACAAAATAGGAGCAGAACACAGTTTAGACTTCAGTTCTTCAAACGCTGACTCTTGTGGTTCACCCCAGTCGAACTTCCTATCCTTCTGAGTGAGAGTGGTGAGGGGTTGAGCAATCTTCGAGAACCCCTGAATGAAACGACGATAGTAGCCCGCAAGGCCTAGGAATTGCCGCACCTCAGTTGGCGTCTTTGGTGCTCCCCAGTCCTTGATCGCTTCGATTTTAGCTGGATCGACATGAATCCCTAGTTCATTAACCACATGTCCTAGGAATTGAACTTCGCGTAACCAAAAGTCACACTTTGAGAACTTGGCGTAAAGTTGTTCCCGTCGCAAGAGTTCCAAAACTAACCGCAGATGTTCCCCGTGTTCGGTCTCGTTCTTGGAGTAGATCAGAATGTCATCAATAAATACAATGACGAATTTGTCCAGATATGCTTTACAGACGCGGTTCATCAAGTCCATGAAAACCGCCGGTGCGTTCGTGAGACCGAAAGGCATGACCAAGAATTCGAAATGGCCATAACGTGTTCGAAAGGCAGTCTTGGCAACGTCAGCCTCCCTGACGCGCAGCTGGTGATAACCGGACCTCAAGTCGATCTTGGAATAATAACTAGAACCCTGAAGCTGGTCGAATAGATCATCAATACGTGGAAGAGGGTAACGGTTCTTGACGGTCAATTTGTTCAGTTCTCTGTAGTCTACACACAATCGGAAACTTCCATCCTTCTTCTTAACAAATAGAATCGGGGCTCCCCAAGGGGAAGAACTTGGTCGGATGAAACCCTTGTCCAAGAGTTCCTGTAACTGACTAGACAATTCCTGCATCTCGGGAGGTGCAAGACGGTAGGGGGCCCGAGCAATAGGAGCAGCCCCTGGTACAAGATCAGGACCGAACTCGACTTGACGATGAGGAGGAAGACCAGATAAATCATCGGGAAAAACATCAGGAAACTCGCGTACCACCGGAATGTCGTCGATCTTCTTCTCATCAACAGAGGAAACAGATAAAAGTGCCAAAACGGCTGGATAACCCTTTCGAAGACACTTAAGGGCTTTCATGCTAGAGATGATGTTTAGCGGAACACCACCCTTGATACCGTACATAGAAAGAAATTCTCCATCAGGGAGAGGAATCCGAATAACCTTATCGTAACAGACAATCTCCGTGCGATACAAAGATAACCAATCCATTCCTACCACAACGTCAAAACTACCCAATGGTACCGGCATAAGGTCGATGGGGAACGATAAACCCGACAACTCTAATTGACACTCCCGAAGGACACTAGTAGCTTCAATCGTTTTACCGTCGGCCAACTCAATAACATACTTGGTTTCTAATGGTACGGGTACTACATCTAGCAGTAGACTAACATCCATGGATACAAAACTCTTGTCGGCACCAGAATCAAATAATACGCTAACAGAACGATTATTGAGAAGAAACGTACCGGTGACTGTGTCAGGGTCCTGTCTAGCCTCAGCGGCTCCAATGACGAAGGCACGTGCATTTCTGCCGCCGCCCCCGTTGTTCCCATTACCGTTGTTTCCACCCTGCTTCAATTTTGGGCAATCCTTCTTGTAATGCCCAGTGTCACCACAGTTGTAGCACCCTTGTCTTCCTGTAGTCCCTTGAGTAGTCGGAGCTGAGCTGTTAGTCGGAGCCTGAGTCGATGGAAGTGTAACCCGACAATCTTTAGCATAATGCCCAATTCGCTGGCAGCGGTGACAACGGTTACTGTCGCAGTTCCCTTGATGATGGCGTCCACACTTGTTGCATTTGGGCAGTTTTCCCGCATAACCACCCTGCTTGTTACCCGAAGAAGAAGAAGAACCCCCATTGTCGAACTTCTTATTCTGCTGTGCTGACCCAGCTCCCTTCCCGTCATTTTCCCACTTGCGCTTGTTGTTCTCTGGGGCCTTAACAGTCGAACCCTTCGCAGGCAAAATACCCTCATTTACCTTTAAGTTGGTCATCCTATGAGCCGATCGAACCACCTCTGCGTATGTAGGATGATTTCCTGCAGCCACTAACCCTGCAATTTCCGGTACTAACCCCGAGACATAATGTTCAATCCTACGGTATTCTGGCACATGCAGATCGGGACACAGCACTGCCAACTCATTCCGCCTCACAGTATACTTCTCAATTTCCGACCCAGTCAACTTGAGGTTCCACACCTCATGCTCCAGCTTCTGTACCTCTTCCCTCGGACAATACTCACGCTTCAGCAACTGTACAAAATTCTCCCATGGCATAGCATATGCCTCCCCAATACCCATATTCTGGGTGATGCCATTCCACCAAGTCAATGCCACATCCTGGAATAACGCAGCTGCATACTTTACCCGATCTTCTGGGAGACAGTTACACATCAGAAATACTGACTCCACTTTCTCCAACCACCTAAGCAAGCTCACCGCACCCTCAGTGCCAGAGAATTCCTGGGGCTTACAGTCCCGGAACATCTTGTAGGTGCACATGGGTGGGGGTGGGTCAACAGGACCACCTGAAATGAAACGTATGAGAAACCACGAAGAATGTAAACAAGGTTCACCAATGAGGCAAAGAAAATGGATAAATCAACTTACCACCACCGTTGTGCCCTAACTGAAAGGCAGCTTGGAGCAAGTTGTTCAGATCAGCCTGCGATAGGTTAATACCTCCACCACGACCACCATCACCACCGCGACCACCACCACGTCCACCATTGCGACCACCTCCACGTCCTCCTCGTACTCCAGACATGATTCTGGCAGAAAAGAACGAGAAAATTTAGTTTCGCAGTTAAAGATAACCACTAATGTTCACAAGATCAAAGCTAGATCCAATCCAGGACTATCCCTCCAAACCCAGAGTTCACCAGGACTTCCATGCATTTCGGTTTATGATTTTGTGTGCACCCAAAATGATAAACCGCTCTACATGGTCCTCCAAGTGTTCTCCTAGTTCAAAGTTCAAATCACCGAACATAGACTCTTAGCTACACACCGTAATACTACGGTAGTTTATGACAAGTGTTTCTATTGGAGTGCGAAAGGGGAGATGTCCGAGCCTTGGACAAATCTCAAGAGCACGCGAGTTACTCCAACAGACTACACTGCCTAGAAAACAAGTAACCCAACCTAAGATAGAACGGATGATGTAACGTAGAAAGACCAATGATTTAGAGACACCCCGACAAGACCATACGTAAACCACTATAACGTTTAGTACCATGTGATCGTCTAGTGTGTGCGACTCGGCTATAGACTAGACTCTACATGCAGTCCTAGTTCATTATAACCATTGGCTCTGATACCAATCTGTCACACCCTCAAAATCCACTTGCGGAGTTTTACCGCGAGGCGCATGACAAACCAGGATCCAAACCAACGATCACAATAAACAAGTCTAAATGAACATAAATGCAATTTCAAAACATAGTTTAAAATCCCCGTTTACAGCGGAAGCTTATTCAAAACAATTATTCGATCATAAACCAATGTTCAATGTTTGTAAAATCATGCAACTCTAGCTAGACGCCGTGCAGACGCGTGCGCCCTAGTTCCATTCGTGCTACCTTAGCGACCTGAGAAAACATGTAAAAGTTTACGTCAGCACAAAAATGCTGGTGAGTTTACAGGTTTTGTATCCAAGTACCAAGTTCTCCTGTCCATACTATAACAAATCGAAAACCAGTATACGCTAGCTAGGCGTACGTTTTGTTACTACCACGATTGGAAAACCATTACTAACTCGAATACCAGATGTTGTGCCCGAAAAGTACCAATTGTTCCTGTTGTTCCTGTTTGAGACAATATGCACTCGCCCGGCCCTCCAAGCCGACGAGCGGGGTTGGTCACTCCCAATAGCGCTATTCACATTTCCCCGTTGTGCAAACCCGCACATTCATGGTTCCCCCCGGGACTTCCAAAGATCATGTAGTACACAATAGAAACCCATAGTATGACAGTAGTTACCAAATAATCGTTTTAACACATGTTTTCTCCCCCGAAAGTATAAAACCAGTTTAAAAGAGGGGCCGTAAACTCACCTTAAGTTGCGTTACTCCTTAACCCGAGTAAACTCAGCTGCTATGCTAGTCCCGTAAAGCGGCGACCTAACATATGACAGTTACAAGTACTTAGACTAATAACCCGTAGGTTAATTAGTCCCTAGATGTCCAGACCATAACCAAGTTCGTTTAAAAACACCGTGACTGTTTAACTGACCCGAAGTACAAGACTCGACATCCCATTGGTGACCCGAGACTCCCCGTGTTATGTTTACGCTCCAAAACATACAATAACGCATTCACACTTAACATACGTTAACGCACAACAAGTTATAGCACATAGTTCACGTATCACCGAATTACATCCAAATATATGTTACCAAGTTATTAGACATGTTACGGGGTTCCTAGCATGTTACTACATGTTAAATCGGGTCTCGGAATGCTAATTTACACTTACAGCAGCAGTACACGCGATTAGGAAAAGTCAACTAGCATTTAGGTTGGTCAACTAGCAATTAGGAACCCTACTCGCCTCTATTATAGGCGATTAGGAGCTAATCACCTGAACTTACTAGCAATTGGGGCTAATCACATGAACTTACTAGCAATTGGGGCTAATCACATGAACTTACTAGCAATTAGGGCTAATCACATGAACTTACTAGCAATTAGGGCTAATCACCCCTACTGTCACACGAGTAGGCCTCTACTCGCCTGAGTTATAGGCGATTAGCACCCTACTCGCCTATAACATAGGCGATTAGGAATGCTACTCGCCTGTAACCTTGCTGTTCCGGTTTTTCGCGCGTTTAACGCTCCAAATCAGATCCAGAACGTGTGTAACCACCCAATATCATCCCAAACACTATCCTAAACATGTTTAACCCAAAATCCTTCGTTTAACCTCCTATAATCAGTCCTGCATGCAACCAAGTAATCCAAACACCATTCACATAGCATGCAACATCATACTAACACGCGTAATCATAACCCTAATATCCAATTACTGAGATTTCTATCATCATACTATCAATATCAATTCTGATCTAACATAACAACATATCAATCCATCATCATGAATCATAAAAATCCTAGCTTTCTAATCATACATACCCATAACGCATGTATATTAGTTATAATCCGATTAACACCCTTATTAACGATTTTCAGAAAGCTTTTTCGTTTAAGAACAGGTCTGGACCATTAGGGATTGATTAAAAACGTTTATGAAGATTTATGGATGAAAACCAAACCTTAGGATTATGAAAGAATGATGATTCAAGCTTGAAACCTTGTGTTTTGATCAAAAATCGCCTTCCAGAGGTTGTTTATGTGTTGGGGCGGGTTATGGGACGACTAGGGTTTGTATAATGAAGTTTATGAGGTCAAGTATGGTATTTATAGTCGTTTTTAGTCGTCCAGCACGTAACTAGCGAGTATGCAGCCCTTACACGCGATTAGGGCTGCTAATCGCATGAAGGTTCACACAATTAGGCCTAATCGCCTAAACCTTCACACGAGTAGGCCCCTAATCGCCCTTAGGGTCTCCTACTCGCCTCCCCTATAGGTGATTAGGCTTCCTAATCGCCTATAGGGGTTGGTTTTGTGCGTTTTGCGCGTTAAACCCCGTTTTAACATATGTTAACACATATTCACGTACCGACAAGTCACATAATGATTGTAAACACATAATACAAGTAAATACACATTTTCACACTCGTTCACCAATTCCCGGGACTCGAGACTCGTACGTTCCGTATGCCCTGACGATCCTACAAATCGTCACCGTTTGTACACTTGGTTAAGGACTGACATCTAACGAACCTCTAGACCAACATCCAATGATCTTCTAGACTAACCAATAGTTCCCGAACCATAACCCGACTTAACTAACCCAGTTAAGTACAACATACGCGTGACTCGCTAAGGTAGACTTTCATCTAGACAACGTTGTTAACCAGAATTTGCCGGGTGTCACATCATCCCCACGTTAAAAGAATTTTCGTCCCGAAAATTGCACAAGTACCAAAAGAACAAAAGAAATAACGAAGGAAACAAACAAAAGATAGAAACCAAAAGAGGGATTTACCCGAGTTGTCACATCATCCCCACGTTAAAAGGAATCTCGCCCCGAGATTCATTCAGCTGCAGAAGAGACATGTCTCGACTCGAACGCTTCCTTAGGAAAAAGATGAGGATACTTAGACTTCATCTGATCCTCCCGTTCCCACGTATATTCCGGTCCCCGGTTCGAGTTCCACCGAACCTTAACGATACGAATCTTGCTGTGACGTAGGCTACGAATCTTGTAATCAAGGATCTCTACAGGTTCTTCCACAATCCGAAGACGATCATCAACCTTGATCTCTTCTAGTGGAACGATGAGAGACTCGTCAGCCAGACACTTCTTCAAGTTTGACACGTGAAAGACGTTATGTACGTTACCGAGCTCCGTCGGTAAATCAAGACGATATGCCACCGGCCCAATCCGTTCCAGGATCGTAAATGGGCCGACATACCGCGGATTGAGTTTACCACGCTTCCCAAAGCGTATGACGCCCTTCCACGGTGAGACTTTTAGAAGTACCTTGTCATTGACTTGGAATTCCAATGGTTTGTGACGCTGATCGGCATAACTCTTTTGCCGGTCCCGTGCCGCCGCCAACCGATTACGAATCTGTACGATCTTTTCCAAAGTTTCGTACACTAGTTCAGGCCCAGTGAGTTGACTCTCACCCACTTCAGCCCAACAAAGAGGAGAACGGCATTTCCGTCCGTACAGTGCTTCGAACGGAGCTGCCTTGATACTCGTGTGATAACTGTTGTTGTACGAGAATTCTACTAACGGCAGATGAGCTTCCCAACCCTTGCCAAAATCGATCACACATGCCCGCAGCATGTCTTCTAAAGTTTGAATTGTACGCTCACTCTGACCGTCAGTCTGTGGATGGTAAGCCGTACTCATGTCTAGTTGGGTACCCAAAGCCTTGTGCAAAGACTTCCAGAAGTGAGAAGTAAAATGGGAGTCGCGATCCGAGATAATAGAAACTGGTACCCCGTGCTTAGAAACAACTTCCTTCAAATAAAGACGAGCCAAACGATCCATGGTGTCGGTCTCCTTAATAGCAAGAAAATGGGCTGATTTCGTCAACCGATCGACAATCACCCATATCTTGTCATTCCCGCTTGGTGATTTAGGAAGTTGTGTGACAAAATCCATAGTAATCCGTTCCCATTTCCATTCTGGAATTTCAGGTTGTTGCAAGAGACCCGACGGTTTCTGGTATTCCACCTTGACCTTAGCACAGGTCAAGCATTTGCTCACGTATGAGGCTATGTCCGACCTCATGTTTGGCCACCAGTAAAGCACCTTCAGATCTTGGTACATCTTATCCGAACCAGGATGAATAGAATACCGGGACTTATGAGCCTCATCAAGGACAAGCTCCCGTAGTCCCCCGAATAAAGGAACCCATATGCGTTCTGCGAAGTAGTGCAGGCCATCAGGCCTTCGCTCGAGGTGCTTGTCGGCACCGTGCATAGTTTCAGCTTTAAGGTTTTCCTCCTTCAAAGCTTCTAACTGGGCAGAACGGAGTTGATCAGGTAGTGATGAATGAATAGTGAGCTGCAACGCCCGAACGCGACGAGGTTTAGTAGATTCCTTCCTGCTCAAGGCGTCTGCTACAACATTCGCCTTGCCAGGATGGTACTTAATAGCACAATCATAGTCGTTCAGGAGTTCAATCCAACGACGCTGCCGTATGTTCAAATGTTGTTGGTCGAAAATATGTTGGAGACTCTTGTGATCGGTGTAGATGGTGCATTTGGTACCGTACAAGTAATGTCTCCAAATTTTCAACGCGAACACCACTGCACCCAACTCTAAATCATGAGTTGTGTAGTTCTTCTCGTGCACTTTGAGTTGACGAGAAGCATACGCAATCACTTTCTCGCGTTGCATCAACACGCAACCGAGACCATGAATAGAAGCATCACAGTAAACAACAAAATCATCAGGGCCCTCAGGTAAAGACAAAATAGGAGCAGAACACAGTTTAGACTTCAGTTCTTCAAACGCTGACTCTTGTGGTTCACCCCAGTCGAACTTCCTATCCTTCTGAGTGAGAGTGGTGAGGGGTTGAGCAATCTTCGAGAACCCCTGAATGAAACGACGATAGTAGCCCGCAAGGCCTAGGAATTGCCGCACCTCAGTTGGCGTCTTTGGTGCTCCCCAGTCCTTGATCGCTTCGATTTTAGCTGGATCGACATGAATCCCTAGTTCATTAACCACATGTCCTAGGAATTGAACTTCGCGTAACCAAAAGTCACACTTTGAGAACTTGGCGTAAAGTTGTTCCCGTCGCAAGAGTTCCAAAACTAACCGCAGATGTTCCCCGTGTTCGGTCTCGTTCTTGGAGTAGATCAGAATGTCATCAATAAATACAATGACGAATTTGTCCAGATATGCTTTACAGACGCGGTTCATCAAGTCCATGAAAACCGCCGGTGCGTTCGTGAGACCGAAAGGCATGACCAAGAATTCGAAATGGCCATAACGTGTTCGAAAGGCAGTCTTGGCAACGTCAGCCTCCCTGACGCGCAGCTGGTGATAACCGGACCTCAAGTCGATCTTGGAATAATAACTAGAACCCTGAAGCTGGTCGAATAGATCATCAATACGTGGAAGAGGGTAACGGTTCTTGACGGTCAATTTGTTCAGTTCTCTGTAGTCTACACACAATCGGAAACTTCCATCCTTCTTCTTAACAAATAGAATCGGGGCTCCCCAAGGGGAAGAACTTGGTCGGATGAAACCCTTGTCCAAGAGTTCCTGTAACTGACTAGACAATTCCTGCATCTCGGGAGGTGCAAGACGGTAGGGGGCCCGAGCAATAGGAGCAGCCCCTGGTACAAGATCAGGACCGAACTCGACTTGACGATGAGGAGGAAGACCAGATAAATCATCGGGAAAAACATCAGGAAACTCGCGTACCACCGGAATGTCGTCGATCTTCTTCTCATCAACAGAGGAAACAGATAAAAGTGCCAAAACGGCTGGATAACCCTTTCGAAGACACTTAAGGGCTTTCATGCTAGAGATGATGTTTAGCGGAACACCACCCTTGATACCGTACACAGAAAGAAATTCTCCATCAGGGAGAGGAATCCGAATAACCTTATCGTAACAGACAATCTCCGTGCGATACAAAGATAACCAATCCATTCCTACCACAACGTCAAAACTACCCAATGGTACCGGCATAAGGTCGATGGGGAACGATAAACCCGACAACTCTAATTGACACTCCCGAAGGACACTAGTAGCTTCAATCGTTTTACCGTCGGCCAACTCAATAACATACTTGGTTTCTAATGGTACGGGTACTACATCTAGCAGTAGACTAACATCCATGGATACAAAACTCTTGTCGGCACCAGAATCAAATAATACGCTAACAGAACGATTATTGAGAAGAAACGTACCGGTGACTGTGTCAGGGTCCTGTCTAGCCTCAGCGGCTCCAATGACGAAGGCACGTGCATTTCTGCCGCCGCCCCCGTTGTTCCCATTACCGTTGTTTCCACCCTGCTTCAATTTTGGGCAATCCTTCTTGTAATGCCCAGTGTCACCACAGTTGTAGCACCCTTGTCTTCCTGTAGTCCCTTGAGTAGTCGGAGCTGAGCTGTTAGTCGGAGCCTGAGTCGATGGAAGTGTAACCCGACAATCTTTAGCATAATGCCCAATTCGCTGGCAGCGGTGACAACGGTTACTGTCGCAGTTCCCTTGATGATGGCGTCCACACTTGTTGCATTTGGGCAGTTTTCCCGCATAACCACCCTGCTTGTTACCCGAAGAAGAAGAAGAACCCCCATTGTCGAACTTCTTATTCTGCTGTGCTGACCCAGCTCCCTTCCCGTCATTTTCCCACTTGCGCTTGTTGTTCTCTGGGGCCTTAACAGTCGAACCCTTCGCAGGCAAAATACCCTCATTTACCTTTAAGTTGGTCATCCTATGAGCCGATCGAACCACCTCTGCGTATGTAGGATGATTTCCCGCAGCCACTAACCCTGCAATTTCCGGTACTAACCCCGAGACATAATGTTCAATCCTACGGTATTCTGGCACATGCAGATCGGGACACAGCACTGCCAACTCATTCCGCCTCACAGTATACTTCTCAATTTCCGACCCAGTCAACTTGAGGTTCCACACCTCATGCTCCAGCTTCTGTACCTCTTCCCTCGGACAATACTCACGCTTCAGCAACTGTACAAAATTCTCCCATGGCATAGCATATGCCTCCCCAATACCCATATTCTGGGTGATGCCATTCCACCAAGTCAATGCCACATCCTGGAATAACGCAGCTGCATACTTTACCCGATCTTCTGGGAGACAGTTACACATCAGAAATACTGACTCCACTTTCTCCAACCACCTAAGCAAGCTCACCGCACCCTCAGTGCCAGAGAATTCCTGGGGCTTACAGTCCCGGAACATCTTGTAGGTGCACATGGGTGGGGGTGGGTCAACAGGACCACCTGAAATGAAACGTATGAGAAACCACGAAGAATGTAAACAAGGTTCACCAATGAGGCAAAGAAAATGGATAAATCAACTTACCACCACCGTTGTGCCCTAACTGAAAGGCAGCTTGGAGCAAGTTGTTCAGATCAGCCTGCGATAGGTTAATACCTCCACCACGACCACCAGCACCACCGCGACCACCACCACGTCCACCATTGCGACCACCTCCACGTCCTCCTCGTACTCCAGACATGATTCTGGCAGAAAAGAACGAGAAAATTTAGTTTCGCAGTTAAAGATAACCACTAATGTTCACAAGATCAAAGCTAGATCCAATCCAGGACTATCCCTCCAAACCCAGAGTTCACCAGGACTTCCATGCATTTCGGTTTATGATTTTGTGTGCACCCAAAATGATAAACCGCTCTACATGGTCCTCCAAGTGTTCTCCTAGTTCAAAGTTCAAATCACCGAACATAGACTCTTAGCTACACACCGTAATACTACGGTAGTTTATGACAAGTGTTTCTATTGGAGTGCGAAAGGGGAGATGTCCGAGCCTTGGACAAATCTCAAGAGCACGCGAGTTACTCCAACAGACTACACTGCCTAGAAAACAAGTAACCCAACCTAAGATAGAACGGATGATGTAACGTAGAAAGACCAATGATTTAGAGACACCCCGACAAGACCATACGTAAACCACTATAACTTTTAGTACCATGTGATCGTCTAGTGTGTGCGACTCGGCTATAGACTAGACTCTACATGCAGTCCTAGTTCATTATAACCATTGGCTCTGATACCAATCTGTCACACCCTCAAAATCCACTTGCGGAGTTTTACCGCGAGGCGCATGACAAACCAGGATCCAAACCAACGATCACAATAAACAAGTCTAAATGAACATAAATGCAATTTCAAAACATAGTTTAAAATCCACGTTTACAGCGGAAGCTTATTCAAAACAATTATTCGATCATAAACCAATGTTCAATGTTTGTAAAATCATGCAACTCTAGCTAGACGCCGTGCAGACGCGTGCGCCCTAGTTCCATTCGTGCTACCTTAGCGACCTGAGAAAACATGTAAAAGTTTACGTCAGCACAAAAATGCTGGTGAGTTTACAGGTTTTGTATCCAAGTACCAAGTTCTCCTGTCCATACTATAACAAATCGAAAACCAGTATACGCTAGCTAGGCGTACGTTTTGTTACTACCACGATTGGAAAACCATTACTAACTCGAATACCAGATGTTGTGCCCGAAAAGTACCAATTGTTCCTGTTGTTCCTGTTTGAGACAATATGCACTCGCCCGGCCCTCCAAGCCGACGAGCGGGGTTGGTCACTCCCAATAGCGCTATTCACATTTCCCCGTTGTGCAAACCCGCACATTCATGGTTCCCCCCGGGACTTCCAAAGATCATGTAGTACACAATAGAAACCCATAGTATGACAGTAGTTACCAAATAATCGTTTTAACACATGTTTTCTCCCCCGAAAGTATAAAACCAGTTTAAAAGAGGGGCCGTAAACTCACCTTAAGTTGCGTTACTCCTTAACCCGAGTAAACTCAGCTGCTATGCTAGTCCCGTAAAGCGGCGACCTAACATATGACAGTTACAAGTACTTAGACTAATAACCCGTAGGTTAATTAGTCCCTAGATGTCCAGACCATAACCAAGTTCGTTTAAAAACACCGTGACTGTTTAACTGACCCGAAGTACAAGACTCGACATCCCATTGGTGACCCGAGACTCCCCGTGTTATGTTTACGCTCCAAAACATACAATAACGCATTCACACTTAACATACGTTAACGCACAACAAGTTATAGCACATAGTTCACGTATCACCGAATTACAACCAAATATATGTTACCAAGTTATTAGACATGTTACGGGGTTCCTAGCATGTTACTACATGTTAAATCGGGTCTCGGAATGCTAATTTACACTTACAGCAGCAGTACACGCGATTACGAAAAGTCAACTAGCATTTAGGTTGGTCAACTAGCAATTAGGAACCCTACTCGCCTCTATTATAGGCGATTAGGAGCTAATCACCTGAACTTACTAGCAATTGGGGCTAATCACATGAACTTACTAGCAATTGGGGCTAATCACATGAACTTACTAGCAATTAGGGCTAATCACATGAACTTACTAGCAATTAGGGCTAATCACCCCTACTGTCACACGAGTAGGCCTCTACTCGCCTGAGTTATAGGCGATTAGCACCCTACTCGCCTATAACATAGGCGATTAGGAATGCTACTCGCCTGTAACCTTGCTGTTCCGGTTTTTCGCGCGTTTAACGCTCCAAATCAGATCCAGAACGTGTGTAACCACCCAATATCATCCCAAACACTATCCTAAACATGTTTAACCCAAAATCCTTCGTTTAACCTCCTATAATCAGTCCTGCATGCAACCAAGTAATCCAAACACCATTCACATAGCATGCAACATCATACTAACACGCGTAATCATAACCCTAATATCCAATTACTGAGATTTCTATCATCATACTATCAATATCAATTCTGATCTAACATAACAACATATCAATCCATCATCATGAATCATAAAAATCCTAGCTTTCTAATCATACATACCCATAACGCATGTATATTAGTTATAATCCGATTAACACCCTTATTAACGATTTTCAGAAAGCTTTTTCGTTTAAGAACAGGTCTGGACCATTAGGGATTGATTAAAAACGTTTATGAAGATTTATGGATGAAAACCAAACCTTAGGATTATGAAAGAATGATGATTCAAGCTTGAAACCTTGTGTTTTGATCAAAAATCGCCTTCCAGAGGTTGTTTATGTGTTGGGGCGGGTTATGGGACGACTAGGGTTTGTATAATGAAGTTTATGAGGTCAAGTATGGTATTTATAGTCGTTTTTAGTCGTCCAGCACGTAACTAGCGAGTATGCAGCCCTTACACGCGATTAGGGCTGCTAATCGCATGAAGGTTCACACAATTAGGCCTAATCGCCTAAACCTTCACACGAGTAGGCCCCTAATCGCCCTTAGGGTCTCCTACTCGCCTCCCCTATAGGTGATTAGGCTTCCTAATCGCCTATAGGGGTTGGTTTTGTGCGTTTTGCGCGTTAAACCCCGTTTTAACATATGTTAACACATATTCACGTACCGACAAGTCACATAATGATTGTAAACACATAATACAAGTAAATACACATTTTCACACTCGTTCACCAATTCCCGGGACTCGAGACTCGTACGTTCCGTATGCCCTGACGATCCTACAAATCGTCACCGTTTGTACACTTGGTTAAGGACTGACATCTAACGAACCTCTAGACCAACATCCAATGATCTTCTAGACTAACCAATAGTTCCCGAACCATAACCCGACTTAACTAACCCAGTTAAGTACAACATACGCGTGACTCGCTAAGGTAGACTTTCATCTAGACAACGTTGTTAACCAGAATTTGCCGGGTGTCACAGTTGGGGTTGGGGTTGGGGTCCAGAGACACAACAGAGATAGAGATAGGAAGAGAGAGAGGTAAATAGTTTATAATATCTTTTATTTTTAGTTTTTTAAAGAGGGGTAATTTAGTAATTTCACATAGGCTTAACTGAAAAACTTAACCTCCATCCAAGTAAGGGACTACTGATGCAATAAAATACAAACCACAGATCCCATTGAAGTAATTTTGAAAAGCTGAGGAGCATACTTTAAATTTGGGGAAATAACAGGGACTATCCGTGCAGTTTACTCTATCTATAATTTAATGTATATTAAATATGTAAAAGTATTTTTTTTACATATTAAAAATAAAATAGGTAAAAGTTGTCATTATTTAATAGGAGCAAAAGAGACGGCAAAACATAAGTTGAGGATGCCTACAATGATAAATGTCCTCAAGTTATTTTTGTTTATTACTTTTTTTAAGGCTTAGTTCAGTGAAAATCATTGTACAACCTTAACCTAGCGGTCCCAAGTTCGAATCCCTACCCACACATCGGTGTCCTCGTTGCCTAAGCTCAAACCGTCACGGGAAATTTTTTTGTGGTGTGGATGGATCGAACATGTGACCTACCCCCAGGATGGAAACCCCTAATGGAAAACCCACTCTACCTCAAACCAGCTAAGCTAGAGATCATTGGAAAGGGCTGTTGCGGTTTTATTACTTATAGAGAAATAAGCCGTCTAGTTCTAGAGACAAAATCTCAAGAGCATCCGGCAATGTATCTTCTTTTTTTTTTTTTTTGTAAAGTGAACTTCATTAACACCACACGCGAACACCCCTACTATTCAAGGCGGAGAGAAGAGGCCGCCGTAAAACTTAAATCAAATACAATTTACACCAATTTGCCCAATCCCAACCTTTTCCACTATTACAATTACTAAACCATAAATAAGTTAATGCCTTGATGTCCGCCACTATCTCCACAACTTTACGAGCTTTATTTTCAAATATCGCCTCGTTCCTAGCTCTCCATATTCTCCAACAAGACGCTATAATAACTCCTCTAACAATCTCTTTCCGTGTCGTCGCCATACCTTGAACGTTATAGAGCTCCAATACATCTTTAAGACTAAAAGTGAAAGAATTGGGAATACCACACCATTTTGAAACACAATCCCACACCCCCGTCGATATACTACAACCAAAAAAAATATGGTCGACCGTCTCCTCGCCTTCCTCGCATAGCACACACTGTTTATCATCAATAAAAATATTCCTCTTTGAAAGAGCAACTTTAGTTGGAAGCCGATCCATCAAAGTGTGCCACATGAATATATTACACTAGTTTTTATCCCGGGAGCATCCCGGGTTGAAATATCTAATATAACATAACAAAATATATTATTATTATTATTATTATTTTAAACAAATCTCTGCCATAAGTTATCATATTTAAATATAAAAAAAACGAATCTCTGCGCCGAGGTATAAATCTAGTGCCATTACAAATGAATTCGGAAGTTTGTAATCGATCATTCTTAAAAGAACTAACATGAAATAAGAAATAAAAAGTTAATAATTGAAATATCGAACGCATTAATCTAAGGGTTATGTGATGCGTTAAAAAATTTATGGGTATATGATTGGGTATGTAGTTCGGGTATTTGGGTATGTTGTTTCGGGTAATTGGGTTGGGTATCACCTAATCCCAGACCCGACCCAAACCCACAATTTTTTTTAAACTAATCCCAAACCCGACACAATACCTATCGGGTTACAAAAAATAGTCATTTTTTTCCGATTTTTATATAGCACTATGGTACTCGTTGGAAAGATAATAAAACGCTCTTTAATTTGGTGTAATTTTTTTCTTTAAAAAATCTGGTATATAAAATATATTAACGTTTAAAAGTTATGAGAGGAAGCACGAGAGATAAAATAATAAAGGTTTAATATTTAGATTTAGTAGATGATTTATTTAATAGATTAGGTTAAAGATTATAATAGATTAGGTTAAATGATATTTATTTCTTTTTTTTAATTGGTTTAGAGTTGCCACATCATATCCTATGTGGCATCTTTCAAATGAGAGATTGCATAAAAGTATGACTTGTAGGATTAATTTCTTTACAATATATATATATATATATATATATATATATATACATATATATATATATAGATTACTAGATTATATCCCGGAAGCGTCCCGGGTTGAGAAATCTAATTTGAAATATCAATTTTACATCTGAAATAGACTGATGCGTTTTACAGTTACATGCAGGAAAGCTTCGGGTAGCACTTAACCTAAAACAATTAACAATGTATCTCTAATGTTAGTGCATAACCTTAAACAATGTATAATAACTCTAATATTAAAACCTAACCTAAAACAATGTACAACTCCAATGCTAACACATGTTGTAAATAAAATTCATATTTGCTGGTTTGAACATAACTAATGACTTGCCTATACATGATTAATGAATAACCTGAACATTTTGTGTTTTTTTCCTGTACGAACAAAACCACACAAAAAAATAGTCGTTTTTTTCTCCGTTTTTTATATAGCACTATGGTACCCATTGGAAAGATAATAAAACGCTCGTTAATTTGGTGTAATTTTTTTCTTTAAAAAAATTCGTATATAAAAGATATTAACGTTTGAAAGTTATGTGAGGAAACATTAGAGATAAAAATCTAATTTTGTTTTTAAATTTTAAATTATTATTTTCCTAAAATAAAGCCCTTGCCACATGAGATGACACATGGCACACTCAATGAAGAGAATACCCTCTTTGAGTGCCATGTCATTAAAATGACTTTGGTTTATTATATGTATAGATAGATTTATTAGAAATCCACTTGCACCATTTAAGGACCTCTAAGCGATTAACCTCTTGATCCCCAACCAACCATTTTCGGACAGCAGCCGTCGAGAAGCAACCATCCTTATCACCATTCCACCGCCAATCATCATGCCCAACACGACCAGAACGCTGCTGCAGAATCAGCTGCAGATCCCGCAGTTGCTGGAGCGTCTCCTCATCATTAGGCGAATGCTTGCAGTTCCAGGTAAATACAATCACCCTATTCTCCATACAAACCACCTCCGAAACAAAACACCTGTTATTGGTTTCTAACCTAAACAAAGCAGGAAACCTTTCTTTAAGGACACTGTCATCGATCCACTTGTCTAACCAAAACCTCACTGTCATGCCACTTCCAGGTTTGCAACCAATTAAGCTGCAGAAATCCGACCCATTTATTTTCATTGAAGAGGCTTCCTTTATCACATTCTCCCACACGGTAGTCAAGTTCCTCCTCACCGGATACACACCCCATGTTCTATTAGTACCATGAATCGCCGTAACCACTCTCGCCCATAAGGATTCTGGGTCACTTCGATATCACCATGGCCACTTGGCGATCAAAGCCCTATTACAATTAAACAGTTTCGATAAACCCAATCCACCCTTATTCTTAGGTTTAGTGACGGTATCCCACGACACCCAATGCATCTTTCTAACATCCTCATTACCACCCCACAGAAAATTTTTCAGAAGCGATTCCATTGTCTTTGATATCGCGATAGGCGCCTTATATAATGAGAAATAATAATTCGGGGGGGGGGGGGGGGGGGGCTTCCAAAACCGATTTAATTAAAACCACTCTACCTCCTATCGATAATGTTTTCTCCTTCCACTTTGATAGTCTGTCCCTTAACACCGCCAAAACCGACTCCCAGTTCGCAACCCGATTCATATTGGCTCCAACCTTAATTCCCAAGTAATTAAACGGTATGGAACCATACTTAAAACCAATAATCTCAGCCTGCCTTTTTACTACCTACCAATCAACCCTAACCCCAGTCATAACCGACTTGTTTAAATTAATTTTGAGCTCGGAGCATACATGGAATACTCTCAACATTCGCTTCAACATAACAAAGTTATCTTCCGACCATTCCCCGAAAACCATGACATCATCCGCAAACATAAATGAGAGATAACTGGCCCATCATTTGGAAGAACCAAACCTTTAAACATTCCAAGCTGGACTGCTTTACTGAACATATTTGACAACGCCTCCATAACTATAATAAATAAAAACGGAGACATATGATCTCCCTATCTAATACCTTTTTCGCATCCAAATTCAAAGGTCGGAGCCCCATTCACTAGCACAGATGATCTAGCCGACTTCAAGATACCCCTTATCCATGTACACCACATCTCAGGAAATCCCATCTGCCTCATAACATCCAACAAAAAACTCCAACTAACATTATCATAGGCTTTGGCGAAATCAATTTTAAACAAAAAACATTGTTTACCCTTATGTTTCGCCCAAGAAACTAGCTCATTAACCACCATAGGACCATCCAGAATAAACCGACCACTAATAAAAGTAAACTGGGAATCAGAGATGACATTACCCAACACCGCCTTAATTTAGCCCACTTATTCCTATCTCGTTGTTTTAAATCCCGGATCCTAAACCAATCCAACTGCGCAAGCCGTTTACGCCCTTCTTCCTAGATCCACAGCTCTTCATCCACCAAATCACGCCTTTCCAACTCCTTTCTCTAACTTACCCAAGTCTTCGATAATAATCTCCTCCTCTTCCTTTTCTATTTTGCTTCATGTATTACGCCACTCTGTAATAGCCTTTCGCAGACATCTAAACTTCAACATCAACACAACATCCGGGGCACCCTGTATAGAAAAATTCTGGAGAGTAGCAAGCACCAGCTCTTCGAACCCCGGCCTATCCATCCAAGAATTGAAGAACCTGAAAGGTTTCGGCCCATAATTACACGTAAAGGTCTTCAATAAAATGGGGATGTGATCCAATATCCCTCGAGGTAAATTACTGTACTCCGTAGCCGACCATTTATTCATAAAATTCTCACAAACCAAAAACCAATCGATCCGACTTAGCTTATTTCCAACCGCATAAGAGAATTTACCCATTTTCAAGCTAAGCTCTATTAAACCTGCATAAAAAATAAACTCATTAAAATCAAGATCCGCCCCCGCATTAAACCTTGAATTTCTCCTCTCGTCCAATGACCTAACAGAGTTGAAATCTCCTCCCATTATACATAACCCATTAACATGCTCCATCTTCTGTCGAAGAAGAACCCATAACCTTCTCTTATCCTGCATCTTCTGAGGACCATATATATTAAATATAACAACCACTTCCCCACTCCCCTTCAAAACTCCCAATATAAACAAGAAATTTCTATCCTTTTCCACTGAAACTAAAGAAAACACATTATCATCCCACACCGTAATAATACCCCCCGGCCGACCTGTAGGGTCGATGGACTCAAAACCAAAATTATCTTTACCCTAAAATTTTGCAATCATTTCCTTCTCCACATTAGAACATAAAGACTCCTGAATAAGCAAAAAGTTCACCTCGTTATCGTTTCTTAATCTTTTTACCCAATCCGCCTTTCCTTCCACACCCATCCCCCTAATATTAATGGAAAGAATATTCATTTAGTTACTTCTTGAAAACTTCCTCGTTAACGAGATTAATTACATGCGAATGAAACTCCTCCATGTTTTGCACCCCAAGCGCTTCCCCTAGGACAACAGTACAAGTAGCTTCATTATAACCATCATCCTTAAGCTTCTCCAAATCTTCAACAGTGCCCACATTCCCATATTCATCACTACCATTAACATCATGAAAATAACCACTACCTACTCGACTACTAATGCCATCATCCCCGACTTGTTCCTGACCTTCCAAGTTAGCCCCGTGAGACACTATGCCGATAAACCTATCAATATCAAACGGATCGTCTTCCGTTCTGATTCGTTTTTTTGGTCTACCTTGTCCATTCGGAGACACCGAACCATGACCACTCATTTTCCGATTACCTCTTTTCTTTTTATACGCTTTCCTCCTACCTTTCTTCTCCGGACCCATATCAACCTCTAATGAGTTCTCAACAGGTTTATTCAAATCCACTCCCATCTCTCGAAAACTAGTTCCTTCTTCTTCAATCGGCATTTCCTCAGTCCTTTCATCATGGTGGTCTTCATCCCTAGCAGAGTTATTCCCATCACCACTTATCTCCTGCTCAACATTCCGGGTATCATTGTTTTCATCTTGAGACTCCTCATCACCAAAGTTGACAAGGAAATCCGGTATCCATTCCCCCACCTCTTCCTCGGCCCAGACTTTATACGAAAATCCATTCCATGCAGCCTCTCCATTTTATCCGTCAAAATTCCCAGACACATAAACGATAAATCGCCTTCTTTATCATCCAACTGTACCTTTTGAATCACCTTCCCAAACTTTGCCCCTATCACATTAAAAACCGGCTCCATGCATAGATGTAAAGGCACCCCGTATATCTTCAGCCACACGATATGTTCGTACTCAAAGGATTGACCTTCCCATCGTTCCATCGTTTCGAACCATTGTTTCCAAACCTCATCCGAATCTTTGAAAAAATTAAATAACTCAACGTCATCGAACACCAATAAGACCCGAAATCCTCCCAGATACTTTATACCAACCCGCTTATACCCACTGTTAATCAACAACTTCCTAAGTGAGGTTAAAATAACAAAATCCTTAACCTTACCCACAACAGCACAATCATACCATTTAACAAAAGCTCGAACATTGTTATCAATGGTGATGGTCATGTTATCAACATTATGTTTCTTATTAGTCAAAATGTCACTGAACGACTCTAGTCCAACATGCTTTCCCGTAATCGGAGCTTCTTCAACATTCTTCCTTTCTACATACATCGTCGATTTTTTCTGCTCCACCTTGTTCTCCTTCACTACCTCCCCATCAACAAACCTCGCAATAACGATAAACAACTTATAAGATCCCATCCAAACATCTCCCATCTCCCTTTCCAATCGTTTTGTATCATTAACATTCCTGAATGATACAAAACCAAACCATTGCCCAACCTATCCAGTTTTAGTGCAATATACGTTGACTCTACCTGGACATATTCCTTCAAAACTCAAACCAGATCTTGCGAAGAGCACTTCCCAGGAAGATTAGAAACAAAGAATTTTGTTACGTTTACCTTCGTCTTCGATCCTTGACCCATATCCTTATTCCTTCCTTTCTTGTAAATCACGTCCTGCCACTCCTCTTCATCATTCCCTTGTCGTGCTGCCATGTCAAAAACCTATAAAACCCTATTCGCCTTTTTTCGTTCATGTTTCTCGGAGCAGTGTTAATGTATCTAAATGGAATAATTTCTAATTGTTACTAAAAAGCTCGAACATTGTTATCAATGGTGATGGTCATGTTATCAACATTATGTTTCTTATTGAGTTAATATCTATATGGATTATTGTAGTCTAATTTCTAATTGTTATTAGACACAAATCTTTGAAATTACTTGTTGTCTTCTGGCTTTTGGCAATGTTAATGTATCTAAATGGATCAATGTAGTCTATTCAATAATCATACATGGGTTACAACTTTTGTAAGCCTATCCTACTAACATCATATCGCTTGCCTACTAGTAAGTTATATACACATACAATCACAAGCTTGATCTACAATGACTTTTGATGATTGGCGGATGTGGCGGTGCTACCTATATATGAATCACACCACAACCGATGGCGGAAACATCAGGGTGCAATGTGATGACTGTTCAAAAGCTCAAGGTACTAAATTTAAATATCATTAATTAACCATTTAAATTTGTCTTGCATTACATGGAAAGAATACACACTGTCAAACAAAGGGAACAACTACATAATATTTAATTTATTTAACTAAGTCACTGGCTCCTATGTGATCACATCTTGGCGAAAGTAACTCAAGCATTTCCTGTAAACATGTGTAAAGTAAAGGTCAACAAAATAAATTATCGGTGAGCATACAAGTTTAGTATATGTAAGTATCAGATGTTTGAAGTGTACAATCCACATGTAAAAGTACCACTATGAAATTGTGTAACAAGCATTGTATACAATTTAACAAATTCAAACCTTCATGTGAAAAGTAAAAATGTAGTATCACAATACCAAGTTGTAGTAACCGGAAAATTTTTCTTCTTTCCTTTCTAATTCGGGAAATTTTTGAGACAAAAATTCTTTCAACAGGGGATGATGTGACACCCGGCAAAATCAAGTTAATACTTTTTACAAACATATAAATCTACTTTAGCGAAACATTCATAAAATGTACTTAACAGGATTTGTTGAGTCGGTTCGATGATTCGAGGAATCATCGGGAGTCGGTTTATACACATATGTCCAAGGGTTGGTCATTCGGGGAATCATCGAGAAAGCATACACATACACACAAGTCTTGACTCCCGTTGTTGGTGAAATTACATAATTGAGGCAACTTATCAAGTATTATATGTTATATAATCAATTAACAACTTGTGAATGCATGTTTGTAAGAATTGATATGATAATATACCTTCTAAGTGACTTTTGGGGTCGTAGGTGCGAATGAGAGACAAAATCTCTCATTCGCATGGATAAAGGTGCGAATGAGAGATTTGCATAGTCAAGGCCTTGGTGGTAATTTATTTATTACTACTCTTACTTGTTTTTCTGGTACTGTACTTGTTTTGGTTAAATGGTGTTGCTTGTTTGTATAGGAAATGTTGTTAACTAGCAACCACCTCCAAGTGAAGTCTATAAGTATAAAGGATCTTAAAAGTCTAGGTTTCTAGGATGACGACACTTTAGTCATTTTATTATATATATTATGAAAATATAGAGTAAAATTTGGGCTTAAAATAAAAATCTAGTGGTACTCTAGAAAGAGAAAATCTGAAAAAAAAATTATACAGTTTAAAAGATATTTGAAATACTTAAAATACATTAGATTTTAGTTCAGAATAAACAAAAGGTAGTTCAAATTAAGTTTAAAAGATATTAGAATCATTCATATACTTCAGATTCAATTTAAAAGACTTTAGAATCACTTCATGCACTTAAATTTAAAAGACTCCAAAATCACTACATGTAATTCACGTTTAGTTTAAAACACTTCAAAATCAGGTCATGTATTTCAGATTCAGTTTGAAAGACTTCATAATCACTTCATGTGTTTCATATTTAGATTAAAACACTTTAAATCAGTTCAGGCAATTCAAATTCAGTTTTAAACACTTTAGAATCAGTACATGTACTTCAGGTTTAGTTTAAAGGACTTTAACTTTAGTTTGGAACACTATAAATTAGTTTAGAAGACAACGGAACTAGTTCAAAAAGACATCTAATTTGAGTTCCAGATTTCTGTGATTAGTTCCTGGACTCTAGAAAGAGTTTCAAAAGAGTTTAGCTCAGTTAAAAAGACTTTAGTTTTAGTTCAAAACACTTCGTAGTTGGTTTAAACCACTTCTAATATACTTTAAAAGCATCAGTTTCAATTCAGATGTTAACATAAATACTTTGAACATCCGAAGTTTACTTTACAAGTCAACAGTTTCCGTTTGAAAGTCATTATAAGTACTTTGAACATACTAGATTTAGTTTTAAAAGTCAACAGAAAGTAATCTGAACTCGTCAGAACTCAGCAAAAGTCATATGAACTCATTAGAACTAGTTTAAACACATTAAAATTAGTTTACTAGACTTATGAAACAACTTATAGAACTTGAGTTGAGTTTAGAATTAGTTTAAAAGCGTAATAAGAGTTCATTATTATGTATATGTATATGTATACTACATTATAAAGGGGGAGACATGGATAAATATGTCCAAAATGTCAAAGTTAAGATGGCATGTGAAAAGGCACAAGTGTAAATC
Source organism: Ambrosia trifida (assembly GCA_028751855.1). NCBI lineage: Eukaryota > Viridiplantae > Streptophyta > Magnoliopsida > Asterales > Asteraceae > Ambrosia > Ambrosia trifida. Next base: position 54,882,327 of record CM054123.1, on the reverse strand, counting down.
ACTAAATTTTACCCACTTTCTTCCATTTATACCCCTACTCACAAACTCCAAAGCCAAATATTCTCTTTAAATGAACGTTGCAAACAATTGTCTGCCAAGGAACGAGGTGAAGTAAAGAACAAATTGAACCACTTGCATAGTTTGTGTTGTAATGTCTAATTCTTGGTTTAGTATTCGGAAACCTTTAAACTTACAAATGCATCGTGTTCCCGTCGCGAAGCGCGACACCCTACTAGATGACAAACAAAAAATAAAGACATTGTTGTGGGTGTGTCACGTGGCATTATATTATTGGTTCAAAAATGAAATTAAAGAAATACATAAATAGAGATGAATGGGCAAAAGTGTAACTGTTCTTTATATAACCAAAAGTTACGTAGATAATGGTGCAAAAACAATACAAATTTGCCCTCAGCTCACAAGAACGCCCCGCAGCAACGCACGGGTTTCCCACTAGTGTAAATATATAAATAATAAATTTTGAAATTACCTTTGTTGTTGATGATGACGCTTAGTTAGGGTTATGGATACTGAAAGCGAGTTTTCTTTATTGGAATCGAACAAGTAAAATTTAGAGTAGTAAAAGAGGAGTTTGATATGAAAAAGATGGGATGATGAAAATAAAAATAAAAATGAGTTTTTATTTATAAGCAAAAAGTCTGAAATGGTTACAAAGATTTTGTCAAAGGGGAGTGTTAGAGCATTCACAATAGATGCTCTATATTATATAGAGTGTGTATAATTGGTTGTAAGTAGAGGAGAGAGAAAAAATTTATATAGAAGACACTGTTTATTAGTAAATTTGGAGAAGACACTGTTCACCCTCCATAATTTTTTAATATTTTTAAAAGTGGTTGTGAGTAGAGAAGAGAGAAAAAGTAATGATAAAAATATAGAATAAGTATTATTAAATAAAAAATAAGAGAAAAAGATAATGATTTTTAGTGTAATTATAGAGATAGAGATGAAGTGTTTATTGCGAATGGTCTTACGATATAAAGAGTATTTTATTCAAATATATTCTCATCTGCTCCATTGCAAATTCAACTTGAAAATTGGTTTGAAAAGCTTCTTGAAAGTCAACTATTTCAACTTGCAACTCCACTTGTACGATACACCTGTATATAAAATTTTATTATTATATGAAGTTGATATCATGTTTATTCGTATTTTTTTCCGTAAAATGTTGTAATTAAATAATTGTTTTTTATAAAAAAAAATAACCTTTAAAAATAAAATATTTTCACATGTGCTTGGAATATGATTTTGAGAGCACATATTTTATAGAAGGAAAATGCGAAAAAAATCAGTTTATTTAAATCAGTTTATTTAAATTTCAGTTTATTTCAGCAGCCTGCATACGTTAACAAACAAATAGTCTTCTTGCAGACTGCAAATCTTTGGTCTACCTCTTCTACTGCAGATGTCTGCAGATGTGATCCGCGAACTACATACCTTTTCCTACAGAAAAAACAAACAACACCTAAGTAAACTTGCATACAACACAAATGTTGTACTCCTCTAAGAGCATCCACAATGCGAACACAAACAAAACACTCCAAACTGTCATGTCAGCATGTCATATCATTTTTAATTATTTCAAATCACAACTCACATTTTTTTCTCCAACCCCAAACATTGTATCTCATCACATACTTTCCTATTTTATGCAACCGAATGCCCAATTTTAAAAAAATAAAGGGGGCCACACATTGGAATGGACCGGTCCGCTCAAGCGGACGGAACATTCCAAACCATTCACCTCCGATACTTCTTCTAATAGTTCACTTCATTTGTAATTTCCCCGGCTGCCAACCCATGTTCTATCCTTGCTTCCAACTATTTTTGTCATTTTTTCTAAGGTTTTCTTTTTACAATTTTTTTTTCTTTCTCAGAACACAAAATTAATGGTCGCTGTGGGGATCCAACCCAAGTCTCTTTGTTTTAAAAATATAGGTCTAACCAAGCATACTACGTGTCTATTAATTGTTATAAAAGAAAAACATTTTACTCCACTAAACTGCTTATAATTTAATTTTTTATTAGTCGTCAATATTTTCTTTAGCATACTATTTTTGTTTTGCTAATTTTTTTCTAGATTAACATTATAAATGTCTTATTAACTTAAACTTTTTACTTATAGGAACCGTTATCAATGCTACCTAATTAAATGGATACGATATACTTATTTATAATTTTCGATCAATCTAAAAGTACATGTATAAACATCTTTATATGTATATATCACAACATTTTCGTCTTGGGTTTTCTCAACCAAAACCGACCGAGTTCTCGCAGCGTGGCGTGCATTATTTTACTAGTTATTAAGTACACGTTTACTTTATGACTTCTAAATTTCTAATATACGGGTGTTTTTATAAAAAAAAAAAAAAAAAAAAAAAAGTTATTGACAGCAAGATAATATATTCACCCTTTCGATGACACCCGTTGATACTTTTTTGTGCTAATATTGGTAAACCAGATTGGTTACTTTCCATCAGGTGTTTTGGTGCGTCAATGTCCAGAAGCTAGTACAATTGTGGAGCACATGCCATATATTCATTGGATAGAATAGTGATCTTCCCACATATTATTGACTGGTTGTTGTATTCATATGGTATCGATAACTATCGTAGAAAAATTATAGTGTATTATGATATCCTTTTTGAAAATTTAATAAAAACATGTTCCAACATTTTTTACTGTTAAATTAAACATTATGATATTCTTTTTGAATGTTAAATAAAACATGTTCCAACATTTTTATGACAAGTCTTTTCTTAAAGCACATGTATCCATATCGATTCCAAAATGTCAAATCCAGTCAATATAATGACTCGCACATCATGCTTTTAAACGTTTTAATCTTTCTAACAAAAGCATATCAACCCAATGACTTTCGAAAGAGTCACCTATGAAAATCGTAAAACTACAAAAGAACGTTGCATATGATACATCAAACTCATAAGTCAAATGATCAAATCCTGGCGATGACGACTTGTACATTATATATCAATTTCTGGATTCTCTTTAACATTATTAATAACGAGGATAAAACGTAGGATGATTTTTCTTTCCTTCTTTTACCGAAACCAATAAATATATTGATGCTTTGAACTTTTGCATGGCGTGCCTTAATTATGTGGTAAAATCCAATTAATAGTTAATATATATATATATATATATATATATATATATATATATATATATATATATATAGTATAAGTATCTAGAGAAAACCCAAGTTATATGGTAAACCTTAGAAACCCAATATGTGGCTAGAATTAAGCCACATCATCATGTTCTAAAATCAATTTATTAAAAAGAAAAGGGTAAGGTGGTCATTTCACATATGACATCTTTTGACAATCTCTAGGTATCCCATCATTTTTTTATTTTTAAACCACTCTCTCTCTCTCTCTCAAAAATCAAAAAGTAGATATGATCTGCAAGTCAACATCTACCACCATCACCATCTCCTTCAAAACCTCTAAAAGGCTTCACCAAATACCCATCTCCTTCACCTTCTAGTCTTCCTCCATAGCCTCACCTTAACCACCTCTGATCTCATAACCATAATCTACAAAGGCTGTGCAAACCAAAACTTCCAAAACCCAACCGACACCCAAACCCTCAAGACCCTTTACACACTCGTCGGAACTTCAAATCACCTTCTTCCTGTCAACCATCCTTCATCACCACACCCAATCTTAACAATAAACCCTCTACAACAATCATCCATCAATTCCCAATAATCATATCTTACAAATTAGTACAAGAAGAGGGTTTGTTGTTGCTTTACCGGTGATCAGATCTGACTTAATCGGGCCTCGTGATCTAACCAACTTACTTCTCATCGTTCCTCTTCCTCTGTTGAGACTCTCTCTCTCTCGTCTGGATCATTCTCTCCGTTCATCGATCTCCGTCTATATGTCTCTCTCCTCGTTGTAATAATAATAATCGTGGTAGGGTGAAGGTGGTGGTGGGGTGGAGGGTTGTGGCCGCCGGAGCTCCGCCGGGATCGGAGGAGATCTCCGGTTGCTTTCTCCTTCTCGTTCACCCTCTCTCTCTCTCTTAACCTCCATAGGGGAGTAACTTTGTTCTTGCTTTGGAGATGGTCTGATGGCGTAGTGTTGATTGTTCATGTACTTGAACAAGTGGTTTAAGTCTTTCAGAAGCATTGGTTTTTTTCTTTTACTTAAATTTATAAGATATATTTGAAGAGGTTTTTTTGGCATTTTAGAATTGAATGAAAATGGGTTTTCGTTACACTTTATAAGTTTCAAAACCGCCTTTGTTTTTATGTGCTGATCATATACACTCTGGCGTGCCGGTTCTTTATGATTTCTTTTGATATTTTTATCCGAGGATTATGTTATTGTAACATAATTTTGTGTTTTGGATATATGCACTCCATGTGTTTGATGAAATGCCTGACTGGGTTAACATGTGTTACCTCTGTTAGTATGTTAGAAGTTAATGGTGATTGTATGGAAGCTAGTTATAAGGTCTTTTGAGTTTTAGATATGGACGTCCATTTTAAAGTTGATGATGAATGTATGGAAGGTAGTTATAATGCCTTTTGTGATAAATCACTTTTTTACGTCACTAGGCAAATGACGATTTTGTAGTATGCGTTAAATCAGTGTTGTTAAGTCACGATCACGCATTATGATTTTGTAACGCATGTTAACCTGATGTTTAGAAAAATAGGTTTCTATGTGTATGGTCAACAAGATAGTCAAATGAGGTGGTAACACATGTTAATACAACGTATGTTTTTTTTTTTTGTACCACAATTGTGTTTGTTAACACATGTTCACATTTGGGCCCCGACTAACATGTGTTACTCCTGTTTAGTATGTTAGATGATGAGTTGGTCACACTGGTTAATATCTCATCTATTGTTTTGCAGTTGATAACGAAGACCCCCACTGGTTAACATATGTTAACAAAACGAAGTCGAAGGAAGCCGAGAAAAATATGTAGAAAACTTTTTAATAACGTTTTCTTTTTTATACTCAATGTATAGAGTTACTAGATTTATTTTGTTAAAGTGGTTAATATTTTGTAATGATACTTTGTAATAACGTGTGTTAATCGTTTGTGTGCTTTATTTCTCAGTAAACTTATGATGTGAAAACTATAGGGGGTAAGCAAGACAAAAAAAAAGGCTGACAAAATAAACACAAGTTTAACATATGTTACCAAATAACACATGTTAACCTCTTATGCAACATTAACATATGTTAACCTTCCATGCAGTTCATTTGAATGTCATGGGTAGGTTTTTGTGTGGTTCAAAAAAATGACAATGCTCGTGTAATCCACTTGTCAACGTAGTCAACGTGGTTAACACGTGTTAGTATATTCCACCATAAACAATTGTTAATACAAGTCTAACTCTAATCCACGTGCCAACATAGTCAACAAGGTTAACACGTGTTAATACATATATCAAGCACTACCAACTGTTAATACATATCTCACTCTAATCACCACAAACGTGGTTTAAAGGTTTTTACCAGGTTAACACATGTTACCATATTTGCATACACAAGGATAACACATGTGATCACACATCTCAAACTGACATAATATTTTACTCTTTTGTTTAACTTAACACATGTTAGCTTACAACCATAACAATAACACGTGTTAAAAGAAATTATAACAGTGTTTTTTGTGCTGATTCCCACAGGTTCAGACAAAACATTAAGGACACAACTACAAAGAACATCTATAAAACATAACACATGTTACATATTCTGATAAATAACTTACACATTAAGGACACAACTACAAAGAACTTGTTTAAGGACACAACCACATTAAGGACACAACCACAAAGAACACCTTCAACCCCTTCTTCTCTGTACACACTGGACATCCTCTCTGACCGTCTCCGGTCACCTTCTAACAACGCGGATGAATATCTTCACAACCACATGTTACCCTTCCATGTAGTTCATTTGAATGTCCTGGGTAGGTTTATCTCTTGTTCAATAGTTTTGTAATGATACTGTTTGTAATAACATGTGTTAATAGTTTGTATGCTTTACTTCTCAATAGTTTGTAATGATACTTTTTGTAATAACATGTGTTAAGCTTACTTTTATTATAATGTAGGTATATACTTTTTTTATTTCATTTTTACCGTCTTACTAGGCACGTTGACTTGGCCAAATAACACATGTTACACTCTAATGCAACATTAACACTTGTTACCTTTCCATATAGTGTTAATACAAGTTACAACACAACATCATCACTTAGAGTACAACTAAAGGTCAAAATATGGAACAACACCAAAATAACACAGCTTACTAACTTTTTTCAAAAATATGGAACAACACCAAAATATGGAACAACACTAAAAGAACTCTTTTGTCGGTATATCAGCAGCTTCATAATCATCATCACATCCTCTAACTAGGATAGAGAACAAAGAGATTTGAGAGAGAGAGAGTTACGGCAAGAGAGAGAGAGAGAGAGAGGCCGGACCGGTCGTCTTCTCCGACAGATCTATCTTATCCAGTCACACCTCCAACCACCCGGAAACTATCCACTTTAACACCCACCTCCGATCATCCAGTACTTGTTTTTTCATTAGTGTAGATGGTGGTTGAAGATTTATTTGAAAAACAAACCAAGAAAATGAAGAAGGAGGAAAGAGGAGAGAGAACCTTCAAACGGTTAACAACGACCTCCTCCTTTTCTGTTACTGCACCCAAACCCACAGCCATAACTCGCGACCTTCTTCCTCCAACCGTCTCTGACTAGACCTAAACCTATGGTGTTCGTCAACAAATATGGTGCTTCTTTCTTCGAACCCATAAACCTAACAAATATGGTGCTTCTTTACTATGTTTAAGGTGGATGGATGATTTTTAGAGAAAAGATGAATATTAATGGTGCTTGAGCTTCATTTGAGAAGAAGAAGAAGAGATAATGAGGAAAGAGGTAATGAGTGATCTTGTGTTTATAAAAGAGGAGAGAGGAGAGAGATGATAATCTTGGGATGTGAAATCTGATTTGATGAAGAGAGAGATGATAGTCTTGGATAGTGGGGATAGTAACATTACTATCTTACCCTTTTGTAATATAATATTACTAATTGGGACCAAAAAGTCTTCAAATCAATATCATCCATTGATCAACATGGATGGATGGATAGGATTAGGTTTCCAAGGTTTACTACATAACAAAGGGTTTTCACAATATCCATACCCTATATATATATCTGTATATATATATATATATATATATATATATATATATATATATATATATAGGGTAGGGATCATACGAGAACCAACTTTAGGGAGAGAACCAGAGAACCATTGTCAACACAAACAAAAAAAAACCTAAAAACCCCACCTTCACCCCCTAAAAACCTAAACCCACCCACCTCACTCCCTAAAAACCTAAACCCCCCATCCCCCACACCGCCCCAACCCCCCCCCCCCCCAATTGTGAAATGCACATGTGCAGCTAACCCCACACCCCCAAAAACCAAAACGCTCCATCCCATCCCCCCCAAAAAGATACCCCTTCTTCCACCATACCAAAAAACTAAACCCTAAAGCTAAACCCATTAAAAAACTTAACTATAATAGTGAAATGCACATGTGCATGTAGTACAATTATTTTATTTTATAGTTTTATATAGGGGTTTTTTTAAGTTTATTCACCAACAACCCCAAAAAACCTAACCCCATTCCCATCATACCTAAAAACTAAACCCTAAAGCTAAACCCATGAAAAAAAAACCTAACTATAATAGTGAAATGCACTTCGCGTTTATTTAAAGATCATTGAATAAATTTTTTTCCACCTTATATATCATATCACGTCCATTTAAATGATCATTTCATTATGGCAATTGATAATTTATTCAAAAGTGTGCTCTAATAGTGAAATGCACATGTGCATACGGTATATGACGTAATTATGACGTAAAAAAGGCCATTTTTTTGTTTTTTTTTATTTTTTTTTCAGAAAGATTAACACTAAAAAAACATTTTGGTGTTTTTACTTTTTTTATTTTTTTAGGTTATATAATTTTTTTATTATTTTTTTTATTTTTTGGTGGAGGGGTTTTTGTGTTCACACTTGGTTCTTTGGTTCTCTCCCTAAATAGTGGTTCTCAAATGATCCAAATCCTATATATATATATATATATATATATATATATATATATATATATATATATATATATAGGGAAATTATATTCAGAAAACCCACCTGAGTTAAAGAAACTTCAAAAACCCAATATGTGGTTCAGATTTTGCCACACCTCCTTTTTTAAGTTCATAATAAAATAATAAAAAGGGTATTCTTGTCATTTCATATTTTTTCACTATCTCTCCTCATTACATATCCTGACATCTCTTTATCTCTCATCCATCTTTTTAGTTCCATCTTTATCTCTCATCTCTCTTTTTCTTTGTCTCTCCTTTTCTCCTTATTTTTCTTTCCTCTAGATCTCTCTATTTTCTCACCTCATATCCATGTATCAAAAACCCAAAAGATTTCATAGCCTTCCCAAAATCCATATGGTTCAGTCCATCGTCGAAGCTCGAAGATCGTGACATGTAAGGGATGGTGGTGTAAGGTGTCGATGTTCAAGGGATGGTGGTGTCCAACTACGGTCAAGTGAAGACAAGCCCGACTTGATCACATCTAAAATTTTTAGGCTGAAATCTAACAACCATCATTAGATCTAAAATTTTTAGCTTGGTCATTTTTCCGAAAGGTATTTTCCACCATGTCTCTCTAAATCCTCTGTTCCTCTTTCTAAATAAAACTTAATGGAGGCTTATGGGTTGTGACTTTTGATGACGAGGGGCGGCCGACCACCGATGATGAACATGACTGATGAACAGGGCGGCGGCGTTGGTTTTGAGTGTCAAATAATCCGGTTATGTGAAGATTATGTGAAGATTATGGTTTGTCATTTTTTCAAAAGGTATTCTCTTTTTTCTTTAATTTTTTTTCACTAACAACATTTATGACCAATTAACAATATTAATTTGACTGTCAAATAATCCGGTTATGTGAAGATTATGGGTTGTTAATCAATTTTTGTTTATGATTTTGTTTACTTATCATGGTTTTTGGATTATTTTTGGTAAGTGGGTTTGTGATTTGAAGATGGTGAAGTACTGTACATAGTTTTTGGATTTTTTTTTTTAATATTTGTAAAGCACATGATGGAGACTTTTAAATTTATTTATTTTCATTTTTTTATTTAAAATGAGTCTCTATGGTGGAGATTTGTGTTTATTGCTATAATGACTTGTACAAAATGTGTTGGAAGATATATTTTTATGTGACATATTTATAAAAAAGAACCTACATGTAATCAGGTCCTATTATTTTTGTGTAACATATTTGTAAGTGTGTTTTAGTAATGTTACATATAATTAAGCCTTATTCGGTTTGCTAATAAATTTTAATTAAAATGAGTCTTTTATGGTGGAGATTTGTGTTTATTTGCTATAATGACTTGTACAAAATGTGTTAGAGGATATATTTTTGTGTGATATATTTTTGTAATAAGAACCTACATGTAATTAGGTCCTATTATTTTTGTGTAACATATTTGTAACTGTGTTTTAATGTTACATATTATTAAGCCTTGTTCGGTTTGCTAATAAAATTTGTAGGTGTAATGTTTTAATTTTTACAAAAATTTGATATTTTTCTTACAAATATGTACTTTAAATATTGTTTAACTAATATTTCATTTCTTTCAAATGAAGGCAGAAAGATAGAAGGGTTGATGAAGATGAGAAAAGGGCTTAGTTTTGGATTTTTTTTTTTTTTTTTTTGTAACATTCTTAAGTTGTAAATCATATGTTGTTTTTTCGGGTCACATTATAAATTATATGATACAGACCATGTAACATTGTTATATTATATATTAACATTCCTAGTAACATTATTGTTACAAATTTATATCGTACTGTTAATTACATATTATGTTACAACAGGTTTCTTTATACGTTGTAACAGAAAGCGTTTGTAACATACGAGTTTTATCAGTAACAATATTTTCTACATAAAATAAGAAAGGGAAAAATAGATTGATGTGATAAGAAGAGGGAAGGGGGAAAAGTAAGATCTGACAAGTGACAAGTAGAGAGAGATAAGATGGTGGCAAAGTGGTATTTTACCATTCTACCCTTGTTGTACTTTAAAGCATTAAAATATACATTTTTAAAAATCAGAATAGTGCTTTTAATATGCACCATTGATCAAGATGGATGGATGGATAGGATGAAGTTTCCAAGGTTTCTTTAACTGGGGAGAGTTTTCAATTTATCCTCCCCCAAGATGAGGAGAATGGTAATTAGTAATCCTACCATGTGAATGAGCTTCCATTCGCATGGTAGGGCAGGGGCATTTTTGTCCTTGTATATATATTACATATCCCATTCCCATTCTCCTATTGTTAACAATTTTTCAATTTTGTAACAAAACTTTGACTATTTGTGAATCAAATAGTGGAAATCATTTGTGATACTTGTGTGCTCCTTGTTTTTAGTATTTCCTACTTTTATCAAAACACGTGTGCCTTGTTTTCGCCTTAGTTCGCAAGTCAAAACCCGGGAATCAAATTCTTGTTTTTGAGAATACGGTCCTACAATATTGATACAATGTAGACATGTAAAAGGTCAAACCAATTCTTTGATAATTTGTACATCATGCATCATTTGATATGACTTAAGGTAATGACTGAGTGAAAGATCTCGAAATTTTACAAGTTAATTTGTATTCTAAAACGCAGTAGAAAAGCTACATAAAGGATTGTAATTTATTCCTGATACTTGTGAAACTCTAAATTCTCTTACCACACCAAGTTATGTAACTACAAGCGATTTCATGTACTAGCTAGATGTTATACTTTTACATAGATCATACAATAAAGGCCATAATGTATGAGCTAAGAATTTTTGTGTCGAAATCACAAAATTGCAAGATATCGAGCTTCACGTACAATGGCATTTCTTTTGTTTACTTGTTACACCAGATAAACAAAGCGTGAAAGTAATGTAGCAGTACAAAGTCCAATACAAAGTAATTAAGTTCCGTAATAGGGGCGCTTGAGACTCATTAAATTAATATGAAAGACCCCTTAAATTTATAAGACAACAAAAATAATTTGGATTAACTGGCCGAAATCTCTTTAAAAGCATAATTAACAAATCGTATATTACACAAAACTACAAAAATAAATTTTATATAAGACTATTTCGTATAACTTACCCTATCATTATAAAGAATGTACACATTATCATTTTTCTTTACAACTTTACCCTCATACAAGAACAAAAAAAGTAATAGAGGGGAAAGAGTTAAATTCCAATTTAGTCCCTAAGCTTTGTTAAAAATTGTCACTTTCATCAATTTTTTTTTGTCAATTTAGTTCCTCTGGTTTCATTTTTTTGTCATTTTAGTCCATGCGGACTAACAAGATTTGGATAAAAGTGACAATTTTTGACAAAGCTCAGGGACTAAATGTCAAAATAGTCGACACAGATTGACTTTATTAATATGTAAAGCAACAATACAGAATCTGAATCAACACAATACAAATAATCCTCACTACAAACAAGAACCCTCAACACTCTGTCACACCCTCAAATTCCACGTGCGGGGTTTTACCGCGAGGCGCGTGACAAACCAGGATCTAAGTCAACGGTCACAATAAACGACACTATATGATACGTAAAATGACATAAACAAACCATCTAGTTTCCATAAATCCATCGCTGCGGAAGCGTAACTTTATTACAACCCAAAATGTAAAAGTACTTAAGTTTGAAAAAGATAAGAAAATGCAAATGAATCCTAGACGCCGTGTGACTCCGTGCGCCTATGATGAGCTGCTACCTCAACGACCTGAGACAAACATGCTAAAAACGTCAGCAAATAATGCCGGTGAGTTCACAGGTTTTATATTAAATGTTTAAGTAATGAAAGCCATCATGTTACCACTATGTCAGAAATGTTAGCGTTAGCTAGACGCATGAGTAATACTACTACGACCGGAAACCATTACAGACAACGATATATGATTTTTGCCCGAAACGATTATGCACTACCTCCAGTAGCGTTATGACCGAGACAATATGCACCCGCCCGGCTCCCAGCCGACGGGTGGGGTCTGTCAGTCCCAATAGATCTATCCACATTTCCCCCGTTATGCCATCCAGCATATTCATGGTTTCCCCGGGACTTTACGTATCGTATAGTATGTAAATGAATCAACACTAGTATAACATGATAATTTATGAAATAAGTATGAGCATGTGTCTCCCCCGAAGTGTAAAACGTAAAGTGGGGCCGTGAAACTCACCTGATGTTGCTCCTCGCACTAAGACAAGTAAACCTGCTCAATAGACGGCACCAAATACCGGTGACCTATCATGACGAGCGTATAAGGTGTTAGACTAACAACCCGTAGGTTGATTAGTCCCTAGTAGTCCAGACCATAACCGTGTACATATGAAATGATGTTTAAACGTTTAACCGACCACACCAGACAAGGTCCGACATCCCATTGGTGACCCAACATTCCACGTGTTAGATAAATACAAGACATCGTGCCACATATGCAATTAAACACTTAATACGCGCAACAGTTCACCTAGTCTAGCATAATATCCGATTAACGCGTAACAGGTCCGAACACGTGTTACTAAGTCATTGGGTGTATCCCGGGGTTCCTATCATGTTCCTAGGCGTCAAATCATGTTCCGGGATGTTAAAATATACTTACAGCAGCATTACACGTGATTAGGAATCAAACTAGCAATTAGGAAAAGTCAACATGTGACTAGGGTGGGTCAACAGGCGATTACAAGGCTAATCGCCTATTATACACACGAGTAGGCCTCTCATTCAGGCGAGTACACCCCTAATCGCCTATAGCATCATGCGATTAGGGTGCTACTCGCCTGTTGCAGCTGTACAATGCAATTTCGCGCGTTTAACCCTCTAAATCAGATCCGAAACGTGTAAAAACACCCAATAATCATCCTAACACATTAACAAACATATTTCAAGCAAAACCCCTAAGTTTTCATCATTCTAACAGTCCCGAATGCGAGCGTTTTCCCAAAATGGCAACTTAGCATGTAAACGTCACATCAACATGCAAGAACTTGCCCTAAATAGCAAATATCCAGATTAAATCACATAACCACGTCGTCCGATAGCATCCTACTGTTCTAGCATCATCCTATAACAAACCCTAACATCATTCAATCAACAACATACCTCATCTCATCCTTAACCATTCAAAATCCTTCAAATGGGTCAAAATATCAAATATCAACAATACACAACCACAACCATTCAAACTCCTAGGATATCATCATACTAACTTATATCAGCAATAAACATCATAATATCATAAGAACAACCATGATTCAATCCTAAAAATCCTATCTTTAAACATATATAACACATAATACACATGTAAAGGTGTGGGTTTGTTTAAAAACGATTTTAAATGGATTTTCAAAGATAAAAACATTTATAAGTCAGGTCTGGACGTTTAGGGAGCAAAACATAATCATTTAAAGGTTTGGGTTTGAAGAACACACCTTGTAATCAAGAGGTGATGATGGAATAAGCTTGAAAATGGTGGTTTTGATGCAAAAACGAGTTCCAGAGGGTGTTTGTGTGTTGGGTTATGTTATGGGACGGCTAGGGTTGCACAAATGATGTTTTGGAGGTCAAGGGTGGTATTTATAGGCGTTTTTGGTCGTCCAGCACGTATCATGCGAGTATGCAGACTTATACGCGATTAGGGAGCCTAATCGCATGACTGTTCATGCGATTGGGGCCTAATCGCATGAACAGTTGTGTGATTAGCCCCCTACTCGCTAGTAACTCCCTCCTACTCGCCCCTATACAGGCGATTAGGCATGCCTACTCGCCTGTAACCTCTGTGTTTGTGTGTTTTGCGCGTTAAACCCCGTTTTAACACATGTTAGCACATATTCACATACCGACAAGTCACATAATGATTACCAACATATAATGCACGATAAATAACACGTTCCCGCCCGATCACCAATTCCCAGGACCCGGGACTTGCGTATGTGCGTTAAACCCGGCGATTCCACGAATCACCGATCCCTGTACACATGGTTATGGACCGACACCCAATGGTCCTTCGGACCATCGTAACGACTCCCGATGATTCCCGAATCATCAGTACGACTTAACTGACCCCAGTTAAGTATGATATTAAGTAGTTATTTAAAATGTTTTCGTTGAGATAGACTCGTATGTATGCAAAGTATGAAACGCATGTATGTAAAGTACGAAACGTATGTATGTAAATTATGAAAAGTATTAACCTAAATATGCCGGGTGTCACACACTCAGAAGTGATTATACACGATAATCACTATACAAGACACAATAGAGCACAACAGATTCAAGATCAAGATGATCTTGAATACCCTAAAACTTGTGTAAGATGAGAGAGAGCAATAATATGTGTGAGAGAGAGCAGAGATCGTAAACTGGAAACACTTCACGAGGCAAACAATATATAGGCAAGAGATAGGCTCGGTAAGAAGCACAGCCGAGCCGATAGGAGCCGTCGATCAAACGAGAGAAAACACAAAACCCTTTAATCCAGGCCGTCTGCTTGTGGTGTGGGGATTGCCACGCTGGCAATCCACACAGATAACATGACCAGAGCAAAGATGGGCCAAAATTGGGCCGCACCACTAATGGTCCAAACACTAACAAGCTGGACCACCTCCTGGATAACAAACTGGGCTATATCAACCTACAACTCTTAGGCTCTAAGGCTAAATCCATCAGACAGAATCTAGAACACCTGCAAAACAACCTTATGCAACATGTTATAGAACAGAAAGAAATAAAATTGTAATTTTTATATATATATATATTTTAACACCCCCATCAATTTTATTACTTAAAACAATTGATCAATTTTATCAAATGACATAGTTTCTCATGTTGAGATGAAGAAACCCCTTTAGTGAACAAATCAGCAAATTGATCACTTGAGCTGACCTTAATTGTTTTAATAACACCTTTAGAGATCAAGTCTCTAAGAAAAAACAGAATCAATTCAAAATGCTTAGTCTTATCATAGAAGACAGGATTAGCAGCAATTGACAAAGCTGCAGAACTGTCACAACTAAGACCAACAGGCAAGCTAACACAAACATTGAGTTCAGATAAAAGATTCTTGACCCACATGACTTCACAAGCAGCCGAACACATGGCTCGGTATTCAGCTTCAGCTGAAGACCGAGAAATGGTAGCCTGCTTTTTACTCTTCCATGAGACTTGGCAATTACCCAACAAAACACAAAAACCAGTGACTGATTTCCTTGTTTTAGGGCACTTAGCCCAATCCGAATCAGAATGAGCAACTAAGTCAAAAGTGTAATTCTTAGAAAACTGAATGCCAAGACCAGGGGCACTTTTTAAGTATCTAAGAAGCCTTAAGGCAATACTGAGATGCCCCTCATTCGGCTTATACATATATTGACTAAGGTAGTGCACTGAGTATGAAATATCAGGCCGGGTGTGAGACAGGTAAATCAACTTCCCTACAAGCTATTGATAACCAACAGGATTAGAAAGAAGTTGATTATGACTCTTGACAATATGGGTCAAAACATGATTTTGTTCAATAGGACATGAGACAGGCTTACAACCCAGCATACCATATTCAGCTAAAAGCTCAGTGCAGTATTTCCTTTGAGTTAAGCACAAACCAGTTTCATTTTTAACAACTTCAATGCCTAGAAAATATTTCAGTTCCCCTAAGTCTTTTATCAAGAATTTAGATTTAAAACAGTTTTTTACATTCTCAATTTCAGACTTAGAATTACCAGTGATGATAATATCTTCAACATATACAAAAGCACAAGAAACAGTTCACCAACATTTTTGACAAACATAGAGTAATCACACATACTTTGAACAAAACCAAATTCAACTAATGAATCAACAAGTTTTTTGTTCCACATCCTAGGAGCTTGTTTTAGACCATATAAGGACTTTTCTAACTTACAAACCTTATTGGGATCAGAATTTAAGCCATCAGGCATAGACATATACACCTCTTCAAACAAATCACCATATAAGAAAGCATTGTTAACATCTAACTGATAGATTTGCCAATTATTTTGTATAGCAAGACTCATAACACATCTAACAGTAACCATTTTAGCAACTGGAGAAAATGTTTCCTCATAGTCAACACCTTCCTTTTGGCTGAACCCTTTAGCCACTAACCTAGCCTTATACCTATCAACCTCACTAGATGACTTATATTTGATCTTATAGATCCATTTACAACCAATTTTATGTCTACCCTTTGGGAGGTCAACAACCTTCCAACTATTATTCCTATATAGAGCCTCTAGTTCATCATTCATGGCCTTAACCCAATTAGGGTCTTTAACAGCCTCTGAATATGACCTAGGTTCTCTACTTTTATCTAAATTGGATAAAAAAAACACTTAAAATCAGAAGGAAGATTTGAGAAGTTAACAACTTTCTCAATACCATACTTAACCTTCCCTTCAACAATGAAATCTTTGAGATTACTAGGAATCCTAGACTCTCTAGTAGATCTCCTAAGATTACTCCGAGGTTCAACAACTGTGTCTCCCTCAGACTGGCTAGATTGATCACTATTGGCAGGCACATGCTCAACCCTGCCAGGATTCCTATTCAGATCACTGGGTTGCTGGTTCTTAGAACTAGGACTGGAATCAAAACTCTGATTCTTGTTACTAGTTCCCTGACTCTCAGCCATACATCCAGGATTAGAACCAGAACCTAGATGCTGAGACCCATGTGTTCCCAATTCCTCACTAACACTACCCTTTCTTTCATCATTGGGATCATCCACACCCTTATTTTGTTGAACCTCTGATGTTTCAAAAAAGTCAAAAAAGTTTAATGAGTTAACTTGTGTGTTTTCTAAGGTGTTAAATTTTTCAGAAATATTCTTTTCTTTAAAAGGAAAGCAAGATTCAAAAAACTTAACATCTCTGGAGTAAAGAACCACTTTACTGTCAAGACTGTAAAGTTTATATCCTTTCTTCTCAACAGAGTACCCTAGGAACACACATTTCTCAGCTCTACTCTCTAACTTATTTGACTCATTTAACACAGTATAGAAACACAGACATCCAAAGACTTTAAGGTGTTCAAGAAAGGGTTTAAAGCCATAAATCATTTCATAAGGGGTCTTTCCATTCAACACAGAAGAGGGAGTCCTATTAATCAGATAAGATGCAGTCAGAACACATTCAGTCCAAAATCTAATAGGGATATTACTTTGGAAAAGTAGTGCACGAGCAACATTTAACAAGTGCCTATGCTTTCTCTCAACAACCCCATTTTGCTGAGGGGTGTAGGCACAGGTGGTTTGATGTATGATACCATTATCTTTACAAAACTGTCTCATTTGATTATTAACAAATTCCAACCCATATCACTTCTCAAAATTTTAACTCTTTTGTTAAACTGAGTAAAGATTAGGTTAACAAACTCTTTTACATATTCAAACACCTCAGTTTTGTTTCTCATCAAACATACCCAGACAGCCCTAGAGAAATCATCAACAATTGTTAAAAAAATATTTGTGCCCTTGACTATCAGCAACTCTATAAGGGCCCCAGACATCTATGTGAACAAGCTGACCAAGATCAGTAGACTTTTGTTTGGCCCTATGGCAAACTTCACAGGGACCATGATCAAAACTAGCTTTTAATTTTAACTCAGGTTTAAGAATATTGACAGCTTGTTCAGCAGGGTGTCCTAATCTAGCATGCCAAATGTCAAACAAATTAACACTGTTAAAACACGCCTTGGCAGTCAAACTAGCATTAGTACACATATACAAGCCATCAACTTGTTTACCAGTCACCAGGACTTTCCTTGTTAACAAGTCCTGAACATAACAAGTGTTTTCATCAAAACCTATAAAGAGTTTATTGTCCCTAGCAAGTTTATGAACAGAGATCAGATTTACATTGTACTCAGGTACTACAAGAACATCCTGTAAAACAATATTTTCTGCCAATTTTATTTTTCCAATTTTAGTGACAACAGCAAAGGTCCCATTGGGATGTTTAACTTTAATATTAAAATCTGAAACATCTATATAGTCAAACAAGTCTTTGTCATTATTAACCATGTGTTCATTAGCACCAGAGTCTACAATCCAACCAATGCCCAAAACCTTGCCATCAGAACTAGAAAAACAAACCACATTGTGACTAAGAACAGTAGCACAGAAAAACCTACCGGTTAGGTTACAGTTCACAGAAGAATCAGAAGTCTTATCATTCAGAAGACTTAACAGCTTATTAATCTGATCACTAGTAAGAGAAGGAAGCACAGAATTAGACCCATCAGTGCTAACATGATTACTAACAGCCCCCTTCTTGCCCTGATTAAATCTAGACTTAGCCCAGGGAGGATAGCCATTTAGTTCAAAACATTTGTCAACAAAGTGTCCCATCTTATTACAATGGGAGCACTTTAGTGATTGATTTTGATTACTAGAAACCTTCTTGTTATTATTGTTAGACACTTCACTCACTACAACAAAAATGGCTTTTAAGGACCTTTTGTGTGGGACGCTTGTAAAATAGGGTCCTAAAAACCATTTAATAGGACGAATAAACTTTTGGGGTCCTTTTGTAATAGATGCTACTAAATTGGTGTCCTAAAAATCTATTTAATAGGATGGATGATTATTTGGGGTCCTATTATCATATAACTTAAAAAGACACTTAGAATGTAGATCCTAATAAAGTAATTTATAAGACATTTAGTTGTTGGTGTCCCATTATGTGGTAATGTAATAGGACACTTGATCACCGGGGGTCCTATTATAACATAACTTAATACGACACTTTGTAGTTAAGTCATAAATGTTTGGTGTTATAAGACCCATTCTAGTCGAAGTCATATTAGAACATAACTTAATAGGACACTTGACACATGGGTCTTATACCTTTAACCTTTATAGGACGCTTAATCATTGTGGCCTATTATAATACACTGTAATAGGACACATGATATTTGAGACATAAAAAATCAGTTTTACAGGACGCTTATTCGCTAGAGTTTTATTATAACATAACTTAATAGGACACTTAACACTTGGGTCTTATAACTTTAACCTTTATAGGACGCTTAATCATAGTGGTGTTATTATAATACACCATAATAGGACACTTGATATTTGAGTCGTAAAACATTAGTTTTATAAGACGCTTATTTGCTAGAGTTTTATTATAACAAATTTAACAGGACATTTGACACTTGGTTTTATAACTTTAACATTTATAGTGGTGGTGGTCAATGGTGGTGGTGGACGGTTGTGGTGGTGGTGGTGGTGGGTGGTAGTGGATGGTGGTGGTAGACGGTGGGTGGTGGTAGGCGGTGGGTGGTGGTCGTGGTGATGGTGGTGGACGGTCGTGGTGGAAGGTGGTGGTGGTACACGGTGGGTGGTTGTGGTGGTAGGCGGTGGGTGGTGGTGGACGGTGGGTGGTGGTGTTTAGACCTTATTGGGCCTTAATAGATCACAATGGACAATAGTTGATCATATATGTCTTAATGGACCATATTAGACCTTGATGGATCGTAATTAGGGATGTGCGTTTTGGTTCCGGGTACCGAACCATAATGAGCTATATGTCATATATGTTTTATTGGACCATAATGGGCCTAAATGGATCACAATGGGCAATAGTAGATGATATGTTGTAAAACGCATCTCTTATTCGGTTTATTTTTTTATACAATTTAATAGTTTTTGTTCGTGTTGAGTCATTATTTGTATTTCTTTATTACTTTAGCTTTTTATAGGTTTTTTTTAAGTTATTTGTAATATTTAATTAATTTTTTTAATTTGTGTAAGTGTTCATGTACATTGGAGCGTAAACAAGCAACTTTAGTCAAGTCAAGAACACCTGGTTCGTGACCTTTGTGTCAGTTTAAAGGCCCAAACCCAAATTGGAGGAGGTCTTGGAGCATATAATTATTTCGACAACACAGCAGCCGAATTGGATAATTTGAAGAAGCAACGCAAATATTTTGTTTTGTTTTGTGGAGGGAGAAACAAGGAGGCAAGGAGCCGCAAATTTTAGAAAAAGGGAGGTGATTATTCTTTTGCGAAGGTGCAACAATTTTTATTATTTTCATAGAGGAGGCGGCACAACAGGGGAAAAAGAAAAAGAGAAGAGGATCATGGGTTTGAAGTAAGGGTGTGCAAAAATATCCGAATCCGAAATACCCGAAATTCCGAATCCGAATTATCCGAATTTTCGGATATCAAAAAATTCGGATATCCGAAAATTCGAATTCGGATACCAGTTTTGAAATTTTTCGGATATTTTGGATATAAATTCCATTTCAACAAAAAAGGCAAATTACATAAGAATAGCAGGTAGGCGGGCAACAAGCTGCGCCGCCACCCCCTTCTGGATAGAGAACCCTAATCTAGAGAAAACAAATCCTCGCCCCTGGGGAGTCGAGAAGTTGTTGTGGACCACCCGCTGGACTCTCGTCAGAAATCTGATCGCTTCCGGGGCCAATGAGCCAAAAGGATATCGGATATCCGATATCCGAAATATTAAATAATTATTTTTTAGTTTTTTTATTATAAGTAAATATATACACCCTTTTTTCAAAGCCCTAACTAGGGGTGCAAACGAGCCGAGCAGCTCGCGAGCTACTCGAGCTCAGCTCGGAAAAAAGCTCGAAACGAGCCGAGCTTTATCGAGCTCGAGCCGAGCTTGAGCCTAAAACAAAGCTCGTTTATTTATCGAGCTCGAGCTCAAGCCTGGCATGTGAAGCTCGTTAGGCTCGTCGAGCCTTATCGAGCCTAGTATAATATTAGTTTTTTTAATATTTAATAATATTTACCATTCATTTAAAGTTGTTTAGTAAACGAGCCCCGAGCTCGAGCTTCATTTATCGAGCTCACGAGCATAAATGAACTATTATTTATATTATTTTTATTTAATATATTAACTAATAAATACTAAACGAGCCGAGCCCGAGCCGAGCTCGAGCTTGAGAAATTACAAACGAGCCGAGCTCGAGCTTGAGAAATTACAAACGAGCCGAGCTCGAGCTTTGAAAAAAAAGCTCGAATCGAGCCGAGCTCGAGCTCTTATAACTTAATCGAGCTCGAGTTCGAACCTAGTCGAGCTCGGGCTCGGCTCAGCTCGTTTGCACCCCTAGCCCTAACCAGTATTCACCCATTCTCCATTCAAGTTCCACCCTAGAATAAGCACGGCCTACCACACTTCGTCACTCCTGTTGATGCCGACGACCTCCGCCCAGCGAATCCAACCCATGACACATGCTTATTTCCCTCACTGAATCGTCAAAATCACTGGCCAACAATCTCTTTCGATTCGGGCCATCGCCCTACTTTGCGAACCTAATTTTCTTCATCTACCTGCTATTTTACGATAATGAGTTGTTACTCTGGCTTTCATTGTGTGTTCTTCTATTTTTATTTTGCTGTGATAAAAATCCCCAATTTTTGTGGTTATAGATTTGATTTCAATACATAAATTAATCAACATATAGTGGTCAATATTTCCTATTTCTTATGTCAGAAGCTCTTTGTTTCATGGCCCTTTATTATATGTTTTCTCTATTTTTTTCTTAATCAATTTTGTTCGTTCGTCTACATCTGGTAATTTGAGATGCTTTTGTTTTATTGTCCTATATTTGTTGTTTTGGGTTTTCGAAACAGAGGTTTTAGTGGAGATAATGTTTTAATTTTCTAAGGTTTTGGATATCCGATTCACTATTCGATAAGGAACTTGTTTTACTCAATAAGGAACTTGTTTTACTGGTTTGGTTTATTTAATAAAAACCTGCTCCACATTAACAAAATTGTCGTAAAATTACAGGTTAAATCATTGGTGTAGCGGCGCAGAATGGTGCTAGTTCGCTGGTGATCTATTGTTTCTGTTTTAGAACTAAACTTTGTTTTATTAGCTGTTTTATTTACTCTGTTGACTTTGTTATGCATTGAACTTGGTATATGTATGTTAAGATATTTATTTTTCTGCTTTTTATATATCAATTCGAGCCTACGACTAGGATTTCGTTGAAGATGAACCAATTTCGAAGCTTGTTGATATGGCATAGGAGGTATTCTTTTGAAGCAATTCTTTTCCATAGTTGGAGTTCATCTTTCAAACACATATATTCATAATCGCTGGAGGTACGTGCTTTGTTTTGGAACAAAATTCATGTAATCTAAGTATAAATATATCTATGCTTATACACACATGTATTGTTTTTGTGAATTGATTAATATACTGTTTGTGTGAGTTAAGTAATCCACTATTTAGTTTGTTAGGTTGCTAACATAATTTGTATCGAAAGGTAAGAGCTTATGCATAAAAAACATTCAAAAATATATGCAAACAAATCAAAATGGTGTATATTTTTTGTGTATCATATATGGAAATTCAATTTGTTCAAGCCATATGTATGCATAACTGCAAAGAAAAATGTCAAATATTTATTTAGCTTTTGAATGTGACTGTTTTTAGTTTTATTATATACTTGGCTGACATAATCAAAATCAACTATTTGTGTTATTTTTGTTACCTACACAACAAAAGCTTACTAGTTAGTATCAATTAATAACAAGAAATACAAGTTAATACCTTGATAACATGATCAAATCACCTATTTTCATAATATTTGTTATCTGCTTCTGATTTTTACATTAGTTTTAGTTGTATGAAGTCGCTAGCATGATTTTGCTAATTGATTGAAAATATGAGTTCTGTTTGACTGAGTTGGGTTGTAATTTGGATACTTTGTTAGACTATGGAATATGTAGAATCTGCGAAATAGAGGTAGATTTTAACTTGCAGACTCATCCCAAAAATGATTGTAAGTTGGTGATTAAATAATGGTTACATTGGTCCTATTATATAAAAGGTCCTGTAAAATAACATTTTAGGACACTTTTGTGCGTTCTAAAAACCCATTTTTGTTGTAGTGGCTGTTAGAGACAAGTTTTGAAACAAAGCTAACAGTAGAAGTAGATGGTTTAGACCCACTAACAGAAGCCCTATGTGACTCTTCCCTAGACACAATAGAAAAGGCTTCCCTAACAGAAGGAAAATCAGTTCTTATTAGCAAAGTTGTTCTAACATTTTGATAAACAGGATCAAGTCCCATTAAAAACTGCATAAGTTTAATCATGTGGTTATAGCTATTAAATTCCCTGGAGGCATCACAAGTGCAAGAAGGGAGTGAAACAATTTGATCAAGTTGCAGCCACATAACATTTAGCTTTTGATAATATTCAGCAACAGATAGACCATTTTGACATAATGAATTAATTTTCTGATATAAGTCAAATACCACAGATCCATCTACTTTATCAAAAGTTTCCTTCAAGTCTCTCCAAACCTCAAAGGCAAGTTTGGAATATACTTGACCAAGATACAATTCATCAGAAACAGAATTAAGAATCCAGGTTAAGACAATAGAGTTGCATCTATCCCACTGCCTGGCTAGGACAGGATCATCAGTGGGCTTGATGCATTCTCCATTCATAAACCCTAATTTATTCTTAACCTGAAGACCAAGAATCATAGCATTAGCCCAAACAGTATAATTTTCAGTACCTTTAAGCTTTAAATTTATTATAGTAAGATTAGTGGAGTCACTAGCATGAAAATACAAGGGATCACTAGCATCAAGTTTGCTAACAAGAGTGACACCAGCATTGGGGTCAACAAGAGGGCCTTGTCCACCACCAGCAACTGGATGAATATTGTCACCCATAGTAATCACACAAGAAACAAGCAATCAGTATCACACAAAGAACACCACACCCAGTAATCAAAGAACAGAGTAGATCACACAAGGTCAAGGTCAGACAACGGCGAAGCCCTGTGGGTGACCCAGATAGCCGGTTCGTCACTCAAAAGGTGCCGGCCCAGGTCTTCACAGGGTAGCCACCTAGAACAACTGAACAAAACCTTAAATCTAAACCACGGGACTCAAGCCCTGAACAATGACTCCTTAGACCAAACCCTAAGAAAAAAAGATAAGAACAAGGGAACCAGAACGATCTCACCAGTCAGACCCAAGTTAGGGTTTCTCCAAAACTCGTAATTCGTAACCTTCACTTAGGGTTACGAATCAGAGAGCAAAAAGAAGAACAAAGCTTCCTTCCCAAGAGTCACCAGCAGGACAAACCCTAGATAGGGTTAGAGAGATCCCAAGAACCAACAGCGGAAGAATCAAGATCAAGAGCCTAGGGCTCTGATACCATGTCAAAATAGTCGACACAGATTGACTTTATTAATATGTAAAGCAACAATACAGAATCTGAATCAACACAATACAAATAATCCTCACTACAAACAAGAACCCTCAACACTCAGAAGTGATTATACACGATAATCACTATACAAGACACAATAGAGCACAACAGATTCAAGATCAAGATGATCTTGAATACCCTAAAACTTGTGTAAGATGAGAGAGAGCAATAATATGTGTGAGAGAGAGCAGAGATCGTAAACTGGAAACACTTCACGAGGCAAACAATATATAGGCAAAAGATAGGCTCGGTAAGAAGCATAGTCGAGCCTATAGGAGCCGTCGATCAAACAAGAGAAAACACAAAACCCTTTAATCCAGGTCGTCTGCTTGTGGTGTGGAGATTGCCACGTTGGCAATCCACACAGATAACACGACTAGAGCAAAGATGGGCCAAGGTTGGGCCGCGCCACTAATGGGCCAAACACTAACAAGCTGGACCACCTCCTGGATAACAAACTGGGCTATATCAACCTGCAACTCTTGGGCTCTAAGGCTAAATCCATCAGACCAGAATCCAGAACACCTGCAAAACAACCTTATGCAACATGTTATAGAAAAGAAAGAAATAAAATTGTAATTTATATATATATATATATATATATATATATATATATATAGGTAGAGGATCCGGTAGGAAAATTGTTTTGTGTAGGAAGTGTAGGAAGTGTTTTCAACCGTTGGATCAAACCTGATTAAATCTTTAGATGAAGGGCATTATAGACTTTTTATCCATTTTATTAATTATCATTGACCCACTAATTTAGCATTTAAAATCATGATATTTATGAAATTTAATAATCCTAAAATAACTAATTCTTCCTTATTTTCATAACAATCATAAGATATTCGCATCAAATAATTCGATCAAATACCCAAAAACTTGTTCGGTTCTTAAGACTACGTGTCAACAGTGTTTTATAACACGTATTTTCAACAAACGAAAACAGTAGTGTTTTAAGACTATATGGACAGTGTTTTATAACACGTGTTTTCAACAAACGAAAACAATAGTGTTTTAAAACAGACAAGCATAAAATATATGAAAATAAGAAAGCGAAAACTATAGTGTCATACATTTTACATATCTACTAGCGGGGTTTTTTTTCCTTGTGTAGTGTTTTTAACAGCTCGGATCTGTAAAACAAGACAAGAATAATGAGGTTTATAGGAGGAAGCCAACGATTAGTAAGAAGAAAGAAGCACCGATTAAAGACCTAGTTGTATATTGGTGAAGATGGTAGGAGGAATTTTAAGAATCTAGAAAGATGAAGAAGGTGAGTTATTATGAGAGAGAAACAAACGTTAATTAAGGAAGTGCTTAATGATCAAAGACAAGAAATTGACTTTCATGCCCTCTTTTAAAACATTTTTGGACCATCCTACCCTTAATTATTAAATTATAATTAGTATAATCTTAAGTAACCAAAACTTTTAATCTAAACCATCGATTTCTAGATCAAACGGTTGAAAACACTTCCTACACTTCTTACACAAAACTATTTTCCTACAGGAACCTTACCCTATATATATATATATATTAACACTAAAATGACAAAAAATAAACCACATGACTAAATTGACAAAAAAAAAAAAAAAAAGATTTGAATAAAAGTGACAATTTTTTACAAACCTCAGAAACTAAATTGGCAATTAACTCGAGGGGAAAATATAAAATTCTCAAAACATATATATATTCTCAAAATATAAAATTGCAATATTTTTGTCTTGAATAAAAAGAAAACCGTCCACATAGTCAGAGGGGGCCCTATAGGCCTCGAAGAACACGAGAAGAAATGTGTTTTGTATGAACATGTATATATGTCCTATTAGCATGTGGACGCATAATAAGGACTGTTGATGGATGCGTTTGTACTTTGCACCGAAACTCACTACTCATGAATAGTTGTGTGAATGGCTAAGTTTTGACGCCTTCCATTAATTTGGTCCTAGCTTTGTTTGGAAATCGGTTGAATACACTTCTTTTTGTTTCCACATTTCCATTTGAATTCCTCCTTCGACCAACTATCACTATTCAAGCATGTGCACTTCCTCACTTCTTTAATTGTTGTAAATGTACATATGTTGCATTGGCCATAATAAACGATTGACACGTTTTAAAAAGATTCACTTTTTTGTTATAATCAGTACAGTTATACTTTTAAAGCTTGAAAAGATATAAAGTACCTTTGTTGGAAAAAAATATTGTAGAGAAGGTTCTTTGAACTCAAATAAATAAATATAAATTAATAATATATATTATTATTAACAAATAGGTCTGTGTTTCACTCTTAAAATCACAAGAAAATGTCAATCATTCCACATCTTAGGGGCTTGTTTAAGCCCATATAGAGACTTTTTTAGTTTTGTGACGACCGGGAAATTTTTGGGGAAATTTTTCTTTTTATCGCTTCGTTCTCTTTTACTTCGGGAAATTTTCGTGATGAAAATTTTTTCAACAGGGGGATGATGTGACACCCAGCATATTCAGGTTAATACGTTTCATACTTTACATACATACGTTTCATACTCTACATACATACGTTTCATACTTTGCATACATACGAGTCTACCTCAACGAAAACATTGAAAACAACTACTTAATATCATACTTGACCGGGTCGGTTGAGTCGTATCGATGATTCGGGAATCATCGGGAGTCGTTACAATGGCCCGAGGGACCATTGGGTGTCGGTCCATAACCATGTGTACAAGGATCGGTGATTCGTGGAATCGCCGGGTTTAACGCACACACGCAAGTCTCGGGTCCCGGGAATTGGTGATCGGGTGGGAACGTGTTATTTATCTTGCATTATATGTTGGTAATCATTATGTGACTTGTCTGTATGTGAAAACGTGTTTATATATGTTAAAATAGGGTTTAACGCGCCAAAAACTCGGGTACTTAGGCTATAGGCGATTAGGGCATGTGGGATAGCCCTAATCGCCATTAATGAAGCGAGTAGGAGGCCCCTTGGGGCGATTAGGGGCTAAATGCTAGTTGTTACTAGTGAGTAGGGGCTAAATGCTAGTTGTTACTAGCGAGTAGGACCCCTAATCGCCAGTATCAGTTCTGTACTCGCATGAACTGCATGTGACGACTAAAAACGCCTATAAATACCACCCTTATGTTTTAAAACATCATTTGTGAAACCCTAATACACCCCAAAGCCACCACACACCTTATCCAACCTCTGCAACACGTTTTTGAGCAAGAAACCACATTTCCAAGCCTTACACCTCATAATCTCACCATTTCAAGGTGTGTTCTTCATCCCAAACCTTTAATATGATATTGTTTTGATCCCTAAAGGTCCAGACCTGATTTATAAACAATTGTGTCTTTGAAAACTTATAAAAATCGGTTTCAAAACAAACCCAAACATCTTGTATGACATATATGCACATACTTCATACTCTTTACATGTGTTTTAGCCCAACACACACATGCACACACTTAATTGCTTCGAAAAATTAAACATCTATTATCTTTACCTTATGGACATGAATGGTAGACTGAAAAACTCTCGGTCTTATGTAGACAATTTCTTATTTGAATCACAACCAATTTCTCTTCTTTAAGTTAAGTGAAGTACATGCTTACAAGTTTATATCTTTAGAGTGGCTCCTAATAATCTATTACTATGAACCATCTATACATGCACATTGAAAGATTTAAATCTTCCAACTCGTGAATAGAGACAGGGAAGGCACTTTATGACAATACCATGCCCCTTGGCAACACTTACTCGTTAATATTCGCGGACCACCAATTCAAACATAGACTACTACAATACAACTGTAACAAATTGGATTGTCATCACACGAAAGATGTATCAAGTAATGTTTCGAAGAAAGATGGTTCAAGTAATGTTTAACAAATTATCATATCGATTAGATTTATTTTTAGTCAATAATGCAATTGAAAATTTCATTAGGATTTGTGAGTTTTCTTTGATATGGCTTAAAACCAAGCTCCCTAACGCAGTGTACAATCAAACGTATAAATACAAAACAGTTCTTAGGAACACAAACATACTTTTTTACATGCAAGTTCAACTTTAACAATACAACTATCTGTTGATGTACCTCGAACACATGTATTGTAAGCATTAAGCAAAAAAATATGGTTTAAGATAAATGTGCTTGTCATAATTAATTCCCTAGCGATTATTCTTCTATTTATTAAATTTTTTTTGGTAATATTTAGCTAGATTAGTTTTATTGTATATATTTGCATTTGATATATTGTATATATTTAATTTATAATAAAGACCAATCACCAATGTGGTATGATTCTAGACTTCTAGCTTCACACGTCACGGAATGAATAAAGATTATCCAAGCAAAACCACGTGCCGCAAGCTATGTAATTAATTTAGTTAAAACTTTTAGTCAAATAGGTTTTGGCGAAGGTTTTCAAAACTTTATAAGTTGTAATCTAAGCATGCCATACTAAAGTACTAAACATAAATAAGAGAAAACTCTCCAAATTCATCTTGTGGTCTATGCATGTGTAGCCACCTAATAATTATGGTTTTCAAGTATGAAAAGTTAAACATCAATGAAGAATGTTTAAAAAAGAACTGCATTTATCTTGAAAACTATTTAAACAGGATGGATATTTAGATATTGATAATTTAGATCTATTTCAAGAACTAGAGATTTTAAGAGATATTATACATGTAGAATCTCACACATTTATTAATATACCAAGTTATACTAAAATCTTTATTCTTTTAAGAATCCATATATGCTAGTAGAGATGTGTTAGCTAGTTGTTCCCTTAACTGTTACTTCCAAAGAACGTAGCTTTTTTAAAATTAAAACTAATTATAAAATTACCTACAAGAAAGATTAAATGGTTTAGATATTTTATCGATTGAAAAGGTTTTTTTTTTTTTTTTTTCTTCTTCGGAAAAACTGATTGTGAATATTTTATCACACAATTTGCATCAAGTAAAGCAAAAAAAAAATATATAACTTTTTGTCTAAACATATTTTCACATAAAATACATTTCTTTTGAAATAAAATTGACTCCACCAATTATATATAATCTTTTTAGTTTATTATTATCAGTTTCAAGCTCGGGTAAATTTGTACAATAGCGTTTAACTTTTTAGTTTACTTGGTTCAAAAGTCAAATAATAAGTTTTAAAGTATTTTATCATAGGTTTTAAAAGTTGTATTAGTTAAACTTTTAAAATTATGTAAAATTACATTTTTATCATCCTACATATATTACAATTCAATGCATATACACAGATACATACACACATATAAATATACGAGTGAGTCAGGAAATAAAATATTAGTTTTTAGATACCGATAGGAATGTTTAAACCATCACTTCCAATAATTCAACTTTAAATTTAACAATGCATAATGATTGCATGTGCATATTCAATGATATAAAAACATGGTTGGGCATGCACATGTATTACTTACAGACGTAAATAAGAAAGATTGGCTCATACATATCTGTCAATATACTCACATGCTTTTATAACATTATTTCTGACAAACGTTTTGGTAAGTATTATGAAACGAAATGAATACAAATAAATAATTGAAAAGTTCATTGTAGGAAAAGGTCCAAAAGGATAAGACTGAAATAAGAAATCATTTGTTCATATTCTAACTGATCTGGTCGGTTTCATAGTGATGTTATCCTACATGTATATATGATACTAATTTCAATCAAATGGAAAATTACGAACGGATCATAGAAATACAAAGTAGTGGAATGGTTGCACGATTCTTTAATTTGGACAAAAGAATAGTACAAAGTCTCATTCGCCATTTGATTTGTGAAAATAATTTTTAATTTACAGCTTAACCTCAGCGAACAAATTATCAAAACTTTAAAGGGATATTTGGCTCATACATATTATTGGCCAGCCCATACATGTGCTAGGTTTGATATACCCTCGTAAACCAGGGGTTCGGGAGCCGCCCTAACCTGTAATAAAAAAAGCAACTAAGGTGTAGATAATGGTTTAGTAAAGATATTCGTAAGTTGTTCTTTGCGCAGATGCATTGATCGTGTTAAAAATGATAATACAATTTAACACTTTAATCAAATGGGTCATGAGTTATGGTTATAAATTATTTTTTATAAACTTTTATTTGAATATGTTGCATGAGAAGTGTTTGAAGGCTTGGGCTTGTATCAGGTGGGTCTAGTTGATGATTGCTGATTGCTGAGAAGTCAAGAAAAGAAGCCCTGTAGCTAAGTAGATTTGTTGTTGTTATGTTCGTATGTGTGGCCCAGGTCCAGATCATGTATTAGAAAAAAGCCCAACTGGTGGCCCATGGCCCACTGCATTTTATTCAGTATTAATCTTGTTGATGTGGCGATCTTCGTCAACAAACACAAACTCATCTTAGCCATTAGATTAGTTTAATCCTGTCCGTTCGTTGTGATTGAAGAAACACACATTTGCGGCTATATATAGCTTTGATATTCGTCACTTTTCCACTTTTCGATCTTTGTTCATCTTTGGTCTCTCTTTTGTTCTTATAATTCTCTCAGATTAACAAATTAGGGTTTCTATACATAGATTCGTCTTGAATCTGTTAGTCTTTAGTTTGGCTTAATCTTGTTGTGAGAGCTTATTTTGTAGAGAGATTTGTCTTTGTAAAGATTTAGAAGTCATCTTCTAAATCTAGGGTTTTGTGTATTGCTTTCTTATTTCCAGCAATAAAGTTCTTTACATTCTGTCTAGACTTTGATTCATGTTTTATAACATATCGAAAATAAACTTGTCATGTTTGATCTTCTCTTGAAATATATATATAATAAAAACCACACAAAAAGTGAAACTCAATGTAGTTTTTTTTTTTTTTTTTTTTTTTTTTGAAATTTCAATTCTTTGAAAATTATTTGGATTCGTGTAAATATCACTTTTATATTTAAGTATTTGTTGGTACTTCAAATCTTTAATCGTATCATTTGACCAACCCGAACTGGACCAGTCATAAGTTAATGGGTCATATTGGTTATCTTTATTTTTGCTACTTGCTAGTCAAGAAAGATATATTAGACAAATTTGGCTTACCATCTTCTCCATGTAAGTTGTTAACATTGTATTCAGTATTTGTGTGAAGCTTGGGATCGATTATATTACCCTTTTTTATCAATTTTTATATTTTATAAAATAAAAAAAAAAATTAATGACTAAAAAAAAAAATTATATTACTATATCTTAGCCTTCGCATATTTGTTTTTACTAGTGGGGAACCCGTGCATTGCGACGGGAGCCAACAATTTACAACATTATACTCGTTTTCTATTTGTTTATCAATTGTTTCGTTTTTGTTAGGTTCTGAATTACCTAAAAGAAATAGAAATGACATAATTGATAATATATTTATAAGATATAACATATTTTGTTTTGGGTTATATATATACTTTAATGTAAGACATGTTTTTTTATCACCTGGGTATCCTATCAAGAAAAACATACTCATTTCGAAGTAGTCTAAACAAAAACATAATGTATCATATTGTATAATCCTATTACAGAAATAAAGGAAAAACAATGCTAACAAAGTTTAACATGAACATGACATTTTGTAGTAACAACCCATAGTTAAAATATTATGTGCCTCGTGCATGTTTGGTTCATATGCGATATTGGTGATATCTGTAGACCGCAACATTGATGAAATCCATCAAACAATTCAACACACAATATTACATGAATTCTGAATATGTGCCTTTACGATCACTAACAATATATATTCCTTGTGCGGGAAAATAAACGTCACGATGGGCTACATTCATTTATATAAACTCATTGTTTGATTCATTTTCATAAGTGCTTTCTTATTGGAAAAGAAAAGGAAATTTTCTTTTCTTTTCTTTTAATTTATGACCACTTTCAAATAGATTTGTAATGATTCATATGGAATTGTGACCTAATGAGAGAACGCGCATGTTCAAGTTGTCCACAAGATTGCATCTTTTTCTATATCTTTAAATTTGGGGTAAAGAACAAACAAGTGTACCAGCAATGAATTACATTAGTTAAAAATATAAGCACTTATCACCTGGTATCCATATATAAACATAATTGCTTCAAAAATTAAAAAAAAAATATTATGTAAATAAATAATTTGAAGTCCCAATAAGCCATAGAATTCTTCTTTCTTTTTGAGGTGAATGGGTTGTGTTAGTATACCCGTGTGTGACCTGATTTCCATGTAGGTATCGCATTTGGGTTGGGTTTGATCTGTCAAACTTATGACCAACACCCATTTAGCCTCTATAAAATTGTCACAAAGCTTGCAGATTTAATAAAAAATTATATGAATTTTTATGTTGTTTATGATTGAAAATGAAGGATTCATGTTGGAACAACCATAATCATTTGTTTAAGGTCAAAAAACAAACCAAAGTAAATGGCTATGCAAGATCATTACTTAAAAGCTTACATGAGAACTTGATACAAATTAATTGTGGGATTTGTGTTAATTTTCTTTTATGTTTAAATGTAATGAGCTTGAGAAGGCAGCCTGATTGTGTGATTTTAACTGATCGGGGTTTGATTCTTTTAGGTTAGGACTGTGATGTACTTACTTTGGTCGTATAAAGGAGATATGGGATCTTGATTATCGCATGTTTACCGTTCCTGTTTTCATGTGTGATTTGGTTGATAGTCGTGGATTAAAAAAACATGATTTTGGATTCACCGTGGTTAACCTTGATAGGCTTGGTCATCAGCCTGAATGCTTCATATTAGCTAGTCAAACCAAACAAGTTTTTTATGTTCAAGATCAACAAGATGATAATTTGTGTATTGTTGGTTTCAGGCCACATAAGATGTATAAGTATGGAGCAAGTGATGCAACTGATGATATGTTGGAATTTGATGTTGTTGTTGATGTTGCGCAAGACTCCGCTTTAGTAGACCTTGATAATGATTTTTCGTGTAGGCGCCTAAATGGCGAGGGCATATTAGTTTAAACTTTAAACTTTAGATTTTGTGTTTTTATTCAAATTATTGTATGTCTTTATTACTTAATTATGCTTTTGATCGTGATGAATATGATAATATTGTCATAAGCGCGTGTGAAAGGAACAAATTAGCTGAATTTTGTTTTTATTACTTAATCTTTCCTTGAATCATGTTGAAACAAGTTCTTTTTTTTTTTTGTGACATGGAACCTAACTTTGGTTCGGATAATGATCAGAAGCTGTCACGTCACAAAGAGGTGCGACGATGATGAAGAAAAGAAAGCATAAAGGGAAACCTGTAATCACTTATGATGCCCAAGGTGTCCCAATTGGAGAGAAGACACCGATCTATCTACTTTTGAGGGAATGGTAGCAAGAAGTATGATTCGTATAACATATGCAACTTGGAGGCACGTTAGTAAGAATACAAAGGAAGAATTATGGCAATATGTTTCAGTAAGTCTAACATCTAATCTTAACTTCAAATTATTAATTATTTCTTTTTTATTGAAAATAATAGTTTACATTTTATGTTTCAGGCAAATTTTATAGTTGATCCAAAGAGCCAAAAGCAAATTATCCAATCAACTGGGGACAAATGGAGAAATTTTAAACATAATCTATACATGGATTATATTGAGGTAAAGAAAGATGACCCTGTCGCTAAGAATAATTTATTTGATCCTCCTTAAAGGTATCCGTGCATCCAAAAAAGGGAATGGAAAGTTTTTGTATCACAAAGAACTATGAAAGAGTGGGATGTTTGTTAAACTTTTTTATAAGTTTTTTATATATCAACATATTATTTTTATCTGTTGTGTTAGTACTGCAGTTAGATTCGGCATCAGTTAGTTACTGTTTTGATACCATTTAGCTACTATTCAGCATATATCTGATTTAGTTACTGTGATATTTGAGTTTAGTCACTGTTTAGATATCATTTAATGCTCTGTAGCTGTGATATTTGAGTTTTTACAGTGGTAACCAATATTTGTTTGGAATTAGTGATTAGTTTTGATATTTGATAAATGCTTTTTAGGCTTGAACTGGTGCTCTGTATCCTTAGTTCTGTAAATTCTGTTGAGTATGGGTAAATGGGAGATAATCTGTTCTTTTTTGTTTATTTTTGTTTCTTTCAGTTTGTCATGTGTGGTCTTTATTAAAGTCACCTTTTGCATACACATTGTTGTTCGTTCTTATGTTATTTTTTTATCATACGAAGAAGATTTTGCTAACCCTTGCGATATGCATGTGTTTGAACTTTGAATTTGTTTTAAACTAGATTAGGGCCGTAGGCCGCGCGTTGTGGCGGCGACGTTTTAAACAGTGTCACGTTATGTGATGCGTTAACCATACGAAAACACGTGTTTTGACGTATCTGATTTAAAGCATTGTGGTTACCGAAGAAATGAAATCGAACTCGGGTTGGTTCGTTTAGTGATGGGTCCACCTAACACTACACCACCCGTACCTTTGCATCAAAACTTAACGGCATCAAAATGTACAATAACTCGAATTTATGCCGTCGAATGAAAACATATTGTATTTGACCTGACTTGTTTCCAAACACTGTTTAAGTTAAAACGTAGACAAACAGGAAACGATTTTATTTGACCAGACTCATTTATGAAAAAGAATTTATATCGAAACGTGAATTTATACCGACACATAAATTAAAATGTTAAAATGTAGACCAACTAAAAACAGGTACCTGGTGTACACCCAAGTTCTAACCTAGTTATTATATATAATATGGTAATTAGCCGTGTTGCATTTCGTTGATTTATGATATGATTAATTTAAATTTGACAAATATGAAATATGAAAGTGATTAATAAAGTTATTTTACAAAAAAAAAAAAAACATGTTAATGATGGAAACGCAGCCAACAGTTCAATCTATGGTTTTTCTTAAATCAAACTCTCCACCCACTTTACCCATCTTTGTTCTCTCTCTATACAACCACCGGCAAAACACCATTCCAACGACATCAACCAACACCGCAATCTTCCGGGTCGTTGTCCCTACCATCGCTCCTCCACAACCGTCATAGTAACCTTCTTTCTCTCTCTAAAAAATCCAAACGCACCGCCTGCGCCAACAACTACCGCAACCACCAACACAGCCATCTCGGACAACAGCCGCAGCCACAACGACCACAACCATCCCCACCATCTGCTTCCTCTCCGACCACCAACACTCATTATCTACTCTCTCTCAAAACCCTAACTTTAACATTATCTCGTTAAATAAATCCGGTTGCCACCGCGGAAAAACCACATGCGTCAATTGATCTACCGGCCTAACCATCGCACGAATAACCTGAGTCACCGTCGCCACCAGTTCCTTCGCCTGCCTTGTATCGTTGGTAACACAGCATACTATCCGTCGAAGGTAGCTGCCATGGAACATGTCGCCGCAGACCATACCTGAAGACGGCTGTTGTAGTTGGTCACCGCTTAAACTGATGGGAACGCCGGTCAACTGTAGAGGGAAATACTGTAATTTTGTTGTTTGGAAGAAGGGCATAGCAGTAACTTTGTCAAGGGCAGTTTCGTCTTTTTATCGGTGCACTGTAGCACCGACCATGCTTTTTAAGATAATATATAGGGCTGTAAACAAACCAAACGTTCGGCAAACGGTTCATGAATTGTTCGGCGGGAAGTTCGTTTATGTTCGTTCGTTTAATAAATGAACGAACACAAACAAGATATTTTGTTCCTTTAGTTAAACAAACAAACATGAACAGAGGTCGCGTTCGTTCGTTTATGTTCGTGAACATTTGGTAACGTGTTCGTTTATGTTTGCTTGTGTTCGATAGTTCATTAATGTTTCTAACTTTTTATTTTTTAATTTAAGTACTTCAAGTTTCTCATTGTAGATTATTTAATATATATTAGTGTATCACATATTAATATTAATTCACTTATTTTGATTAATTATTATTTTGGGTGGATTAAATAAGGATTTCGTTTAATGTGATAATTTTATATTTTTATGAAACATTTGTTATGGTAATTATGTGATCAAAATTATATCAAGAATTTTTGGGTATTGGATTAGTATATTTTGGTGACGATCTATGTGATAAAAATGTTAATTTTATTCGAAATTTAATATGTGTTAGTTTGTCCACTGTTTTGTTCATGAATGCTTCCTAGTGTTGGTTTACATTCATTTGTGTTTGTTTGTTTTCACTTTTTCCCAATACCTAAATTTAACAAATAAGCACAAAAGAACACGAACATGTTCATCGAACACGAACAGAAAATCCCGTTCGATAAGTGTTCATGAACAGTTCATGAACACATTATTTCTTTAACAAACAAACACAAACATGAAATCTCGTTCGGTAAGTGTTCGTGAACAGTTCGTGAACATGGGATTTCCTTAACAAACAAACACGAACAA
Organism: Ambrosia trifida; assembly: GCA_028751855.1. Lineage (NCBI taxonomy): Eukaryota > Viridiplantae > Streptophyta > Magnoliopsida > Asterales > Asteraceae > Ambrosia > Ambrosia trifida. The sequence continues at coordinate 54,845,539 of CM054123.1, read as the reverse complement.
GGCCTTGTTCGTGTTCGTTTGGTTCGTTTACAACCCTAATAATATATAATTGGTATAGATCAGATTTATTGTTCATGAGTTCTTGATTCATGTGTTAGTTTTTTCCATAGTAGCAACCAATATGTATTCCGAATTAGTGATGAATTTTGATCAAAATTTTGAACTGCTCCTCTGTGTCTCTCAGCTCTGTATGCTGTGTAGAATATATGTAAATAGGAATTGATCATTCGTTTTCTCTTCTTAATTGTTAAATTTGAATTGTATGTATGATTTTTTGTGTATGCTTTGGTTCCATCGTTTGTTATTCTTTTATCATACAAATAAATGATTTTGAAAAATATAACCAACCTTCACTTTTGTTTTTAAGAAAGAAAACTTAAATAAATAACTCACTTTTGGGGCAGTTGTTGCCTTGTTGGACTAATTTAGGTTCTCGAAATTAGGTTTACTGTGTGTTTTTTATGTAATCACATTTGTTTGTGAGACTGTTGTTCTTATACATTCTGCTCAAAATTAGTTTTTTCATCCTCAGTTGTTGCTGGATTGATTTAGTTTCTTGGAACAAGGTTTATTGTCTGTTTATTTTTTGTGATTTAGTATCACCATTACACAAAATATGCTACCGATGTGAATTCGCTTTACTATAGATACTTTATACGTGTAATTTTACTATGATGCAATAACTTAAGTTATCTAAAGTGCATGTTGTCGATATGTATTTGCGGGTCAAGTGGTTGGTTGGATAACATGCCAAAACTGATTCTTATATAGTGTAGTTGGATTCCTTTTGTTTTTTGTGGATACCTATATGTAATTTGTGCATCATTCATGGTCGTTGTGATGATTTCAACATTTTAATTTAGAAGAATCTGATGAATCAGTTGGATTCCTTTAAGATATTACCTTATTTTTTATATGATCTTTTAGCTTTCTTATTTCATTTGATGTTCTGATGGTTTACTATCAAGTGTGTTTGTAAGAATGTAAGATAATTTTGTGAATTTGATGGTTTATTTTACTTGAAAAGCAGCATAAAAACTTGAAAATATGGCAATAAGTTGGTTATATATATATTGACTGATTTTAGTAGTTTTACTTAATTTGATAGTTTGATATTTCTAATGCAGAAGAAAAGTAGGAAAGCTAGAGAAATCCGTGCACAAGATAAATACAACCATCATTTGAGAAGAAAGGGCTATGCAAAACTCAAAGTTGAGATTGTATGAATTGAACTAATTAAATATAGTTTACTTGTATTCATTTTATGTTAATTAAAATTACTTTTGTGGTTCTTGATAATTCAGATGCAAGAAACCAGCAAGACAGAAGAGGAGATTAATAGGGCAACATTGTGGAAAAAAGCACGAGTTTTGAAGTCAGGAGTTACGACAAAGATGTACAAGTAATTGTAGATAAAATCATAAGTTTTTTCTTACTTAAACAGAACTTCATTGAATTATTGCATCACATGATTAACTAATAGTCCTAATCATTCCAATGTTTGATTTTCTTACTAATCTTTCATGAATTAGTTTTCACGTTTAGGATGAGCTAATAACTTCTGGAAGATCCGGAGAAGTTACATATGGTGCACATGATGTGCTTACGGAGGCCCTGTGTACAAAGGAACCACGTGGGCATGTGCGTGGAATGGGAAGATTTGTGACGCCTCGGGAATATTTTTATCTACTCAAGATCGTTAAGCAATATTTGGACAAGGAGAAGAAAAAGCTTGATCAACGCTTCAACAAACTTGAAGGGGAGGTAGATAAATTGCAAAGAGGCACGACTTGCGCGTCCGAAGCTTGAAGTTGCCAATTTTGGTACAATGAAGATGACGCACCTAAAGAACAGTGGTAAGTATTGGGTACAAGTGGGTTTTTTAAATAGTTTCTTTATATTTTATAAGTAAGAGTCAGTGTGAGAATACAAGACCCAGACCGAAAAAATAATTCAAACAATCATTGCATGAGTTCATGCAGTTATCTTTTTGTTATCTTTATTGATGTTTCTTGGTGAGTTTGGTGAATCTTGATGTTTTAGGTCTTGAATCTTGATCTTTATGTATATGGGTCAAATGGGTTTTGCTGAATATGTGTTGGGTTGGTTTAATGTATGTGGTTAATCATTTTTTTAATGATTTTATTACATTCGATTTGACAGTTCATTATATGATATTTTTTAGGTAAATTTGGGGGTTAATGGAATTCCTATGTAAGTTGATCTTTGTTTCTTTAATGTAACACCCCAAAATTTCTAAACCGTATTTATGATAGTATAAGCACACAGGGCTTTTAACTACCAAATAGTTGACAAAAGATGAAGGGGCAAACCTGCCAAGTTACCAAACTTGAGATTTGTTAATTAATTATAAAAAAGGGATGAAGATGAACACCCACCAACACACACCAAACCCTAAGAAACTCAAGATCAAGCCTAAATCAAGGTGGAATCAAAGGGCTTTTGATTTCATTAGCCTTAAAACGAATCATTAAGCATGATACACACCAAGGTAACTTTTATTTTGTTCTTACAAGACCACTAAAATAAACAAAGTTCACAAATTTACAACTAACTAATGGCAATGAGGATCCTGGTTGGTCACATGCCTTGTGGTAAAACCCCGCAGTGGATTTTAAGGGTGTGACACAAAATATGTGTAACAGACCCCCGTAAATATTGGAAAATGCGCTTAACATTTCCCTAATGTTGATAAGTAGGTGTCTGTAGAAACTGAGAAACCTTACTAACCGCATATGCAATCTCAGGCCTAGTCAACACCAAATACTGAAATGCCCACACGGTACTACGATACATAGTCAGATCACTCAAAGGAGTACCTGTATAGCGTGATAAGTGTCGTCCAGATGGAAACAGAGTAGATAAAGGAGGCGCTCGGACAAACCAGTCCGCTGTAGCAAATAAAACAAGTAACGATGCTGTGATAAATGTAACTCGTTATCAGTGAAAGTCGCCTGAACACCCAAGTATGACAAAGTGCCTAAGTCCTTGAATGCAAACTGTGAGTGTAACCGAGTAATCAAATCTCCCACAAACTCTAAAGAACTCCTGGTAATGATAATATTGTCCACATTGACCAAAACATAACACATGATATCGTCTAGATGATACACAAACAAAGATGTATTTAATACACACTATGAGAATCCACTTGTACTAAGAGTTGAGGAAAGCTTGGAAAACCAAGCTCGAGGTACCGGCTTCAGGCCATAAACAGCCTTCTACAGAGACACACATGATGTGGTCGGGAGGAGTCAACAAAGCCAAAAGGTTATGCCAAAAATACAGTCTCAAACAAATCACCATGAAGAAAGGCATTGGTGACATCCATCTGTTGAATGTCCCAATCTCTAGGAAAGGCACCTAAAAGAACAGTGCAAATAGTAGTAGGGTTGACTTTGGGACTAAAAGTCTCTATGTAGTCAACACCCTCAATCTGTAGAAAGCCCTTGGCAACAAGCTGGACTTTATAATAACTCACGGAACCATCAAGATTAGTCTTAATCCTGTATACCCACTTACAGCCAACAATGTTAGCGGCAGCGGGAGTCGGAACCAAATGCCAAGTCTGGTTGGCATATAAAGCATCCATCTCAGACCGCATGGCATCCCACCACACCGTCCAACGCTGAGCATGATAAAAAGTAACAGGCTCTGTGGTGGTATCAGTAGAAGCAACAAATGTAACATGATTAGGAAACTATCTCTGACGACGTGTGTGATACTGAGAACGAGTACTCATAGAATGAGTACGAACATGGGGAGGAGGGGAGGAGGAGGAGGAGAAGATGAAGAAGAAGGAACCGAGGTAGTAGGATAAGAAGTAGGAGAGGTAATGGAAGTAGACGAAAAAGGAGGACGAGGAGATGAAGGACTAGGAATAGAATAAGTAGAAGGATCGGAAGTAGCATAATCAGAAATAACATAATAAGTGGGAGGAGAAATAAAGAAATTAAGAAGAGAATCTATAACTGGAGGATCAGATAAAGAAGACGAGCTGAGAATATCAAACACCGACTCATGAAATGTGACATGACGAGAACTAAAAGTATGAGAGATCTAAGGATCAAAACAAATATAGCCACTATGACTAGGAGCATACCCGACAAAATACAAGGTGTAGATTTGGGTGAAAGCTTATCCTCCCGAGTACCACCCAGAAAAGGATAATGCAACTACCCAAAAGTACGAAGAATAGAATAATCTATTCGGGTACCAAATAAGATCTCACATAGAGACATGTGTAGGTAGCCGGTTTATGAGAAACGCGGTTGTAGCAAAAACATCATACCGAAATCACTTTGGTAGATGAACATGAAGCAATAAGGCACGTGCGACCTCAGAAATATGTCGGTTTTTCCTTTCCGCCACCCCATTTTGTTGGGGTGTGTACGGGCAGGAAATCCGCTAAACAATACCAGAATCAGTGAGATATTGAGCCATACGACCACGAGTAAGCTCAGGAGCGTCATCGCATAGTTAGAGGTGTACCATCACCAATAATGACTCGCTCAGAACCACTATAAGGAGCAGCATCAAAAACCATGGAAAGATCCGAGGTCATATACGCAGTTACACTAGAGTCGGGAACCCAATACTAAATTTGTTGGTAACTACTCAAAACAGCTGCATGTAGTCCAAAGTGTGTAGTCGGGCCAGATACAAACCAGGTCCAAGTATACCAGCCTCTTTAGCATTGTTTCCAGGATAAGCAAAGATTGGCCTAGACTGTGATCTATATTGAGAATAATCAGACCCTATTGAGCCATACGACCACGAGTAAGCTCAGGAGCGTCATCGCATAGTTAGAGGTGTACCATCACCAATAATGACTCGCTCAGAACCGCTATAAGGAGCAACATAAAAAACCATGGAAAGATTCGAGGTCATATACGCAGTTACACCAGAGTCGGGAACCCAATACTCAATTTGTTGGTAACTACTCAAAACATCTGCATGGAGTCCAAAGTGTGTAGTCGGGCCAGGTTCAAGTATACCAGCCTCTTTAGCATTGTTTCCAGGATAAGCAAAGATTGGCCCAGACTGTGATCTATATTGAGAATAATCAGGCCCAATTGGGCTAGACATCAAGCCATTAAAACACTTGGATTGGCCCATATCTTGATTAAAAACAAAATCAGGTCCTTGTCCACATTTAAACGACTTATCATGCTTATTAAAAGAATTTTGCCAATACTGATAAGCAAAAACCCTAGAATCAAGCAAACCAAAATCCTGAAACACAAGATTTTCTAAATGATTAGTTCCACTAACTACCACTTCCAAAACCATTAAATTGACCTATGTTTCCACCAAGTTGTCTTCTATTATTGCTGAATGTTTCGGTAATTTTTCTCCAAAAATCTTTTGAAAAGATTTCTTGCAAGGTACATCAAGGAAGATGATAAACTTGAAGATATTAATGCCATAACATAACCGTCTGTCCGTTCCCAGGTTTCACGGTCAACAAATCCAATGAAAGGAATAGGTATGTTGATATTCAACTAGGATAACAATACAAGAGTCTTTAAAATTTTAAGGAGTTGGTGCTGCCAATGCAGGTAGTTTATATCATTGAGTTTACCAGACAAGAAATTGACAGTGTTAGGTAGAGCGTTTGAGTTGTTTGATGTGGTTGTCATGAAGACAGGTTTTAACAGTAAAAAAATGGTGATAATGGTGGGAAAAGAAAATAGAATAGAAAAAGAGAAGAAACATATAGAAAGATGGTCGAAGATAAATGAATAGTTACCGGAAACAATGGAGAGTTGCCGGAGAACGGGTAAGTTCACTGGAATCCTACTTTTAGGTGCTCTGATACCATGAGAAACATGTTTAAACAGATAGAGTGAGAAAAAAGAGAAAGAGTGCATGTGTAGTATTATTATCTTATGATTAAAACAGTGTACAAGCAATGACATATATAGACAAGTAAGGTTGGTGATGCTGTAACTAACTATACCGGCACAACAAGTCAATAACTGTCCAACTCACCGGTTGTAACTAATAACCGGTGACTACATAATACACTATAATAATTATTATCAAACTTTGCCCCTTTGATTCAATTCGTATGTAGTGCAAGGAGATTAGCAACATACACCAATGTGAGTGATGTAGACTATGTTCCTGATATGGGTGATGATAACGAGGGAGATTACCAAGAAGTTGCTATACGTGTTATAGTATACCAGGAGATATTACAAAGAAGTTGCTACACATGTTATAGTATCATTATCATCATACTCAGTAAATCCCCACCAATAGCAAAGTTAAGGTAGGGTCTGAGGGGATAATATGTAGATAGTCTTACATCTACCCCTTAGGATTAGAGGGACTGCTTCCAGTGAGACCCCCTGGCCTAGTCTTAGTTTTGCATCAAGCCTTAAACATTAGACAAATAACATTCAAAAATCAATGTTAGAAAAGGTAATCGGATTATCAAAGTGGCACTATTAATTCTTTGAAAGATTGAGAATCAGGTCTGTTAAGTCCATCAATTCAAGATCATCACGTCCAAGACTCGTTTACTGACTCGTTCGATAAAACCCCATTAAAAGTTAAAACTATTTGTTTAGCTAGTTAAACGGAAAAAGTGTGGTATATTACGGTATGTGTGTTGTTACATAACACATTCATAGGTTGGGACACAAAACTTAAAAAGGTTGTCTGTTTCACCTATCATTTGAATTTTTTTGACATTTGATTCAGTTTTCATGATATATATTAAATTGGAATCCCGTCAACATATCGGCCGGAATATGATTGTACAACTATTTTGGTATTCTAAAATAATACATCGGAACTGTACTGGTATCGCCCGTAATGCTTATCGGAACTGTACTGGTATCGCCCGTAATGCTACGCTCCATGTATATTATATTATATTATATTTTAGTTTTGTTATGGAATATGATGGAGTATTCTCAACGTAAGCTTGTCCTACCCATTAGACACAAATATTTGGAAGAATAAGTAGAATGTTCTATCTGAATCAACAAAATACACCTTATGTACGTAGTACAAAGGATTGGCACTTAGAACCTTCAAACAAAACAGAAACTAATTTTAGATCATAGTAATAGGTTATCACCTTAACCTATAATTGGTCAGCTTTGTTACACTTTCTAGAATTTGTAAAAGTTTATGCAAATGTAGATTGATGGGATTAAATTGAAATATGGAATGAATTACATGAAAGACATTGATCAATGGTTGCCTCCTCCTTATTAATGTCATAACATATATACATGATACAATCCCACAAAATGGGGATGAGATAAGCGTAAATAATTACAATGAAAATTTCCTAATTTACATAACGACATATTCTAATGTATATTTTATTGGACCTCTGCAGTCGAAGCGATAGGTGGCCAAATGTTGAGACTGGATTGGAAATCATCTAATAGAACCCTTGGTAAGCCTTTGGTAAAGATGTCTGCTAGTTGTAATCAAGTAGGAGTGTGTAGAATACAAACGGTACCTCGTTGAACATGTTCACGTATAAAATGAATGTCCAGTTCGATATGCTTGGTAGGTTGAAATTGAACCGTATTGTTAGAGAGGTAAATGGCATTGATGTTGTCACGATAAACAAGAGTAGCCATGCGTAGAGGGCGACGAAGCTCTAAAACTAGGTTGCGAAGCCAACATATTTCAGCGACAACATTTGCTACAACTCTATATATTACTTATACACTGAACCAAGAAATGGTTGATTGGGGTTTGGAGGACCAAGAAAGAAGATTATGTCCCATATAGGAACATTAACATGAGGTAGGACTACGAGTATCGGGGAAACACGCCCAATTAGCACCAGTGTATGCATGAAGATCAACATCAGTGCATGGAACCAGAGTCAGACCATAAGTAGATGTGCATTGAGTATATTGAATGATGTGTTTTAATGCGTTCCAAGTATCTATCTTCGAGGCATGCATGTAAATGCAAACCCGTTGAACTGCATAACTGATGTCCGCTCTGTTGAACATGAGGTACTAAAGAGCACTTGCCAGGCTTCTATATAAAGTGGGATTGTTGAAATTTGGGATAGATGTGGAAGGTTAGGTATTAAAAAACAAAAAAATCACCGTGTATAATTAAATAAGTGAGTTAAGCAACTGTTTTAAATCATTGTTGTGTTAATAGTTAAATGGATTGGATTAGGAAGTGGGTTAAAAGATAACTAAAGTGGTCTTTCTATACATTGGCCAAGTCTTGACGTACATTAAAGAGATATAAGAGAGATGCTTATCTAATATATAAAGCTCATAAGGCGGTCTCCCAATTCATGACTTAATGAATTGTTCAATCAACTCAGGAGGTGAGTTCCTATACAATAACCTACCTTCATCACAATCTCCATGTGTCTGAAATCGTTGGTTATGAATTATTTCAACTTTTAAGGGAAGTTGGTTTGGAGAGGAGGTCAGGAGGAGGAGGGACCAGTGGGTAAGGAGGGGGAGGGCGATAGTTGCTACACTGTATGTATGTATGTATGTATGTATGTATGTATGTTTGTTACTTTGTTTGGAGGGTGAGGAACCCTAGTTTTTTTTAAAAAAAAATTTTTTAAATGGTTAACTTCATTAAAACCAACAAACCGGCCACCCCACAAGACGGGGCGACCAAAACCAACTACTCAATATCAAATTTACACCAAGACAACGAAGAGAGTTTCGCCCTACTTCTAGCCCAAAGGAAGACAACAGATTTGACCTCCCCTATGATGTCTTCTATCTTCCACGGCTTGTCTTCAAACCCAAACGCATTCCTCGCACGCCAAAGACATCACTAGAGCACTCCCAATCTTTACTAATGGGTTCCTAAATTATTTTCTTATGGGTTCGTTTCAGTTTTCTATATACATTAACATTACAAATTACAAACCGAGTGAGTTTCCGAAAACTTACCCAAAGAGCCTAAATCCGCCCGTGTATCCTTGTATGGACATTGACTATCAAATTAATCTTCAATAACTTATACGAACTTATCCTTTATTCTCTACTTAAGGCTCTCCAATTGTATATGTTTTTCAAAGATTAACTAGACTTTCTAAATGTCAACCAAATGCACATAAATTCAATTTATATTTAATTAATTAATTATCTTTCACCGCCATTCATTATTAATCGTGTTTAGTAAATTTATCCCTAACACGACTTTTTTTTATTTATCTAGCACCAGGATTTTGTTGGGTTAACCAGTTGGTTTGCGGGTCACGGTTCGGCATGTTATCGGGTCACGGGTTTACTTAGCGGGTCATGTGTGAGGGGTCAACGGATACGGGTTAAGTTGTGGCGCCAAGTAAGTTGAACGGGTCGGATAACCGCTAAGTGAATGGGTTAGTTGATGGTCTTGGTTTGATTTGGTCTTTATCTGCTAGTTTATTATGACTTTCAACGTTCACTTTTCAACTTCTTCGCTATGTTAATGGGTCAGTTGATGGTCTTGGTTTGATTTGGTGAAGGATGACCGAGTTTGAAGGAGTTGAAAAGTGAACGTTGAAAGTCATAATAAACTAGTAGATAAAGACCGAGTTTACTGGAATGTTTGTTATTTTATTTTTGCTTCGTTGTGCATGTAGACTATATATATTCTGTTATGGAGTTAAATAAATTGAAGTTTTTCTTTGTGCAAATATATTTTTCTTTCTACATATTCACATACGTATATTTGGTGTGTTTGTTGTGGGAGGCCTAAACCATTAAACCAACAGATTTGGGTTTACAACCTTAATTGGACCAGTTAGACCGGTTAAATGCCAAGCTTACAAAACTTATATTTGATCACTTACCTCTAACACCCTAACCATATTTGAATATATAAAAGTGATCCTTCGCAACAAATTAGATAGCTTTTATATATGTTATATATAAATAAATACAATCATAAAAAATTATTAAATTACTAATAAATAATTTAACTGTTTGAACTCGAACTAAAAGAGGGATGCTGTGAAAAAAAGTGGCATACACTTTATAAGTCACGAGAGTCCTTCAACTTTTGTTCAAATGTATCTTCGCATCCAACTTTGCTAAGTCACTGTCATAACAATTGACGTGAAGACAACAACGATTGTAGGAAGTTGTGTAGCTGTATACGCAACTATATTTTTCCCTAAAAAAAATTAATAATAAACTTAATCTTATCATCAAAATTTGTTGTTATTGTATTTTGGACCGGTATGACTAACCACAACCAAGAGAGTTTGCACTGCTAGGAGTCGGTGGAGGAGGCGGCGGCCACGATGGAGGTGATGTTACGCCGATACCAAGATGATTGCATTCCGCCGTAAGAGCGCCTAAAAACGAAGAAGAAAATAGTTAACCTGGAAACTTTAAGACTACTGCAATAAGGTAATTGTGATCTATTTACATTGCTTTAGACATATAAAGGAAGAGTTGTTGTGCAAGTTATCCGCATCATGGTGACATCGACAATAATGTTTAGCTCCATTAGCCACGCAGTCCCCGTCGCCACACCAAACAAGGTTGCACACTATTAGAAATGTAAACGAATGATTTAGAAGTAAAATGAAGCTAGTAAATTACTAAGAGTACCTTAATAGATAAGTAATTACACAAGATCTCTTGTATTTACATTCAATATGTAAAAATAATTTTAATATCAGATATATGTAAAAAAGAATTATGAGATATGATTAATTGGTTAGAGCATTCACATTGGAGTCACCGTCTCTAAAATTTTTTCAAATTTCACAAACTTAAGATATTTGATTCCTCGTATATATTATTATTCCATTAAATAATACTATTTTATTATTTCTTCTCTCTTTTTTTTCACTTACAATCACTCACAAAAAGGTATGGAGTAGACACTGATTCCTTACACAGACTATTATTGTTTACACCACTTATTTATTTCAGACAAAATATGGTATAGGTAATTCAAATTAGTGCATGTAAGTGTAAGGTTATGTTATATTTAAGTGTAAAAATTTGTTGTTAAAGAAACTCTATTTCCTATTTATGGGAATCAGATAGAGTGTAAAATGTTATAAAAATGTTAATATTTTCCTTAAATTATAAGGATGAGGATCACAAAGGAATTTTTAACGTGAATGCTCTATATATTTATCCGAATTGAAAGGGTACTTCAACTAGAGGAGAGTTCAGGGACTAGTTCTTTAATTTTAGTAATGAAGTTCTAATTAATCATATATAACTTGTTCTTAATTAAGTGAAAAAAATTATGTTTAAAAATAATAATAATTAAAATATATAGAGCAGTAAATTAAATAATAAGTACTCCATCATTGGTTGTGCTTACCGTTGGTGATGTTAAAGTGTGGTCGTGGCGGAGGTGGCGGAGGTGGCGGTGGAGGAGGAGCTCTGCGGCCGCAAGGGAAATTCATTGTACCTAAAACTCGTAAATGTTGTAACAATCGATATTTTCAAAGAATAAAAGAATAAAGAATATATGTACTAATTTTTTTTGGGACTTTTAAATATTACAAACTAGGTGATTGCCCGCATGTATACGCGGTTCAACAATTAACAATTATTTGGAGTTGTAAAACCTATAAAAAGTATAATAGAAATATTTTATTAAAATTTAAAAGTAAGGAATACACATGTTATTCAAATATCACTAAATATTTGTAGCATATACATGGCTACTGATGTATAAAAATGAATAATGCATAAACATATTTAACATAACATTGTACTTCTATATTTGTAGTGTATTTATGGCACACTCTTTATATTTTACGACCTGCCATTTATAATTTAAAAAAGAGGAAACAAAATAATAGTCAACTCACAAAATTGAAATAAAATAACTAAATACATAAAATACTGTAATTGAATAATAGTCTGAGGCAATGCTTACTTTACTACATTATGTAACTGATAAACAATCTCATCATTTAAACATCTATCTATAACTTATAATAAAAGAATTGAATATTGATGAGTTGACATTCAATGGAGGCCTAAGATAGCCATTTTAATAACATGGCATTCAAGGAGGCATTCTCGTCCTTGAGTGTGCCATGTCTCATGCCATGTGGCAAATTAAAAATAAATAAATAATAATATAAAACCTAATCTACTAAATTTAAAAACAAATTAAAATTTTTCTCTCTTATTTTCCTCCCATAATTTTTAAACGTTAATATCTTTTATATACGATATTTTTTAAAGAAAAAAGTTACACCAAATTAACGAGCGTTTTATTATCTTTCCAACGAGTACCATAGATCTATATAAAAAAACGGAGAAAAAAATAACTATTTTTTGTGGGGTTTCGTTCATACAGGAAAAAAAACACAAAGTGTTCAGATTATTCATTAATGATGTTTTTTCTTTTAAACCAGGTTCTTATCTACGATGTTAAAATTCAGCTCAATCGCCATGCTTTCATTGGAATTTTACTCTTTTAAAGATGCATAGGTATACTTCATCAAGAGAAGCTAGGAGAAAGAATCACGCAACACTGCAACACATGGTGTCACCTTATAGCAAAGTTATTTTTTTATTTATTTAATTACAAGGGTAATAATTATTACTATTAGTATTAGTATTGTTAGAATTGTTATATTTTTCAATCTCGAGACGCTCCCGAGATAAAAGCTAGTAAAACATAAGACTATATAGAGATCTAGTAGTATATATATAAACAACTTAGCAAAGTGTAATTCGAACTTATTGAATTTACCCTAGTTATGTGTATTCCAAGTTACATTGCCATTACATGAATGTATAATCAACCGAGTCAACTTAAAAAAGTCTAAATCATTCATCTTAATCAGTCGAGTCAACCTAAAAAAATTGTAATAAAAAATTATTAATTACTTTGTTTGTAATACATATTTAATATTCTTAACCGATTTTGACCAAAGTAATTAAAGATTTTTTATTTTTAAAAAATAAAACTAAAAATCTTATAAATTACATGGACGTGCCATGTGGCACAACATGGAGGTGTTTAGATTGAATTTTAAATGTGGGAGTGCCATGTGTACGTAGGGAGGTTTTGTTTATTAGATGTTAGATAATATATTTTTAAGAGGAAAAAAAGGACAAACAATAATAATTGCTGAGTGGATTTTTTTTAAATTAATTTATCTGTTACGCATGTAAAAAGGATGTTGTTTAGTGTTACACAATAAATTTATTTATTTTCTAAAAACATTCCTACGACGCTTTTTTGGTTTTTTTCTCAAAGCACATAAAAATATTTATATTAAATGCCCATTTTTCTTTACGAAAAATTAGTTTGTTACATAGATAATATTAAAACAAAAATGACTTTCCCTTTTAATAATGCCCTATATTGCATGGCTACATATGTAATATTAAAACAAAAATAAATAGCATATGAGCAATTTCGTTGGGTAAATATTAATAGACTAAGTGGACATCACCAATGCATGGAGGTTACTGCTTGTTGGTGTTTAAGCTATACGGGTCACTGGATAAAGGGAACGTGAAGAGACACGTGGTAGCCGTGTTAGCAATGGGGGCTTTTCTCTCCAAATTTAAAAAATCCACTGGGTGGTGGGGGTGATGGAGGGGCGTTTTTTGGTTAACTTTTTTCTTTTTATCTTTCTTTTAAAACCAAACCTTACCATCACCGCCCATGAAACCTTGCTTCGTTGTCACCGTCGCCACCAACCTCCCCATCACCATATATTGAAACCCTACAACAACAACAACCATCTCCTCCATCACCATCGAAGATAGACCCTGTTACCACCAATCTCCGCTATTATCGTCGCCACCATAGCTGCACCCACCTCCACCTTGAACACTATCATAACCGCCCAGCCTAACAAGACCCACAAAAAACCTTAAACTTGGCTATTATTTTTTCCAACCAATCAATCACTGCCACGTCATCACCCTTCATGTGTCCATGCTTGGTGGGAAGTCCCACTCCTGCCCCACGCCGATTCCACGCTCAATATCAGGGTGGCGTTGGTGTGAAGGGGCTTCAACCCCCCCCCCCCCCCCCCCAATTATAAGCATTAGAGGCAACTCTTTTAGCGGCGACTTCCAAAAAGTCGCTGCTAAAGGTCTTAATCCGAGTTTTTTACACGTGAAAAATATGGACCATTGCTATTAGAAGCGACATCTGAGGGCAATAGTGACGACATATGTCGCCCCTATTTGCCCTATTTCTTTGTAGTGCCCCCTCTCCCGCGTCCCATATTGTATGGTCTTAATTAGAATTCCACTAAGCAAACTGTAACGGAGGGTGGGTCGCTCTCTCACAAACATGTATAATACATATGCATATAAGTCTGTGTTAATATTATTATAGATTTTTCTAAAACAATGTTTCAAAATGGACGTAGTATTAGAGAGCAAATAAATGTGCTCGAATTCTCAAAACACGGATAAACAATTTATGTAGCTGATGTGACGCATATGAACATGAATGCTTTTGAAAGTTAATGTATTGGAGATGCCCTTAGGTATGTATTTTAGTGACCCACAATTTTCATATTCATACTAAATAAATGAAGGCTTAAACCACAAACAATTTGGGACGATGCAAGACGGATAGGGCATAGGAGCAACCATAATCTTCTTCCACCCACGATTGCACTCGCAATGATACGATAATCGGTTGTGACCACCCGCCACACACCGCCCTTCTCCACACCCCAAAATCTGGCATGCATAATCTGCTTAACTATCAAAAGTTGGTTACATGCTCAAATAAAAAAATTGAATACATAAATTAGATTGGAATGGATCACTAGTTTACGTGCCTTGAAGTGTGTAGGAAAATAAGCACACGTAAACAAGAAGAGGAATATGATATTGAGTGAAAGCCATTGTTGTAGTTGGATCCGGGTATGGTTAAAGTAAAGGCTACAAAGCTTTAATAATCGAAGAGTCTGATGGCGGATAGTTAATTAGATACGACATTTAATAAACCAAATTAATGGGAAAAACCCAAGCCTCGTAGAACATATACCTATAAGAAGCTTCTTAAGGAAATTAGAAGCAAAATGCAATTTATCTGGAGGTTCATTCATTAATACTATTGGTATGTTTGGCAAAACTAGCTGGTGGCTGGTAGCTAGTGGCTTGTAGCTGGAAATTTTTTAAATATATTTTGGTGTTTGGTAGAGCAGTTGAAGATTTTAATAAAATGTATAAAATGACCAAAATGGGCATAATTAAAAGTTTATAAAGAAGGTTTTTATTTTGTTTTGTTTTTAAAATAGAATGGGCATTTGTGTCATTTACTAATTAAAAGCTTGTATCTAGTAGAGCTTTTTCTTAAAAGCTAGTACTAGTAGCTTTTCACTATAGAGCTTTTTCTCTAACCTAAAAACTTTCAGCTCCTTCAACCAAACAAGGATTTTTATTGAGTATGAGCTATTTTTTAAATGGGAAATGGAATTAAATAATACCAACTTTGGGGGGTTGGAAAGGAATAATCCCAACTTGAAACTTGTATGATAGCAGTCCCAACTTGTCAATGTTTTTATTTTGTTGGTCCCAAACTAACCGGGGTTAGTTTTTAACAGACCCATTTAATTTTCTGGCTAAAAATGTAATTTTTAAAAGATCAAGGACCATTTTGCTATTAATCAAACTTTTTAAACAAAGCCATATTCTTCTCCGGTGAGCTCTTCTCCTCCGGCGACCACCTCCGGTGAGCTCTTCTCCGGCGATTATAAATGGAAGCTCGTACTGCTTCAGGTTTACTTGACAACACTCGTTAACAAGGTCAATCTTTCCACAGTTAGCAAGAATCTTGGATGTGTTGACTATTTTTTCAAACTCATCAACATCTTTGACCGGGCAAGAAGCTTCTGTTATGTTTGATGGACCAAATGCGCATATCTGTTGCAAACTGTTATTTGCACCTTGGCCCATGAGAATTCGCTCATAGTCTGAAAGGTAGTGTTTAGCTAGAGTCGTCGAATTTACAGAAAGGCTTTTGGTTTTTCAATGGATTGACCGATAAGAATCACTAAAGTTGCTTCAAATTGTCGGAGAGGTGGTCGGGACCGGAGGAGTGAAGGTGGTAGGTTGTTGGTGTGGGTTTATGATTTGTCGGAGAGGTGGTCGGGACCGGAGGAGTGAATGTGGTAGGTTGTTGGTTTCGTTTGGTCGCCGGAGAAAAAGAGCTTGCCGGAAGTGGTCGCCGAAGAAGGAGGGTGGTCACCGGAGGAGAAGAGCTCGTCAGAGGTGGTCACCGGATGTGAAGAGCTTGTCGGAAGTGGTCGCCGAAGAAGAAGAGCTCGCCGGAGAAGGAGGGTGGTCACCGGAGGAGAAGAGCTCGCCGGAGTAGAAGATGGGTTTGTTTAAAAAGTTTGATTAATGGCAGAAATGGTCCTTGATCTTTTAAAAATTACATTTTTAGCCAGAAAACTAACTGGGTCTGTTAAGAACTAACCCCGGTTAGTTTGGGACCAAGAAAATAAAAACATTGACAAGTTGGGACTGTTATCATAGAAGTTTCAAGTTGGGATTATTTCCTTCCAACCCCCCAAAGTTGGGATTATTTAATTCCATTTCCCCTTTAAAAAATAGCTCATACTCAATAAAAATCCTTGTTTGGTTGAAGGAGCTGAAAGCTTTTAGGTTAGAGAAAAAGCTCTATAGTGAAAAGCTACTAGTACTAGCTTTTAAGAAAAAGCTCTACTAGATACAAGCTTTTAATGTGTGGTCGTGATTATCGGCTTTTCGTTTCTTGGGATTTGCAGAAGTGGTGGCGGCCTTAGCTGAAACCATTTTAGATGGTCCTGCAGTAGTGGTAGTTTTCTCAGCAATCGCCTTCATTCCTTTCCTAACCAGGTTCCCTTTTCTCACATGTTTGTCTATCAATGAGGCTGCAAGTTGGATGGCTTCTTCCACCGTAGTGGACTAGTGGGCTTGCTTCCAGTGACTACATCTTGAATCAGGTCAGGTCAGGTATTCCTTCAATGTACTTCTCGATTATTCGAGAGCATGGAGAATACTTTTATTAACAGCGAATGTCCTGACGAACTTCGCGTTCGCTATACCACCAGTGTCCTCCAAAAGGGGGCATTGATATCAGAGCCATTCCTGTGCCGTTCGAGATGGTAGGTGCATACCTCATCAGGGACGATGAGACTCTAATAGGGGGTGAATGTGACACACTAGGAAAATCCCACATCGGCCGTGGCCAGGAGAGATCCTTGGTTCATATGTAATCCAATGTCTTTTAAATCATCAACGCGTTTTGGGGCTTAATGTCAGTGGATGAGAGGAGAACTCCACAGCTAAGCGTGCTCAGGTGACAGTAGTATCAGGATGGGTGACCTCCTGGGAAGTCTCCACCGGGGCAACCAAAAACAAATCCGTGAGCTCTGGATGGGCAACCCATCGGAGCAAAGCAGACCATATTGGTGGTGAGAGGTGCCGGATGTTACATTTGGCTAGTGAACTTCCCAATGAAGTTGCTTCAACGAATGCCATGATTCGTCCCTGCATAGTTATTTGTATTTGTTGTTAAGTTTTATTATTATTATTATTATTATTATTATTATTATTATTAATTCGGGATTAGTAATAGTATAAACATTAATCATAGTCATGTGTTACCTTCGCTGTGCAAGTTTGGAGCCCACCAGTATTTCATCCAGACCCACCTTGATCGGGATGTGACAATTAAAGTGCAGAGCCAAAGTGTAAAATTGCAGGAAAAGACTAAAGAAAATGTACAATATCCAAGCACCGAAAATTGAGATATATATATATATATATATGTATATATATATATGTATATATATATGGCAATTCTAAATTGTAAACCATGTTAAGATGAGGAAACTTAGAAAACACATTCATATAAATGTGATTAAGCCATGTAGGTGACTTTTGAAAATGATGCTAAGGTTATTTTTAGTATTTTTGAATTGTTATTGACAAGAAACTAAAAGTCTATATCTCTCTCTTTAAAATCTACTACCCTCTCTTTCTCTCTCATTCCAAAACACACTAGCTCATACAATCAAAAGACTCTCTCTCTCTCTCTCTCTCTTTTGTTTATTAAACTTTATATGTGCATATTAAAAGAAAATTAGGATACTGTAGCTGAATCTCTTCCAACAAGCATTTCCTCTAGAAGAAAATCCAACTGTATCTCAATAAGAGGGGCCACACTGGTCTTACGTTCTCCTAGGGGGATATCATTTTTATTAACAGTTCCATCAAGAAGACTTTCCCATTCACCACCATCGGATGCATTTAGTAACAGTTCTTGTTTTTGGTGATTATTTTGGTTGGATGTAAGGAGGGAGCCTTTTGACCCATTCTTCCTGATCTGTAAAGGCGGAACAAATCTGTAACTTTTTTGTTGTTTTAAACGTTTTTGGTGGTGCTTAGTTTGTCGTTGTTTGTACTTCCGGATGATTTTGATGTCGTTGTTCGAAGAAGAAGAAGACGCCATCGTTGTTCGTTTATCTTTTTTTTTTGTTTATCTAAGTTTGTTTGCATCTAAAAACATATGTTTTCTGTTATTTGGATTTATAATTTGAATTTTTAGTGAGATAAGTTTGTGAAAACATATATTTTTGTTGTTTGGTAATAATTTATTATATGTTTTTGATGAGATAAGTTGTGAAAACATATGTTTTTTTTGTTGGGTTATAATTTATCATATGTTTTTTGGTGAGTTAAGTTGTGGAAACATATGTTTTTGTTTTTTGGGTTATAATTTATTATATGTTTTTAGCGAGATAAGTTTGTGAAAACATATGTTTTTGTTGTTGGGTTATATTTAAAATATAAAATATATGTTTTCAATGAGAGGACTTTGTAAAATTTAAAAGAAAAAAAAACATGTTTTTATTTCGAAAATTGATGATTAGTTGTATTCAAAAGAAAAAAACATAGGTTTTATTTTGAAAAAGTATGGCTGGTCGTAAAGAGAGGAGAGATAATATTGTAAAAGTAATAGAGAGAGTGTGTTAATTTTTACCATAATGTCATTTTCTATTATTTTATCCACTACATGTATTTTTTGTCTATACCATTTTTTGAATAAAATAATCAATTAATTACAACCCTTGGATCATCAAGATCAAGGGTGGTAAGGGTGGTTTTCTTGGTTTTCTTAAATGGGGAGGGTTTTTAAATTATCCTTCCCATATATATATATATATATATATAGGGGAGGGTTATAATAAAAACCCTCCAAAATGAGTAAACCATGTAAACCCATTTGTAGCCATTGATCTAAAGTGATCAATGGTCTAGATTCATTCTATATTATTTTAATATATTTATTAAGGTAAATGACAAAAAAAGGACACAATGGTCAAATGCCATTTTTCTGAAAAAGCAGATATGACAAGTGGACCCCACACATGTCACATCATCTCTCTCATACTTTTGTGACCATTGTCCTAAATCTGCCAGATACCCGTGTTACATATGTAACATGTGTTGTGTTACGTAGGTTAAAACTGAGTTGCCAGTGTATATTATTTAAAAAATGCTGATTTTTTTTTTTTATTATACCATGTTTTTTTTTTTTCGTTTTATTGTACCAGCACCAGAATTGTTGCATATGTAACGAGAATTAATATGGTTATAGGCATTTTGTTACTTACAAAGTGCTAAAACCAAACAAAACGGTCATTACAAAGTGCTAAAAACTTTATTGATCAAAAAACATTCAAATGTACACAAGAATTGTTTCTTACAAAATGCTAAAAAACAAACAAAACGGTCATTACAAATCAACAAATGCTAAAAAAAAGTTTCATAAATAAAAAAAATGTCTACACTTCATTCTTGATAATCATCTTCATCTTTAATGCAAAAAAATATGCTCACCTGCAAAAATAAAACAAAAATCATCAATTTACATGTAAAAGACCCCCACCCCCCCCCCCCCCCCCGCTTAACGTATGTTAACCAACTGGATTACAAAAAAACATACGAAACTGATACAAAAAAAACATTGTTTTATACATTTAGTTATCAAAGATTATCAAACATACGAAACTGATAGCAACTTAGTTCTGCTGTTACATACGAAACAGACGCAAACATAGATTTGATCCAATGATTAGTGACTTTTGTTTTAATCAATATATGGTAAAAAAATCAGAGGCTAATTTATAACAACTTAGTTCTGCTGTTACATACGAAACAGAAACTAATTTATACCATAGTTTTGTTGTTACATACGAAACATGTGCAAAAATATAGGAAACAGATGCAAACATACATTCCACGCATTATAATACTCATACAAACATGCACATACTGGTAAAAAACAAAAGCAGACATATTGTTGCATATGTTAACAGACATTAAAATTCACCAATTTTGATTAAAAAAACATATTAAACAAAAGCAGACATATTGTTGCATAGAAAATAATCTGACTGCAAAAAACATATATGCTACACACGTAAACAGTCTAACATAACACAAAGATTATACGAAAATATAGACGATAAAAACACCCTAACTAAACAACAAGATACTACAAACATAAAAACACAAAACGAAAAATCATTTTCGATGTTTAACATAATACAGACAATACTTATGTACATGTGAAACAACAATTATTTACAAGAAAACAACAATTATTTACATGTGTAACAGGAAAAACACAGACAACACTTATGTAGTCTGTAGTAAACATAGAACAGAATTTGATATGCTAGAAAACAGAAAACATAATTTGACTGCAAAAAATAGATATGCTACACACGTAACAGGCTAACTAAACACAAAAGATTATACGAAAATATAGACGATAAAAACACCCTAACTAAACACAAATATACTACGAACATAAAACACAAAACAAAAAATCATTTTAGATGGTTTAACATAATAAATCACCCAAAAAAAGAGATGCTAGTAACACACAAAAAAACAACAATTATTTCCAATTTAAAAAAAATAAAATATTAAACCACCTAACCCCCCAACCCTCCCCCCCCCCCCCACCAAAATAAAATAAAATAAAATAAAATAGAAACACAAAAAAAAGATATATATTAAACCACCTCCAAGCCCATCATCCTCTGATTCGTAATCCTATATAAGAAAAATATAGACGATAAAAACAGATGTGCTGCACATGTAACAGCCTAACTAAACACAAAGATCATACAAAAATATAGACGATAAAAACACCCAAACTAAACACAAAGATACTACGAACATAAAACACAAAACGAAAAATCTTTTTCAATGTTTAACATAATCAATCACCCAACCAAAAAAATATTAAACCATCTAACCCCCTAACCAAAAAAAAATATTAAACCATCTAACCCCCCAACCAAAAAATCTTTTTCAATGTTTAACATAATCAATCACCCCAAAAAAAAATATTAAACCATCTAACCCCCAACAAAAAAAAAAAGGGATGCTAAAAAAAATGTTTTCTAACCCCTTTAAAAATCATATTAAAAATCAAAACTTGGTGATCACCATTTACCATGTATATTAAAAACCAATAAAACTTCGTTTTGTAAGTTTTGGAGTGTTTTAGTGTTTACTGACGGCAAAGATGAAGGCTGAAGAACACTTACAAGTGATAAACCTCAAATAAAAAAACAAAAAGCTCTACTCTGTTTTTTTCAAACTCCGGCAAAAATGAACGCCGGCAAAGATAAAGGTTGAAGAACACTTACAAGTTTGGAAACAAAAAGCTCTACTCTGTTGCTTTAATTCATGAATAGCTATATTTCAAATTCTAAGGCTTAATGAACCCTTAACATAAAAAAAATCTTGATACAGAGGCTAGTGATGGTGGTGGTGGTGGTGGTGGTGGCGGTGGTGGTGGCGGTGGCAGTGGCGGTGGCGGTGGGGGTGGTGGTGGTAGGATTAATCTTGAATATGGTGGAAGAGAGATGAAGAGAGAGAGAGAGAGGGAGTTGTTTATATAGGAGGGGGGAGAGTGAAAATTCAAATTAGGAAAGAGGGGGAAGGGTAAAAATACTATTTTACCCTTTTTTATTAAAATAATGGAGGGTGGTGTGGATTAATCTTGGCCACTCATTGGGTTTTGGGAGTTTACTCATTTTGAAGAGTTTCTTTAATCCCTTTCCCCTATATATATATATATAATACTCCTTACTCGAAGATGGTGCATGCAATGAGCTCACTAAGATCTCATCAAAGGAAAACGTGGCCTTGGTGAGCTTGCCCAAAACTACATGCACTATGAGCTTTCCCAAAGGTACAACGTTTTCCGGCACCATAATGTAACAATACATAGTAACTAGGTAATTTTACATGCATATCCTAAAACTAAGAAACTTATTAGTGTATTTGTAGTATATAGGTATATAACTGTTGGTCCTAGAAATATCAGCCACACTTTGAATCAAATGGCAATGTGATTTCAACAATATATAATCAATGTGCGGAATATGAAATCAAACTTTCAGAAACAATAGAAGACACGAGTTTTTAAGAAGTTTTGAGTTTTATATAATGACCACCTTTTAACAAGGATCACCTTTGACTTTACAAATGAATGACTTAAAAGAATTCGTATGGTTGTTGTGAATATGGTGTGGAGTATGTATAAAAGATATATCTATGAAGAACAGATGTTTTCTTTGTATATCACACACTTTCACATTCACACTTGGCACTCTTCTTCGACGTATAATGTCTTCTATTTATAGAAAAGAGTTGACCCAAGTTGATGAATAAACAATTGGTTTATCATCAACTTCTAGTTTTGCAGGTTGAAAAGGGAAAGAAAGTCTTGCAAGAATGATTATGGTCAAGTTGCATGCTTTTTAACTTTCTCACTTGTCAAGATTCTAGATTTCTTCCTAGAAATTTGAAGTCTTTATCTGGGATTGATGCACTTAGTCAATATCAGAGTCTGTCCCAGAAATCTGGTTCCTTTGTCCCAGATTTCAGTCTTCTTTCCCAGATTTCATCAGATAGGAGTTGTATTTGTCTTCTATTGTCTGTGTCTTCAAAGAGAACTTGTTCTTGAATCTTTTCTAATATTTATCTCTTCATCTGGAACTTTTTCTAAATATTCTTCACTTTGTTTAGCTCCGATTCCTAGCTTCAGTTTTTTTCAACACTTAATGTTTTCTCATTTAGGTTCTAATAATAATAATATGTCACCTTACTGTATGATAAGTTTGCAATGAAAATAACATTCTAATAATTTAGAATAAGACAGTTTATCTCCACTATAATCAAATATTTTTTATTCCATCACTTAATAAAATAAATGAGAATAGTTCATACAAAATGTCTAAGTGTTATTCACGAATTAACTTAGTTTTTATTTGATATCATGTTCTTTCTTACTACACAACGGAGTTTATCTCTTCTGAAAGTTAAAGGCTTTGATACAATAAGCAAATATGACGGCAAAACCGATCACTAATCCCACATGAACACCAGCCACGGCTCCAAGGAAGCTATGCTTAAATCCAAAATATCGACGCAGGTAACCTTTCACTGTCTCCCCGTCAATAAGCATATCATCATAATCCCCAAACTGTGAAGCGATCTGACCATACAATGTCCATGCCATTGGATTTCCCCAGTAGTACCATCTCCACCATTTAGGAATTTTCTTTGAACACAAAGTTGAACACATTATTATAATAACTTCATGTATCTAGTTTGATTAAATGTTTATGTATAAGTAACTTAGTAACTTACAGGTCTTGGTATTATGAATCCAGAGAACAGATTCCAGAGTCCATAAAATGCAGCAGCAATGATGGCAGCAATGTCAGCATTGGGAGTAACTGCAACTGTCACCATTCCGTAGAATGTCATGAAGAGCAAGCAACAAAGCATGAAATACAAGAACCAAAAGAATTTTTCGGCTGTCCAATCAAATCCTATCATTGCATACACTATAAGACCGTATACTACGGTTTGCATGAACACGTATGGTATTTCCACCAACACCTGTGAAACAGACAGTATATAATCTTAAGTTTCATATGATCCAATCAATGAAATGTTGTAACACAACAAGTACAAGAAAAAAATTGTAAGAAACATGCAAACGTCTAACGTGTGTGCTTCATAGTGAGATTAGAATGAGACGTTTAAACGCCTTTTATGTTGTTGGTAATTTACTGAACTCATGTCACGATTCGGTGAACTTGGGCGGAGGGATCATTGTTGACAAGTATGTCATAGTTGGCTTAGTTTCCTAATTATATTATAACTATTTATGGTAATGTATTAGCGGCCAAGTTAGGGTTAGTCTATGTA
Organism: Ambrosia trifida; assembly: GCA_028751855.1. Classification (NCBI taxonomy): domain Eukaryota; kingdom Viridiplantae; phylum Streptophyta; class Magnoliopsida; order Asterales; family Asteraceae; genus Ambrosia; species Ambrosia trifida. The sequence continues at coordinate 54,821,312 of CM054123.1, read as the reverse complement.
AACTGTCAACATATCCCATAACACACGCCTTTCAATCCTCTCTTCTCCTTTATTCCATCCTAGTCAATCTCCCACTTTACTACCGTTTAGTGTGATTTGTATCTTTTTAGTAAAGAGAGTTATTCTCTCCTTCTTTGTTGTAACATCTTCTTGTATTTAAATTTGTACCATGATCAATAGAAATTATCAAGGTTTTACCATTATCACATGGTATCAGCCAGCCAAGATCAAACCCTTTTTCTCTAAAAATCGCTGACCTTCTGTCCATTTATGTTTCTTTCAGCCAAGACCTCATACTTTTGTTTTCTACTTTTTTTTTTCTTCTTTTCTTCCAGTCGACCTTTTTCTTGTTCTGTTTCTACAAACTGGTTACTCCAAATGGCTATAAACAATCCATCCGACATCTTCTCCATCCCTCACCATTCCCTTAGCCATCTCATTAACATTAAGTTGAACTCCACCAACTATCTCCCATGGGAGAAACAAATTACACCGGTTTTGGCCTATCTCAATTTACTCGAACATGTAAATGGTTCGACCACTTCCCCACCAGAAAAAAATAACTACCGAAAATCAAACCTCGGACATTTCCGCATACCTTTCTTGGAAAGCTAATGATCAAAAGGTCCTTCTTTTGATAAATTCCACACTTCAAAAAGGAGACTCCTCCGTGTCCGAGTTTGGTCGAAAATTCAAATCCCTATCCGACCAACTAACCGCTATTGGGCATCCCATAAGTGATGAGGATAAGCGTCATTGGTTCCTTTGTGGACTAGGCGCCTCCTTTGAAAACTTCTCCACATCTTAACGAACCATCCATCCCGCACCTTCTATTCGTGATCTCTTAGTCAATGCTAAAAACCAAGAAATGTTTGTCCAAAATCTCCACGGGTCTCAACCTTCCCAAGCCGCTTTCTACGTGAATCAAACCAAAAATCATACCGGCTCATCCCGTGGAAGAGGACGACACTCAAACAATAATCGTGTTCGCATCGGTTCTTACACCAAACGACCACCATTATGTCAATTATGCGTAAAAGAGGGGCACTACGCCACTACTTGTCCAAATCTTGGTTCTTTTGCTAAAAAATCTCTAGATGTCAATCTAGCCGATGCCTTCCTTGCTCAATGCAACGTTGCAACGGACATTCCGGATTGGACTGCCGATTCAGGTGCTACCACACATATGCTTCCTACTATTTTTGGTCTAACTGATTCAAAACCTCAAACCAAAAATATTCGAGTCACATTTGGTAACAGGGAATCATTACCCGTAACCCACATTGGAACAACTAATTTAAATAATTCCATTTCATTAAAAAATGTGTTAGTTGTTCCAAACCTCACAAAAAAATCTACTTTCAATTAGTAGATTAACAAATGACTCGCCGGTTGATGTTTTGTTTTCTAATGATTATTTTCATATTTAGGACCGAAAAACATTGGAAGTTCTAGCGAGAGGCGCATGTGAAAACGGCTTCTATGTCCTCACTCAAAGTCATAAGTCCCTTGTTGCCGCGCTTTCTGCTACGCATCTTCGTGCTTCTTTCAATAAATGGCACAGTCACCTTGGCCATGTCTCTTTTGATACAATTTCTAATTTAAATAGACGTGGACATGTTTTCGTTACATCTTTGTTACCTAAACCGGGTCTATGCAATTCTTGCGAATTATCAAAAGCTAAGCATTTACCATTTACTGAAAATTCTAAACGCGCACAACATGTTTTAGATCTCATTCATTGCGATCTATAGGGACCCGTCCCCGTCCCATCTACCGATGGTTACCGATACTATGTCATATTTATAGATGATTATTCTCGGTTCACTTAGTTTTATCCATTAAAGGCAAAATTGGATTTCTACAATGTTCTCAGAACCTTTTTACCTTTTGTACAAAACCAATTTTCAACAACCATCAAAATTTTCCAAAGCGATGATGGAACCGAATTTCCAAATAATCAAGTGCAAAATATCTTTAAACAAAATGGCATACATCATCGGTTATCATGTTCTCACACACCCGAACAAAATGGGCGTGCGGAACGCAAACACCGTCACATAACCGAAACTGGATTAGCCATGATGTTCAATGCTCATGCTCCACCCAATTTTTGGTTTGATGCTTTTTCCTCCGCGACCTTCATCATAAATCGCCTCCCCACACCCATTTTAAACAACAAATCTCCTTTTGAAATCCTTTTTCATCAACCACCCACCTATTCAAATCTTCGTGTTTTTGGTTGTCGTGTATACCCATATCTTCGTGACTATGCAAAAAATAAACTACTTCCTAGAAGTACACCTTACATATTCATCGGTTATAGTCCACATTACAAAGGCTTTCGTTGTCTTGACACCACAACCGGACGGGTATACACCACACGACACGCTAGATTTGATGAGGAAAATTTACCATTTAAATCCTCCTCAACATCTTCGGATGTTACAAACTTACCTATTACCAACTTTGATGACCATTTACCCTCACCCTCACAAAACAGCCCACAACACCAAGACAAACCCAACACTCTCGGCCCATCTCTCACAAACAAAAACAACACAACCTCACCAACAACTCACCCACACCCTTCTGTTTATGATGAACCCTCCTTTTTCCATTCCACAACTGGCCCAAATCCTCACAACCAACATAATTCCATCGGCCCATATTCACCTCACCCTTCTAGCCCAACAACGACTCCTCACCTTTCAAACCAAACCGAACCTTCCTCACCAGCCCACTCCTCCAGCCCAACTCCCTCCACTCCTCATAGCCCACCCACACCACCTTATTCAAGCCCAATACAATCGTCAAGCCCGTTTACCACTCTTCCGCATCAACCCGACACCTCTAGTTCGGATTCTTCCAACTCATCTTCATACCACCCGCCTCATAACACTCATCCCATGGTCACTCGAGCAAATGATGGCATTTTCAAACCAAAAACCTTTGTAAATCATAATTCTTTTTTCTCGTCGCATGTTCCCAAGGGAATAAAAACGACTCTTAAACACCCGAAAAGGATTCAAGCCATGAACGAGGAATTAAATGCCTTGCGTACAAACAACACATGGCATCTCGTTCCTCGCCCGTCACGCACCAACATCATTGGCTCCAAATGGATTTATAGGATCAAATATAAATCCGATGGCTCTCTTGATCGCTACAAAGCCCATCTTGTAGCTCAAGGCTTCACTCAAATACCGGGACTTGGTTTCTCACATACCTTTAGTCCGGTACTCATATCCGCTACCATCCGTGTTGTTCTAAGTTTTGTCACAATCAACAAGTGGAAACTACGTCAGTTAGATGTAAATAATACTTTCCTAAATGGTCACTTAATCGAAACAATTTTTATGGAACAACCTCCTAGTTTTGAAGATCTAAACAAACCCAATCATGTGTGCAAACTCAATCGTGCTCTCTATGGTCTAAAACAAGCACCTCGTGCTTGGTTTCAACGCCTAAGAAACTTCTTGCTTACTCTCGGATTTGAAAATAGTAGATCCGACCCTTCTCTATTCACCTACAAACGCCATGGTATTTTTAATTTATCTCCTTGTTTATGTAGACGATATCATTATCACCGATAATAATGACACCTTTATTACAAATTTCACCACATGTCTTGACAAGGAATTCAAAATTAAAGACCTTGGATTGCTTCAATTTTTTCTCGGCTTGGAGGTGACGCACACTAACTCGGGTTTATTCCTAAATCAATCCAAATATGCCCATGACATATTAACTAGAGCCGGTCTTCTTGATTCCAAACCTGTTGCTACTCCTCTCACATCTAAAGATGTGTTCCATTCCCAAGGTCATCCCTTTCATTATCCTACTCTTTATCTTTCTCTTGTCGGTGCCCTTCAGTACCTCACTATCACTCAACCCGACCTTTCCTATGTCGTCAACCAAGCCAGTCAATTCCTTCAACAACCCACCACCACCCTTTTTCAGTTGGTCAAGCGAATTCTTAGATATGTTAAAGGGACTTTGACTCATGGTTTACATTTTGATAGACCTCCTAACACTACTTTGCTAGGTTTTTCAGATGCAGATTGGGCTCGATGTATCGACGCTAGAAGATCCACCTATGGCTACTGTATCTACTTAGGTGGAAACTTGGTATCTTGGAGTGCAAAGAAGCAGCCTATAGTCTCCCGGTCCAGTTGTGAATCCGAATATAGAGCTATGGCAAACACGGCAGCAGAAATCATTTGGCTCACAAATCTCCTACGGGAAGTTAAAGCTTTACCACCAGGACGTCCGACATTATTATGTGCTAACAAGAGTGCTTTGTTCCTAACTCAAAATCCGATCTCTCACAAAAGAGCAAAGCACATCGATATAGACTATCATTTCGTTCGGGAACTAGTTGTCGCAGGTCGTCTTCACACCAAGTTTATCTCCACCGACAAGCAAGTTGCGGATATCTTTACAAAAAGTCTTCCAAAACCTTTATTTGAGCGGTTTCGCACAATGCTTCGTCTAGGCCAACCGCCATCTCGCATTGACGGGGGGTGTCAACATATCCCATAACACATGCCTTTCAATTCTCTCTTCTCCTTTATTCCCTCCTAGTCAATCTCCCAATTTACTACCATTTAGTGTGAGTTGTATCTTTTTAGTAAAGAGAGATATTCTCTCAAGTTAGTGTTTGACATTATTAAGAGGGAAAACCCGAGTCATGGTTTGAGAAATTGTAGTTGAGTAATATTTCTCAATTATAATATTGGAGAGTTATTCCAAAACGTGTCCATGTTCGTCTTGATCGATTTTTGGACTTGATAAGTCTTGGTTCCTAAATACTAAGGGGCTGTTTGGTAGCCTCGTAATCAGCCTCTTAACCATTAAGGTCTGAATCATTCAGCATTCAGACTGTTTGTTTCAGCATCTGAATGAATTGATTAAGTGTTGAACCATTAACCTAATAAGAGATGCTGAATGATTCAGCTCTTAACCATTCAGAGCCTCTTAACCATTCAGACCATCTTAATGATTCAGCACTTAATCAACCAAACAGCCCCTAAGAGTATTGGATTTCAACTATCAGCAATTGGCCACCACCAGTCTTAACTAACAAAATATGTGCTAGTAGTCTCATCTTTTGTATTATGTTATTTATAGGCTGTTGGTGGCAAATATATTAAAAGGTGGGACCGTAACATTTATTTTGTTAGTTGGGATTGGTGGCAGGCAATTGCTGATGAGATTATTTAAATCTAATACTTCTAAATACTAATACTTTCTGTCATGCATTCGTGGCTTCATGCTTAAATTAGGTTATTATGATCGCTTTCTCTTTTAGTTTAGTGTATTACAAATGGTATTAGAGCAACGACACCTTAAAGAGCGATTAGTTGTAGTCTGTAGACTCCAACATCCCTCGTGTGTTGATTTTGGATTGCTCATGTGTGACAAGGATACTAGGATTTTAGTGGACATGGTAGCAACTAATATCATACCGATAGAAAATGAGATATTTAAAACCTTTTAAACCTTCATATGTAGCCTTTTAATAACACCCACTTTGATTTTATGAGTTGATTTTGGGTTAACGTGTTGGTATATGGCCTGTTGTTTTACAAATGTTGAGGAATCATTGAGGAGCAATAATTTAGAGACTAGTGAATCTCCTCTTGCCTTGCTTCTCAATGTGTATCTAATGTTGATGTCAAAGAGCATGTAATAATCCATTTAACATCGAAAGGAGAATGAGAAATATAAACACATTATGTCTTGATTTTATGCTTCAACCTATTCAACCATTAGACTAACCTATTCCTTTGTGTTGGCATGATACGGTTAGGAAGCCTACAAAATAGCTTTGATAGGCCATTGACATATGGGCAAATGCATTCGTCGGTTGACCAAACCATCTTACTAGATTTAATGGGTTCGTGAGTTTCATGATCTTTTAATACGCAATATCTTGAATATTTGTTTAACAAGCCAAAAGTAAGAACATACTAAGATATATAAATATACTACCAAGCTCTAATGTGTGGTGTTTTAACTTTGTAGTTGGTATAGAAAATATAGTAGTCATACAACTTACCTGAGCAACAGCATATGGCAATGCAGAATACATTCCAGCAGCTCGTTCTCTATAAAACACAGTTCGTTCAATGTCCACAACAGGTTGCACAGCAGATGCGTTTTGGACTCCTAAAAATATAACTGAAGTATAAAGCGCCCCCATAGAATTACTCAAATCTTGGGTGGTGTCCCTAAAATATATAGCATGTATAAGTGTTGCAAATCGAATTACGAAATAAAAAGTTGTAATCCATAATGCATTGTTTTATTTATTATCACCTCTTTTTACCAAGATCCCAGAAAGCAGATCCAAAGAAGAGTGCAATGAAAGTGGTGAAGCCAAAACGAACAGCGGTATAAGGAGAGTTTCTCCAATACGATGTTCGTTGTTTCCATAGACAAGCTTGACACTGAGTGAAGAATGACCTCGAATATTGAGTTGGGAAATGGAGATCGCTTGTACCAGGACGTGGTTGACTTAGCTCAGCGATAAGTTCTTTGTTTCTCCTGTGATTTTGTTTTACCAAAAACTTAGCAAGAAATAAACTAGTAATAATGAAGATATGAGTGAATGCAATTAACCACTACTCACGTATAAAGTTCTGAGTTCTTGTAGATTTCAGTGAAATCGACTCCGAGAGCTTGCTCTTGTGAAGAAGTAGTGACTTCTAGCATCCAAGTTGCAGGGTTATATCCCGCTGTAATTTTACTTACACCTTCAATTGCCTATTTCAAAAAAAAGAAATATAGCCACGTTTAATTTACTACACAAAATAAATAGATAAACTAGACTATTATATATAATGGTATAGAGAATTTGATCAGGAAAGTCATACTTACAGTTGATTTATATAAGGTGTATTTTTAGGGAAAATCACGGTAATAGCCTTGACTTTTGGGTTTTTACGAAACTAGCCATCTCTGTCTCTTGGGAGAGTCGGCTCACAGGTCCCGAGACGTCTGAGCCGACTCCGAAGACGGGTGAGACGGTGACCAATCAAAACAAGCCACATGTTCCAAGTCTCTCTCTCCTCACTTTCTCTCTCCTCTCTCTCTCTCTCTCTCTCTCCTCTAATAAAAAAATCTCCAAGTGACTCTGTGTCATCTCCCGACGCCTAAAACGTCTCTATGACGTCTCCACTGTGCCGGAAGCGTCTCTGTGACGTCTCCACTGTGCCGGAAGCGTCTCTGTGACGTCTCCCAACGCCTAAAACGTCTTTTGCAGCCGAGCCGGAAGCGTTTCTGTGACGTCTCCCGACGCTTAAAACGTCTTTTGCAACCGAGCCGGAAGCATCTCTGTGACGTCTCCCAACGCCTAAAGCCTAATGAAGACGTCTCGGGACCTATGAAGATTTTTTATTATATTTTTGACACGTGGCAATCGGCTATTGGTTCACCACTAAAGCCTCATGGAGACGTCTCGGGACCTGTGAGCCGACTCTCCCAAGAGACGGGAGATGGCTAGTTTCGTAAAAACCCAAAAGTCAAGGCTATTACCTTGATTTTCCGGTATTTTTATACAATAATACTTTGACTAATTCTACACCTAAGGTTTGAATGAATAAAAAGTAATTCTTAAGTGGACTTTTCCTGTTAGACTATTGACTTGACCATTCGCGTTAGGGCTGTAAACAAACCAAACGTTCGGTGAACAGTTCGTAAACCGTTCGGCGGGAAGTTCGTTTGTGTCCGTTTGTTTAATAAATGAACGAACACGAACAAAAAATTCCGTTCGATTAACTAAACAAACAAACACGAACAAATTCTCGTTCGTTCGATTGCGTTCGTGAACGTTCGGCAATGTGTTTGTTTACGTTCGTTTGTTTATATATGTTCGTGTTTGTTTGTTTATGTTCGATCACTAGTTAAAACTTAAAAGTTTATAGTCTTTCAGTGTCTTTCCTAATTTTTAATTCCCTCCTTAACTTTTTCTCCCTTATACATTAAATATTTAAGTAATGTTTTGATCATTCTCGCATTAAAAAAAAACATCAATCTTTGTTTTCGTTGGTCTTACTATACTAATGAAAAATCTCAACATTTTGTTATGATGCCTTTGTAGATAATTAAAGATGCTACTACTTTTGACTGCATAGTTATAATGCAAATTTATGTATCATTGTCTAATTAATATTTGTTTTTATATAGTCACAAGAAATCGAAGAATGTGTAGAGTTTAGGAAAGTTGGATATTAACGAATCTAGACAATTTTTAGGATAATTATGAACTTTTGAATTAGGAATATCATGTATTCATGCCTAAGTAATTTTAGATAATTATGTCTAAGTTAGTAAAATTTGACTTATCGTTTAGTTGTTGTACTTTGTCTAACGGTTAATATTAACAATGTTTTTTTAGTTAGTTGCATATTAAATGTTTGTTTTTGTTTGTTTGTTTTCATGACCTGTGTTCACGAACAGTTTGCAAACAACTGAACTTCTTAACAAACAAACACAAACATAGAATTATGTTCGTTAGTGTGTTCGTGAACGGTTCGTTTGTCCAAAAAACCTTAACAAACAAACACGAACAAAACCTTGTTCGTATTCGTTTGGTTCGTTTACAAGCCTAATTCACGTACTATCGACTTAACCATTAACTATGTTATTTCCTTAATAAATTCGGGAAAGTCACCAAAATGGATAGTTGACCAACAAAAATGTCAAAATAAACATATGATGTGTCTATGCATTAGGGACCGACCATTATTTGCGTTTACCGCTTATATGATTACACTTGTAAAGTTATCAGACGCCTTGATTTTTCATGTCCAAGCGTCTATACTTTAGACTCGAGGCTGTTATTTAGACGCATAAGGTCGCAATCTTCTTAGACGCCATTAATTTTAAGGTTGGGCCAGCTTATGCATCTAAAGAACAGTATCGAGTCTAAAGTGTAGACGCAGAGACCTTAAAAAATAAGGCGTCCAATAACTTTACACGTGTAATCATCTAATGGTATACACGATTAGTGGTTGGTCCCTAATGGATAGACGGGCGCGTCATGTGTTCATTTTGGCTTTTTTGTTGGTCAATTGCTCATTCTCGTGATTTTCCGTAATAAATATTAGGTTTTGTTTTGTTTTCATCCTTGGTACTTTAAAACCATGAACTTCCTTCAATCTTATGGAATTTCACTCTTTTGTGTTAAGTCTTAAATTTCAAATTTGTATGCCAAAATCCAAAAGGTAGTATATAGAATCATGTAGTTAAAAAGGTATTACAAGATACTAAAAATTTCTTGAAACATGACAGAAATCTAAAATGTATGTAAAACTTTTCGTCTAGCCTATACTTAATATGATTGTGTTACCTCAAAGTATTTGATCAAATCGCAAGATTCTCGACCAACAGGTCCAACATATATCTCTTTCCCTCCTCTTTTCATTAAGAACAACTACACAAAATGTTTTGAATAAATTATAAGTTAATATCCCATGTAAACAATCAATGAAGCTAGACAACATACTTATGAAAGTTTACTCATAATATACCTCGTCAAAAGCTTCAAAAATATCAATGCTAGGTTGATGAATGGTGCACACAACTGTCCTTCCCGTGTCAACCGTGTTCCTAATAGTTCTCATTACAATTGCAGCAGCTCTAGCATCTAGACCCGAAGTTGGCTCATCCATAAATATTATAGACGGATTGGCCACAAGTTCAACTGCTATTGTTAATCTTTTTCGTTGTTCAGTTGATAGCCCGTTGACTCCGGGCAACCCGACCAGTGCATTCCTTATTGGGTTCAGTTCCACAAGATTCATCACCTCATCAACAAACAACTGTACATATTGAACCTTATTAGTCTTTACTGAAACAAGAATAAGCAAAAAAATGTGTAATACATTAAATAATACACTGACCTTTCTAGCCTTTTCATCGACGTCTGCCGGCAACCGTAGCCAAGCTGAGTAGATTAAGGATTCGTAAACAGTAACATGAGGAGAATGGATATCATTTTGTTCACAATATCCAGAAATTCGAGCAAATGTTTCTTGTTTCTTTGGGTACCCAGAGATCCGAACGTCACCCTCTATGAGCCCACCAGTTTTTCTACCCGCGAGTACATCCATCAAAGTAGTTTTACCGGCCCCACTAACCCCCATAAGCGCTGTAAGAACACCAGGCCGAAAAGATCCACTCAAGTTCTTAAGTAGCACCAACCTCTCATCAGTAACACCTTGTTCTTTCATTTCCTAGAAATTTTGTCATAACTTAAGATGGCTTTACGGTTTACTGTTGTATTACATGATCACAATACAAAAGACGTACATGTAATTTGCACCTTTTTTTTTTCTTCAAGGCTTTGAGAGATGTAAATTTTGTTAAACTTTTAGAATGTGCTAAACATGTTAATAATAAGCACATAAATAGCTAGCTTTAAAATAATTTGTACAGTTATATATTTAAATTTTCTTAACCCAAAGTTATATACATGCAAATTGGATGTCTTTACATGATTTTAATGTACATTCTATAACTTTCATATTAATCAATTGATGCAAACAACTTTTATAAGCGTGTATCACTTGATGAAAATATACATTCTTAAGCAGTGTATAAAAGGGGTGTGCAAATTGTTGGAATTATAAACTAAACTTTATAAGTTATTAGATGTCACACTAGTGACATAATTAATAATTATGTGAAGTCAAGATGGGTATGTGGTTATGGGTGTAGATAATCGGTTATGCAACCACCGCCATCCTAAGGGGTGTGATGGTTGATTGTGTTGGTTCACAAAGTTTATAAAGCATGCCATGTAAACATTGTCTTTGTAGCATTATCTATGTATTTATCTTGCATCTCAAAATATCACTTTACCATTCCCAGAAATAGAAACAAGTTTAATTCTATTCCGACACATAATTCATATTTTGTTGTAGTGTGACTAGTAAGTAAAAAGGTTACCTGTGGCATATCAACGGAGTACTTGATATCATCAAATGTAATGGAATGTGGTTCAAATGGAAGTATCATTCCTTTCTTCTTGTTCGCATTTTCTTCATTCTCCGTAGATGATAATACCCCACTGTCATCATCTGTAATATTTGATTGTGTTTTCTCGAACGCTATATTGATCATATCAAATGTCACACAATATTTACACCAATATTTTAATAGAAAAATTAAAAATAAAAAATAGGTTCAAAAACTCACAATTGAGAAATGTTAGAGCTAGAACATAACACAAATTCAAGATTAAAATGAAACCAAACAAGGCCGCAACAGCAATCCAGTACCAGTAAGTTTCCGCAAACAATCCTCGGGAATTAACCAGAAATTTCCCTAGTGTTGTATCAAAGAAAGGCTATGGCAAGGAACAAACAATGTCAAGACATAAGTGGAATATTAAAAAATGAAACATTATAATTTACACATTAAATTATTACCTTTTTAAACTTATGTCCAAGAAATTCATTCACCACTATTCCATTCATAGCATACATCATTGGTGATATCCAGTATCCCCAAATCCACCATTTTTTTACATCATCTTCAAAATGAAGAAAAAAAAATTACTTTCATGGGTATACTATTAGAAAAGACTAAAAAATTCAAAAATAATTGGGGAATTGAATTTTAATAATCAAAACTTTGTCTCGTTGGCCGGTAATAATCTGTACTCAAGAAATTCCCCACAACAGTCTCAAATTTCAAAATATTTTCCTACAACGATCTTTTTAACTTTCAAACTTTTTCAGTCTTGAAAATGAGTTTATTCTCAGTTAACAAAAGCTAATTGGAGGAAAATACTTCGAAAGTTGGGACTGTTGTGAGGAATTTCCTAAGTATAAATCATTTCCGACTAATGAAGCAAAGTTTGGATTATTAAAATTCAATTCCCCAAACTAATTATATATATGTTTATGTCAAACCAAGTTATTACGTCGGTTTATGATGAATCCACCCAATGTAAAGATTAGAAGAAGTGCAAAAGAACCAAATGTGTTTGCCACAATCATGTTGCGACCCGAAGCACCAATGAATCGGAACAATGCAGAAGCCATCTGGTTACTCAATGCTAGCAGTAAAAAGTGTTTAAGGAATCTGTAATAGAAAAATGAATTAGTTAATTGTGAAATTATTTGCAAGAAATTTATGGTAGGTAATGCCAAAGAGTCATGGAGGAGCTAGAAAGTCTAGAATAATTAAGGATAGTTAATTTGTAAAGTTGTCCCTCTTTTAAAAATTTTATCAAATACCTCCAGACATTAGGATCAAAGCCTATAACATAGTAAGTTATAATTGTCCATACTCCAGCTTCAAGGAACGAAACAGGAATCTTGACAAACCATGTCGGAAGAGCGTACACCCATGTGGGAAAGAAGAGGAAATCTCGTTGCTTGTAGAATACAGGAAGCTTTGCGATTGTCATTGGAATCTCAGCCATCCCATTGAACATGATCATGGTAACACCAAAGAATAAAGCACCAACATAAAGCCCTCCCTCTTCAATACCACGTCTATGCATCTTAGTTCGGAAGAAAACAGTCATAGCGACAAGTGCCATGACAGTTAGCTGAAATCGAAAATGTTGATCATACTTCAATATACAACTCATCTAGTTCTAGTGGAAATAGATTAATATCCAAATGCAATATTACTTGGAATAGTTTGAAGATGTAGACAAATGAGTTTCTCTTCATGAGCAAAATTTCTCTATCAAAACAAGCTTTCAAAAGCTCTGTCGTCTTTAAACCATACTTTTCTGTTGTAAGAGCAGCAGGGTGGCTTTTGCTTTTGTCATACGGGGTTGAAAGATCATCTGCTAGTTTCCTTCCAACATGAAATGATTCGTATGCTTTAGCAAATTCCTTAGCCGTGACAAATCTATATGGTTCTTCTCTTGTCATCCAATATTGTTTTTGATCTTTCTTTGATGTCACCTAACATAATTCCAGAATTACATATATAGATAAGTTTTGCTCCATACATAGCACATGTCTTGCAATGGGAAGGCCTCGCAAGGCCACTTGTCTAGGCCCAACCGTAATATTCAAATTGCATTGTTTGGGCCTCTTATTTTTATCTCCTCAAAGTTTACAAGGTTTTTACATTTTGAATTAGTTTAGTTTCTGTAGTAAATTTTGCATGAAATTAAGATTTTCCAACTTCCAAGTACTATCTTAGCTAGGTGAACTTTGAGTATACTCAAGTGTTCACATGACTAGTATAAATAAGGGCATCACATATGATCCGTTGTTTGTTTAAGGATAAGTAAAATCATAGAACATAGATAATACTTACTTCTTGCAAGAAATCGGCGATGTTTTTCCTCTCTGGGCATTTGAAACCCATAGATTCAAAAAATTCAAGCACGTTTTCACGTGGACCCTCATACACGATCTTGCCATCACTCAAGAGTATAATATCATCAAATAATGCGTACGTCTCTGGCGCAGGCTGAAGAAGAGAAATGAGGGCGGTTCCTTCGAGAATATGAACATATTGTTTTAGGGAATTCACTATTTGGAATGTCGTAGAACTATCCAAACCAGTAGATATCTCGTCCATTAAAAGAACCTTTGAAGGTCCAACTATCATTTCGCCTGTGAAAGTTTACTAAAATAGTATAAAATGACAAGCAACAGGTCTTTCTCGCGTTTCTTTGATTAAACAAAATTACCTGTTGTAACACGTTTTTTTTGTCCACCAGATATACCTCTTATCATTTGATTCCCTACTAAGGTGTCTGCACACACGTCTAAGCCCAATATCTGTTCAAAATAATTTATTATATTTAACCTCTAGCCAGTAGTTTTTCATTATCCAAAACAAGTATACCATACCTTGAGTGTATAATCTGTAACAACAGTAGCTTCTTGACCTTTAGATGCTGCCGCCTGGATAATAATAATAATAATACCGGCTTTATTAATAAAACCACCGTAGTATCAATGTGTGTTTCTTTCTAGCCCTACAGCAAAGCATCTTACCTTACTCATGTTTTGGGAATATATATAGACAATTTGTGTGTACCCTGATGAAGTGTGATAATGAAATTCCACTAAATCTTGAATGAATTTTTACTCATACTACTTTAAAACTACACCCGCTTATGGCGTTTTTAGCATGGATAATTGTAACAAAAATACACATATATATCGTACACTTCTAGAAATAAGCATGGACAGTCTTAACAGTTAGTTATGTACATATAACTCCTGACCTTCATGTAGATATCAAGATCAGGATCAGGTTTGATATTTGCGTTTTTCTCTCTTCTTGACAACTCGACCAACATCTCTGTTAATTTATAAACAACCAAGTTAATTATTATGTTGTTAAAATGTACTTAGATCTTGAAATATTCATTCTTAGAGGGGCAAATGTGATGATAAGCTAACCGTATCGTGATCCTACTCCTTGGAACCGGCTAGAGTAAGCCAGTGTTTCTCTAACAGTCATTTCTGGAATATGAACATCATTTTGACTTATATATGCTGAAGTTCTCATCGGTACAAATTCATGAAACTCGTGCCCGTTGTATGTCACCTTTCCGGAGACCTATAGTCATGAATTGTGTTTTCAATTGAATTTTCTAGTTCAAGACAATAAAAATTTTTGGAAGATAATTGTTTCTTAAGCAATGGATTATTAGAAAAACTCATTCAATTCACATATATTAATTCACTTGTGTATAAACCGTATAGGATCTTGAGCATGGACGTATAAATGTGTCTTGACATATTAGATATGGAAATCCATTCTGAAAAACTACAGAACCATGTTACACCTTGATAGCATGAATGAAGATTTATTTATTACTATTTTTTTTTTTTTTTTTTTTTTTGGAATTATGTTAGTTGGGAAGGAGACTAATACTAGGTGTTCTTTGGTACTTCTTAGGCTTTCCGGTGTGGGGCTCGGCATAGGGACGGCGGGCTCGGCATAGGGACGGCGAGGGGAAGCCAGGGGCGGCAACACTGCCCCTTGGCCCGGCATCGACAAGAACGGAAACCCATTGCTGTGCACGACGTTCCAACACGTGGTGAGGACCGTTGAACGGTCGGATTTCTTTAAAAAAAAATCAATTTCAAATTTTCCCATTTATAAATACATCTCTCCCACTCTCACTTTTTGTAAACCAAATCTCTCAATATATTTAAACAAAATCAATCTTTATAAAAAAAATCCAAACCCTCAAATAACTATGTCTTATTCATCTTCTTCGTCTTCGTCTTCGACTTCTTCGAGTTCTTCATCCACATGAAGCCGTAAATATTTTTATAAATGTCGTGGCGCAAGCGGCGCAGATCATCACCGGGGAAGAAGGAGAGGAAGTCGACTCGGTACCACAAACTAGGCAAGCGGCTATGAACAGAGACCAAGAAGATTAGTTTTATATATTTTTAGATTATTTATGTGTATTACAAGATTGTAGATGTTTATTATATTTAAATTTTTTAAGGTTGTAGATGTTTATTGTGTTTATATTTTTTAAAATATGTGTAGGTTCCCATGATAGATTGGTAGCCGATTATTTTGCCGACGAACCCTTGTACTCGGCAGCCTTGTTTAGGCGTAGGTTCCGAATGAGTAAGAGACTGTTCTTACGTATAGCAGATGACGTGGCGAATTTTCACCCATTTTTTACCTTACGATACGATGCTAGAAAGAAAAGTGGGTTCACCACCATACAAAAATGCACAGCGGCACTTCGGCAACTAGCGTACGGGATTGCGGCCGCTGCGTAGGACGAGTATTTAAAGATGTCGGAAAGAACTACACAAGAATGTCTGTACAAGTTTAGCAAGTGTGTGGTGAAACTTTACAGCAAGATATATTTTCGAAAACCAAACTCCAGTGAGGTACAACAACTGTATCAGTTCCACCACCAAAAACATGGTTTTCCAGGAATGCTCGGAAGCATTGATTGCATACATTGGCCTTGGAAAAATTGCCCGAATGCATGGCGCGGAATGTTCACATGAGGGGATCAAGGACATCCATCAATAATCTTGGAGGTTGTTTGTTCACAAGATCTATGGGTTTGGCATACCTTTTTTTTTTGGCGTTCCCGGCTCGAACAACGACATTAATGTCATTAACCAATCAGAGGTATTTGACGATGTTGTAAAATGAACCGGTCCGGATACCAGCTTTACAGTATCGGGGGTGGAATACACGCGCAGATATTATCTTGCTGATGGGATCTCCCCACCCGTACGATGAAAAAAGAAAGAAATTTGCCAAGTATCAAGAGGCGGCAAGAAAGGACATTGAACGTTTATTTTGGGTTCTACAATCAAGATGGAACATCGTTGAAAACCCAACACGTATGTTCACCCCAAAAAAGTTGTGTTACTGTATGTATGCTTGTATCTTGTTGCATAACATGATACTCGAAGACGAAGACGCAGCCATTTGTGAGTATGACAAGAATGCCCCAGCTGAGAATATTGTTCCTGTTGACCCACATCAACAAGATTTAAACGATTTCTCGTTACATAACGAGTTCACGCATCAAAATCTTTAAGTGGACTTGATTGGATATATTTGGAACAACGATCTTATTTGTAATTTTTTTTATGTTGAATAGTTTAATGTAATTTTAGTTGTGTTTTTTAAGTAATGTTTTTTAATGTAATATTAACTTTTTAATATTAATAGTAGAATATTAATTAATTAATTTTTTTTTTTTTTTGAAAAGAGCCTCATTTATTCATTAAAACAAAATACGAAATTTACATCACAATAGAAGGTAGACGGGCAACAAGCTGCGCTGCCACCCTTTTTGAATTGCGAAACCTAGTCTACCAAAGACAAATCCTTGCCCCCTGGAGATGAACTATTGCTATGGACGACCCGTTGGACCCTGGTCAAGAAACGAATAGCTTCTGGCGCTAGGGAGCCAAAGGTATCAAAGGCCAAAGGGATAAAGACATGTTGGTTCTCTGCATAAGCTTTAGCATGCTTATCTACTTTCTTCGATTCCGCCTTTCGCGATGCTTGCCCAGCTACAAACCCTGTTTCCCTTAAACCAACCAAAGGAGATACCCCTGTGAGGTCCACGCAAGCATGTTTCCCCTCTCCCAACCAAAGACAAGCAGATCTGCTGGTCGCAGGGTGGATCTCCCTTCCACAGGGTAGGTTAGAAAATTTACAAGGGCCTCCTTTTTGGCAGAAATCCCAGCTCTTCTCAGGATATCCCACAAAACGTCCCTCACCCAGTCATGCCGGTATTTGAACCCAGTGAGCTCTTTGCAATAAATTGCGTGCTCCCCATATTTATCCATGCAAGCTTTACGGCAGATATGGCATGTTTCATCTTCTGGGTACATAGGGATCATCAACCGGTACTTGAGTATAGCTCTGTACTCCACTGCAGACATGCATTGACCCAAACCCTCAATCGGGATAACGGTCAAAAAATCCTGAGCATGAGGACCCTTTAGGCATTCAATCACCGCCTTTTGGCGGGAGGATAACTCAAAAACTTCTCCCAGGCTCTGAGCAGTTTTGCTAAACAGGGCATTCGCCAAAGTTTTTTGTGGCTTTGAGGGGGCGGTGTCCTTATTAGAAAAACCGCCAATATCAAAGTCCGGGAGATAGACATTTAAGCGTTCGAGCGCCTGTTGATAGTCCGGGTCTAACCCAATGACCCCACTGTTTCGAAGGATATGATCCTGAAGTTCCCAAGACTGAGCTCTAGACGCCACAAAGGCATAAACCCCAACATCTCGAGCTGAAAGGAGGCCCAAACCACCTAAACGCATTGGCAAGGATGCCAAGCGCCACTGGAGATCCCCGAAGAAAGGGCCACCACACACCACTATATCTTCAATAGCCTCCCTGAGGCCATCATCAAAAAGGGATACCGCATCCAACATCAAGTGGGGTTGACAAGTTCGCAACCCAAAAAGTAACTTAGCGACCCCCATGCATGACCTGAGCAGCAGAAGTTCACTTTGGGGATCCCTAAGACGGGGCAGGAGTTTCATAAGGTCAACCGCAACCGTAGCCCGCCGCCCTGCCAACTCTCCAATAAAGATAGGATCTCGGCTAACAGCCCCACCTAGTAGCTTAACCCCATTTTCTGGTCATCATAGTGATGATGTTCCTAAGCCTTGCTGATATGGCAGCTGAGGTGAAGGGCCATCATTCATGATAAGCCTCCTCCACACCTACCACCCTTATATACTTGTAGTCAATTCGCTACCCCTATGAGCGACCTCATGTCAAAGTCTTACAACGTTTTTTTTACAGTTTATCGGTGTGGCTAGTGAACTCAACTAAAGTTTTCACCAAAACCCATCGCTTAGTACGGTTTTTCACCAAACTCGTAGAGTTTGTTAGCAACCCAAGCTAACTCGCCGAGTTTGCTTAAAGAGTAGGGAACTTCCTAAAAGCACAAGTTACAACTTCGTCCTGTTGCTAAACCGCCAACTTTCATATAACTCCTAAATGAATTGCATGTTTCTACAGATTGTTAGATCTTAAAAGTTTGTAATATCAATAATTTTAAGTTTCTTATGCACTTTATAAGTGTAGTTTTCTAAACACGTTTATAAAGACAAGCAATATGTACTTTAAAATTAACCATTATTTTCAAACTTTTTTATATATTAATTTTCTTAGATTACGGGTTAATTTTATAGAAGTATTTCTTCTCTTTATATGTGTTACAAAATAATTAGACAAAACTACACTTATAAAATGCATAAGAACTTAAAATCATTGATATCACAAACTTTTAAGATCCAACAAATTTCTAAGAAAATAGAAATATGCAATTCATTTAGTTTTTTTTTTTCTTCTTTGCAAGTTGAAAATATGCCATTAATATAGGATTTTTTTTCCCTTTTTATGAAAGTAGGGGGATTAGCAACGAGACGAAGTGTTTCCTTGAAACTTACTTTTTTTTAACGGTCAACAAATCAATTTCGAGCACTCTTGAAGTACCCACTGAACAAAGAAGTACCTCGAGAGTAACCGGGTCCACCAGTTTTCAGGAAAAACCCGTCGCCCAAATGCCCACTACGGTAAAACCCGGCCCACTAGCAACATTTTGGTGCCGGAACTCTCCATAAAAAAAAAAAAAAAAAAAAAAGCAAGTAGGTTGTCACTCCACAATAAGAGGATTGACAAAAACTTGTACTGTCATTACTCTCTGTAAACAAACTTGGCAAGTTAGCTTGGGTGGCAATTGGCAAACAAACTATATATATATAGGGTTAGGATCCATGGAAAACCCTCCTTATCTAGAAAACTCTAGAAACTCTGACTTCCCGAGCTTTTTAGGGCCTCAAAATTTTAGGGCATGTAATATAAATGATTTTAAGCATCTTGAGCCAAAAAAAATCAAAAAGCGCCGAACACTTTTTTTAAAAAAAAAAATAAGTTTTCGGGTAACACATAAAGCGAAATTAACATGTGTTACCCGAAAACTTATTTATTTTTAAAAAAAAAAAAAGTGTTCGGCGCTTTTTTGATTTTTTTGGCTCAAAATGCATAAAATCATGTATATTACATACCCTAAAATTTTCATATAAAAAAAAGCTCAGGAAGTTAGAGTTTCCAGAGTTTTCACTATAACAAGGGTTTCCAATATATCGTTTACCTATATATATATATATATATATATATATATATATATATATATATATATAAGCTAAGTATTGAGAGAAAACCCACTCAAATTTTAAAAAATTTAGAGCATGTAATATACATGTTTTTAAGTGTTTTGGGACAAAAAAAATCAAAATAGCGTCGAGTGGATTTTTTTAAAAAATAAATAAGTTTTTTTTTTTGTGTAACATATGTTACACACTTATTTATTTTTTTAAAAAAAAAATCCACTTGACGCTTTTTTTATTTTTTGGCTCAAAACTCCTAAAAACATCTATATTACATACCCTAATTTTTTCAGATAATAAAAAGCTTGAGAAGTATGAGTTTCCAGAGTTCTCTCAATTTGAGTGGGATATATATATATATATATATATATATTGGCACCTGAAGTTCCTTAGCAAGATTCCCAGCCAATGCCAATAACAATGTTGTCTTCCCAGAACTTGGAGGGCCCAAGAGCAAGGTCATCCTGAATAACAGTTGCGCCAATTTAATTAGCACAAAAATTTAATTCTATAAGTTTGAAATAATGTTTCAATCAATTAAAAGTTGTAATATATATATATATATATATATATATATATATATGAAGCCGGAAGTTGTTTCATTATCTTCCATCTCACCTGCGCGGTTTGACGATACCACTAACATCATCAAGGATTGTTATATGTTTTTTCCTATTCGGAAGCAGATGAAATATACTCAAGAAACCCTATTACAAAGGCAAACAGTTAAAACTTAAAACATTTAATTAAAGGTTAAATTTTCTCGATCATGGAATGAAAATTACTATTTGACTTGAAAAAAAAAATTAATTAAAGATTAAATTTCTGGCTTCTTCCTATCTTAATTACACACACACGTTCCATGGTGGCCGCACGATGATGCACGGAACACATACACTTTTAAAGGTGTGCATGGTACGGTTTAGTTGGGTTATGAGCTTCAACTGAAACGGAAATTGAAGTCATCGATTAATCGCCCTTATTAACCATTTGGTTAATTGTTGATTTTCAGTTCGGTTCAATTAATTTTGACTAATAACCAAAGCCAAACTTTGGCTAAAATTTGCTTATAGATACATAAAATGGAGGTATAAAAATTACAAATATATAAATACATGAATGGTTTTGGTTAATTTTGGTTTGGTTTCTTATGTTTTTGGTTTGCTTTTGATTAATGATTCAATTATTTTTCACCCCTAGACATTGTTAATCATGTAACATACCAATTTTTTTTAAGGCTCATGTTATTTACACTAGGGTTTTTAGGGTTTTACAGTTCTCTACGACTTATAGAGGCCTCTACGGGCCGTAGAGGTGTCAGAGCATTGAAAACCACATCCATCTACAGCTCGTAGAGGCCTCTACAAGCCGTAGAGGCCGGTGCAAATAAGTTATGAGATGGTGCAAATAGGAGGGGCCTTTTTTAATTAAAAAAAACTATAGAAATATTATACTCAAACTAAAGAGAGTTAAATTCTCATTTTATGGTGTATCTTTTTTAAGAAAATATTAATGTAAAAAACAGTTATAATCATTTAAAAATCATAGAGTAAATAGCTTTTTTATAAGGGGAAAAAGTTTACTATTAAAAAACCACGTTCAGCCCAGACTGATGAGTCTGGGCCTTGTGTCAAAAAAAATGTATCTATAATTTGATTAAAAATGAGCGAATTAAAGTGTATTAAAATGATAGGTTTCAAATGTAATTAGTATTTTAAAGACCAAATTACCCTCATTTTAGATTTCTATCTTATGCATTAGAGCATTCACAACCCATCCACCAAACCTTCCCCCATTTTTTAAATTTAAAAAAACCTACTAAAAACATACTACAACTCATCCACCATTTTATACCTCATCTTTATATTATAAAAATTTGTCATCTTAGCTTTTCATATATGAAAAGCTACTATTCATCCTCCACCAAATTTGTGTTAGTGTATAAAAACGAGAAATATAATAAAATATATGTTTGTGAGTAAGATAAAGATAAAAATGGTGGATGGGATGCGGAAAGTTTTTTAAAGTGAGAGATAAATTTTAAAAAGTATGATTTTTAGTTAAATTATAAGGTAAAAAATAGTGGATGAGATGTGAATGCTCTTAGAGTAATAAAGTGTTTAACTTTTGCATATAATACAAAATACATTGCATATAATATAGGTAAGGATACAGTGGTGGTCTCAATCCCAAAGGGAAATTATTTCTAGAAGGCACACAAACAACAAGTTGTACCGCTAACATTTTTTTATAGAGAAATTTAGACATTATAAATCTAATTTATTTATGCCGCTTAAACAAAGCCATATCAGGTATTAGGAACCACGTTATTTGATATCATTGTTCGTTTAACTTTGATCTGAGTGTACCTTAATTTTGTTCCAATTTCAATCATTCGTTTATTGTTATATCCACAATATTTTCTTATTATGTGTTTATTATTGCAAGTGTTACCTCAAAAAGATCAAGGTAGAAATTGATAAAGCTAGGTAAAGCTCTACTTCCAGTATTAATATCTGCCTCCACAGTTAAGTGCTCAAATCTGACTTCAATTGTTGGCAAATCAATACCAACCCTGTAAAATTTCCAATCAACCCATGAAACTTAAACACAAAATCATGAAAATAATGAACAATATATTAAGAGAATATTAATAAGGGTCTCCTATACATACACACACCTTTCTAATCCCACACATGATTTAATATTATGGACGGTCGTTCAGAACATCAGTCCTTATGAAAGAACGGCCGTTTGTGGGATTAGAATTCAGAGGGTGTGGGGATAGCTAGCCCATATAGGGAAGGAAGTTTGGTACCTATCAATTCTATTTCTGAGTCTCAACAAGAATTTCTCATTATCTTCATCAGCAGCATTCACAAGTCGATTAAGTAATCGCTTTCGTTCGTCCATTCCAAGATTATCTACGTTGACTTCGTTGGATGGCCCGGTTGATCCAAACAAAAGGCCTTTCTTCAGACGATCAAAAGTTGGTAGCTTTTCAATAGCAGCCCATTTAAGAGCTTCTTCGTCATTTTCTTCGCGAGAAGATTTTGAAAAAACATTCGCACCAGAGTTCCGCCATACAGAAGTACTTGCAGCTCTTAAACTTCTTATTTGGCCACTCATGCTGGCTCTTAAACTACTACTTGCTTTGGATATGTCAGTTCCATCCATTCTAACTCACACTTAATTACTAGACAGGTTGCTAACCTTTTAATAACAAAATTGTTATGGGTATAGAAAACAGGCCAAGAAGACACACAATTTGCATAAATTAGTCAATAACTAACATGCTCTCTTCTGATTGCTCAAAACCCAACAAAAATTTAAAAAAAAAAAAAGTACTCATTAATATGGTGAATTAACTGTGTAGATGTTAAAAGAATAATGAAGCTTTGCAGGGGGTTTTATAGCAAAACTAAGGGATTTGTAATTTCTAGCTGAATTATAATCGTAAAAACAAAAATTAAATAATATCAAATAAAATGTTGGTTAGGATATTCGTGGGGTAGGCCTGTAAACGAACCGAACGTTCATGAACTGTTCGTGAACTGTTCGGCGGGAAGTTCGTTTATGTTCGTTTATTTAAATAAATGAACGAACACGAACACAATTTTTTGTTCGTTTAATTAAACGAACGAACATGAACACACGTTGTGTTCGTTCATTTATGTTCATGAACGTTCGTTTATGTTCGTTCATTTACGTTCGTTTATGTTCGTTTATTTTGTTCGTTTATGTTCGTTTAATTAAACTTAGCTTTATTTTTATTATTTATGTCCTTTTGTTAAGTAACCTTAATTCATATGTTCTAAAAACTTAACCCTAACCCTAACATTCTAAACATATCACTTATTATCCGCTCTTCACACTTCACAGCCGCTCTCCACCCTAACCTTAACGTTCATTTATGTTGATGAATCATTATTAACTTGTTTTTGTTTTTGTTCGTTTATGTTCATTTGTGTTCGTTTATATTGATCATTTGTGTTCGTTTATGTTCATGAACTGTTCGTTTAGGTTTAAATGAACGAACATAAACAAACACGAACATGACAAATTTCTTAATGAACGAACACGAACACAAAAATGTGTTCGATTATGTGTTCGTGTTCCTGTTCGTGTTCGGTTAAAGTTAAATGAACAAACACGAACACGCCTGTGTTCGTGTTCGTTCGGTTCGTTTACAGGCCTACGTGAGGGCAAAAAAGTAGGTTGGGCCGGGGTTAATAAAGTGGCTTAATCCGGTGAATCTCCACCGTTGAATTAAACTATAAGACACATTAATAGTTTTCTGAGTTGGTAATTAGGACCTAACCTAGGGCAACGACCCTCTAAAAGCATCCACAATGGTTTATCCGTTCAAAATTCTAAACTTGTCACATCACCATCCCACATTATTCAAAAATACAATCTTTTCAAACGCACTTTTTCCTAATAAACCATTCCAAATCTTCACCTCACACTTGACTTTAAAAAACAAATAAAATAATAACATGTGTGTAGTAGGTCTCATTGTGCAGGTTTTGGACTTGCCCGCGGGTATACCGAACCAAAGCAAACCAACTTTGTACCACCATCTACATTGGTTAATGGTTAAGTGGTTTGAAATTCCAAACATACATTCGAAATACCATTGTGGATTCTCTAATCAAAGCCTATAACATTCAAACACGGCTTATTAGAAATCATAAGCTCGAGCTTGAGCACGGTTCGATCTAGCATAGTACATCAAAATCGAGCTCGAACGAATATGTGAAAAGCATGAACGAAATGATTACTCTTCTCTAACTAGAATCAATTGAAATGGGGAATTTTAAAGCGGCGGTCATTGCTTGAGTGTTTACTGAAAAGAAAAGCCAGCACATTAGGTAGTGTGCGTTGATGGTTCTATTGGCGAAAAGAGTTTAGTGTCTAATTACGTAGGAGCTAGTCGCATAGTTCAACAGATTAATTCATTGATAGATTTCAAAGTACAGTTGTTTGATCACTCTCCTACACCAATTGCTCTCAATTTTTCTCTACATTGATCAAGTTTTATTCCTATTGGATACAATGATCTCAATCAAGCATTCTGATTCTGTGTGTAGAGATGGTGAACAAGCATTAAATGTATTGTTCTATTTGTGTGTGTGTGTGTGTGTGTGTATATATATATAGAGAGAGAGAGAAAGAGATAGGAAAACTGGTGACGTCACCATGAAAGTGACATCTCATAGCTGGAATGTTTGTTACAAACAACTAGACTGAGTTATAAACTTAAGAACAAAAGTGGGAGGTCAGAGTTCTCGTAGATCTCACAATAGGAAGAGTTCTCATTTGATATTGTTAATTTACAACATGTTTATGCATATTAGTATTGTACCTTATGCTTATTAGGTGTGTTATAGATAAGGGGTTCCACTCTTATGTTTGGTGGGTTATACGCACTTTTGTAATTTTCTAACTTTAATTTATTAACCACTTGCACACTATTTTACTTTCAATTTTGATCCCATATGCTTTCAACTTTGTTTTACGTTTTGGTTTAAATTTTGTGAATTAACACGCCGCAATGTACGTGTGTAGTTCAAAGTTCTATGCATGTTTTTCCGTTTAACGGCCCGTTGCAATGCGTAAGCCCTGGATCGACTTAGTAATTGTTTTCAATGCTTTACGTTTCGCGTTCGTAGTTCAACGTTTTTACTTCTTACTTTTCGTTCGGTTTTACTTTTTTTCGTTCTTAATGTATTTTTATACGAGTTGATCTTACGGTGTTGGTGATTGTTGGCAGTGTTATGACATTGGTGCTACTTGGCATGGTTTAATGCTAGTTTTTTTTTTTTTTTTTTTTTTTATTAAAACCCAAATATAAAGATGAATTTTCCAACATAAAAGTTGAATGTTCGTAGTCCGTAAAAGTATGTAGCGACACTGGAATTTTTTCGGTGAAATTTTTGTCGCTATTGTGTTGCAAACACATTTATCGCTAATCAGTTGATGATGCTGCCACGGCTATTTGACCTTGGTCATTATTGGTAATCCATACCATCAGTGATCTCTCTATAAAATTTGACAATGATCCGTAGGTAAATTCTTTGCGCTCACCCATTTCAACGGACCTTCATCGGTAATCCGATTAACGACTATTATTTCCTTCACTAGACTTATCTATAATTGGGTTGGTTACCTATAGCTTTAGACTACTAGGTATGGGGGGCGGCAAAGCCATGCCGGGCCGAGCTACACCAGCCCCTTGGCGCGGCAACGGCAATGCCGGCACCCTCTTGCCGTGGACGTCGTGCCTCGTTTTGCTTTTGGGATTGAAATGTTATTGTTTTTAGTAGATTTTTTTTATTATTTTTAATTATTCTGGCCAATGAGGAGGCCCGTCGTCATAGTGCACACCACCCCCTTGGAGGCCCATCATGAAGATGTCTCTCCCCCCACTCCTACGTGGCGCCTACGTGGAGACCCATCATGAAAATGTCACCCCTCTCCACACCCAATAGTCTTATATACTACTACTGTATTGTCGAATATATTTTCCGAAATTAATCATTTGTTGTTGTTTTATATTGTGGACAATTATTTTGTTCCTCAATAGTTAACACCAATTATGATAGTTAATACGCAGATAAAGTTAAAGCACAGTACCACTTGCACATGGTCCTAGCTAGAAATTCTGGAAGGCGACGGGCAGATTTTGAATATTAGGCAGGTGGTAGGCCGTGGAGGGGAAAATGCACATCTTGAATTTCTTAATTTATAAAATGCATTTGGATCCCTGGCGCTTTAGACAATACGTTTCTTGAAACAAGTGCAAAATGTTGTCTACAGTAACTCAGAGAGACTTAAAAACCAAGGATTTGTATTTCGCAGAATAGGTTAGCAATTCAAAAGAAGATATATTACGTTTGTGATTCAAACAAAAATTATAAAAAATATATCATTACGTTTATAGGTTTTCTAGTGAATGTATATAAACTTAAATATTTTTTTAACTATTAAACTTCAATATTATTACCTATTTACAAAACAGTTGAAGATAATATTTCTAGTTTCTCACTACTAGAAAATATACACATATTTTGACCCTCACCCCTTGCCACAATAGCCCCCAATTTGTAATCTTACTTAGACTGTGTGTTGTGGACACGTGAGTGATCAGACGCGAGCAGCCACAACAGCCTCACGCTCAACCCCGGCCATAACAGCCCCACGCTAACTCGACGCGAGCGAGCCAACGCGAGCAAGGCTCACGGCACGAAGAAAGGAATTTGTGTTGGATTTGTAGGCTATGGTCGAGCCGGTGCTCACCCCCAGGTAGGGATGAGCTCGGGACGGGATCGGTACCGAACCGATACCGATCCCGACAATACCGATACCGAAAAGTCCAAAAACCCAATACCGATCCCGATACCGAACACATACGGTACGGGACGGTATCGGTTCGGTATCGGTACGGTACCGGTATGGTATCGGTATTTTGCCTTAAAATACCGATACCGTACCGATCCCGTACCGATACCGATAATACCGAAACCGAAAATCCATAAATATGGATACCGATACCGATCCCGAAACCCCTCGGTTCGGTATCGGTTCGGTACGGTATCGGGATCGGGACGGGACGGGATCGGTATTCGGGCTTGAATGCTCATTCCTACCCCCAGCCACAATAGCCTGACGTAACCTGGTTACTTAAGAGACACGTCAGTGGCTCACGGCGGTGTTCACCACAAGCCACAACTTACCGCCTTACAATTATGTAATTGGAAGAATTGCAATGATTCTAGGCCTCCGAAACTGCCATATTATTTCTAGGCCTCCGAAAATAAGTTTATGACCGGTCAAAATTTGCTTGCAATGTTGTAAACTATTATTTCAAGAAATTTAATAACTCACCAAACCTTAGCTACATTAGAAATAAAAAACAAATTATTGAAGTTTCTAGATATAACGTGCTTAAAGTAGTGGATAATATAAATTACTTTCTTTTTATGTTTATTTTTGAGTGAATAGCCAAAATCGTCCTTAAGGTTTATAAATATTTGCTAGATTCATTAAAAAAAATTTCTCAACTAAACAACTAAGGGGTTAAAATGATTACCAGATTCATCCACTTCTCTAATCCTGTTAAAAATAAATGTCAAATGAGAGGCATTTTATTCATTATCTTTAATTATTTAGTTTTTCTATTTTTATAAATGAGAAATATATTGGTGTCCTCTAACCTTCTCTCTCTCCCTCCCTTTCTCCCTCTCCCTCCCTCCCTCTCCCTCTCAAAAACCCCATTAAAACTCCGGCACCACCCTTTATCTCTTTACCTTCAACAAGTGACTCAGATCTACAACAAGGGTTTTAGATCTGAACTACGGTGAATCCTTGGCTCTTTGTTGTGCTAAATAAGATCATAAATTCAGTTGTAGTGGTTTATGATGCATCATTATGAAGCAATGGAGTCGAAATAAGCACGCTG
The DNA here is from genome assembly GCA_028751855.1 of Ambrosia trifida. NCBI lineage: Eukaryota > Viridiplantae > Streptophyta > Magnoliopsida > Asterales > Asteraceae > Ambrosia > Ambrosia trifida. The sequence continues at coordinate 54,793,217 of CM054123.1, read as the reverse complement.
AAATAATTTATCATGTCACTTAAATTAGGGTTCTTTGTGAATGTTAAGGAAGGGGTGGGGCATGTAAAGAAATAAAATAAATAAATAAAGACTGTGACAAAAATAACCATGGTTTAGTGTTAGCTTTTAACGGAGTTTAAGAAATTGATGGCTCTGGCAATAATTTTGAAACTTCAGTGGCTCAGTATGGAAAAAAAGGTTTTTTGGATAGATCTAGCAAATATGTGTAAACCTCAAGGGCGATCAAGGGGTTTGACAACGTAAATGATGATTCTACGAGCAAGGGTGTACGCAAGGTACCTTCAATCAGGACTGGATGGGAAGCTTTTATTCGTACTAAGTTAGGAGACGACAAATGCTCTAATGCTATTTCAAAGAGTACCATCATCATTGTTTATTCATGAATAGATTATTATGTTTTATACTTGATCATTGAGTGTCCAACTTATCATTATATACTTAATTGTGTTGTTGGTTAAACATCCATTATATTGTATACATTGTCATTTAGTGTGTTTTATTTGAAAGTTATATAAAACCAGAGAAACATCACATTATGTCAACATAATAACCATGAACATTGTAACACCATAACTTTTTAATACTACAATTGTTTCCAAGTCAGATATAACATTGTAATACCAAGTGTTTAACACACATGCCACCAACCATCAAAACATAAAAAAAAAAAAAAAACATTTATTGTTCTGAATCCATTGTTTTCTATTATAAGTATTCCTTATGTACTTAAGTTAAAAAACAAAAGGTAGAAATGATCAAAATTGTGAATTAGGATGAGAAGAAGCTGGATTCCTCAATATATTTTGATTCTGTTGATTACAATATTGAACCCATGTTTTCCCTAAATTGTGTTATCCTTGTTTCTTCACTTGCATCATAATCATTTTCCATTGTATTAACATAAATGAAACCATAGTTAGTTTTATGTTTATGAAGCACACAATAGTATACTAAAATATATTCTCAGGGTGTTTTATCAGAATGGCAAATAGGGGTGTTATATAAGCCTGTTGTTAGCATGGTGTTTTATAGGAGTGTTATATAATGGTGTCCAAATGTACATCACATTATGTTTGTTAACTATATTTTCATAGTTAAATAACACATTTAGAGGCCATTTAAGTGTTTTATGTTGTTTTATATTCATAAAACGCATCAGAACTAACAAAAAAAAATACACAAACACATATAGCGACTCGATGCAGCATACTTCAATATACACTTATTGCAATCATAAACATAAAATACCCTGTAATTATGTTATCTGCTTAGCATTGATCATTAAATAACCCCCAAGTGAAAAACATCGAAAAAAACCCTAGTTTTAAGAACTCAAATTAAACACATCTGAGCCAAACATGTCGGCAACGATGGCCTTGTTACTTTCTGTTTTGAAGATTCTTGATTAGTCTCATCCTTGTCGTCTGATTCATCCTTCTTCCTAAAAAAACACGTCATTCAAAACCCTCGATTATTCTTGTTAAACACAATGGCTCACAATATATGACTTACGTTTGTATGTTAAAACATTCCCTTGGTCATCATAATCCATTATTTTTCTTGATTATAGTTACCTAAATTGGGGGATTTCGGATATGGAAGGAGTGTGAATGAAGGAAGTGATAGACTGTTTATGCTTTTTGTTTTCTTAAATGTAAGGTGTGTTTTTACCATTATACCCTCCAAACAACTAACCAGATATTAAAAATTGAACACAAATTACAAAATCAACATCTATTTAATCTCCACCCTAGATTAATCTAGTCTAATGATAACAATTCCTTCTTACCCTTCCTACAAAACACCTCCTTTGTACGGGAACCCCACCCTAGGATAATTAAAAATGCGTACAATATACTATTAAAGTTTCACATGTTAACGATGTTTACACCATGTCTTTTTTCTTTGTTTTCAGCACATAAAAGCACCCGAAGTGGTTGAATCATCCTTGGTTACAAACCAACAACTCAAAATGTCACATCAAATTTCAAATTAAACTCCAGCATCCTTCAATTCCAATGACAAACCGTCATCCAGTGTCAAACACTCCTACGGTGACAAACTGTCCTCTTATGGCAAATTCCCTTCTGACACAAGAAGTCTAAAATTGGGTCGAAGGGTATGAAACCGACGACGTGGTGAAATACGTACCAAGTTCGGATGAAAAAATGGCTTATCCATCTGACTGATCCTCCTATGATTACATTAGTTGGACGAGCGTGAATGCTCTTATGACTACCCATCGCCTAATTCCCTCTTGGTAATTAAGCAATGACTTATGTAGTTTATGTATTGTTTTAATTTATGTAATGTTTTATTAGGGTTCAATTATGTGCTTTATGGAATGTTTTTCTAAATTTATGTAAAGTTTTAATTTAGGTTTATTAAAGTTATTTGTTTTTTAAAGAGTTAATTACCAATTTAGTCCCTGGGGTTTGTCAAAAATTGTCAGTTTCATCCATATCCTTTTTTTTTTGTCAATTTGGTTTCATTTTTTGTCATTTTAGTCCCTGAGGTTTGTCAAAAATTGCCACTTTCATCCGAATCTTGTTAGTCCACATGGACTAAAATGACAAAAAATGAAACCACAAGGACTAAATTGACAAAAAAAAAGATTTGGATGAAACTGACAATTTTTGACAAACCTCAGGGACTAAATTGACAATTAACTCTTTTTTAAATTTAATGTTAATATTTTTTTTTGTGTTTGGTGGTGGATTGTTTTAAATATAAAATTAACTTAATAAGAAAAACTAGTCGGTTAATATCAAACAGTCCGCTCCAATGGTGGAGCATGGTTGAGGGTTTCGTCCGAGAGTTCAGACAACGAAAAACCCTTCCGTTGGAGGTGTTCTAAATTGGACCATGCGATTTACTTAGTTACAAAACTGCCACAAATTGTTTTTCTTTTCATCTGGAAAATCGATAGTAAAGATGTTGTTGTCAATTGTGTTATACACACATACATATATACGTACATATAATGAACGATTCCGCTAAAAACATATATTTTTCCTAAATAAATTTGCATAATTGAAATTAAAAAAAAAATAGAGGTTAAGGAGAATATGAAATATTGATCAAGGTAAATTAAAAAAAATGAAAAAAAAAAAAAAAAGTAAAGCATTTTGTACAATGATGAATTAGAGCATTCACATCTCCTTCATCAAATTTTCTTCAACAAATTACACTAAAAATTACTATTCCATCCTAAAATTCTCTCTCCTTTTTAAAATAATAATATTTTTTCATACTTTTATCATTATATTTTCTCTCTCCTCACTCACAACTACTTTCAAAAATATTAAAATATTTTTAGGGGTGAACAGTAGCTTTTCAAATATAAGGTGAACAGTGTTTCCACCAAATATTTTATCTCTCCTCCACTCACAACCACTTACACCCACCCCATATAATTTGGTGGATACACTCACATAAATTTGGTTCCCCAAATGTGAATGCTCTTAGAATTTATTAAATGCACCTAACTTTAGCATCCACCAGGTCATAGTGTTTTAGAGTGTGTTTGGGATTGCGTTTTAAATCTGATTTTTAGATTATCGTGTTTTGAAAACACAGATAATCAGGTTTTTAGGCTACCAAAACGCAATAATCTATAAGCAACTCCAACCCTGCTTTTCCAAAACGCATAATCTGTTTTGAATAATCAATCCTAAACACCCCTTGACCGGTAAGGCAGCCTCGTTGTCTTCATTGCTAAGAATTTAAGAAATCCGTCTCCTAGTTGGTTTCACACTTTTTAGGAATTTGAGCCACAAACTAACCAAGTTTTGGCCGAAGGCCTTCTAGTTCATTGGCAGTCTGTGTTTCTCTCAAAGAAGAGACTGGTGTTTAAATCTTGTTGTCAGCGAACTTAACCTAAAAAGCAAGCTAGAGGGTTTTAGGAATTAGTTGGTTTCTTCTCGGAACATTTTGGGGCCATCCTTAAGCATTAAACTAACAATGGACTGTTGTAATTCCGTCTGAGATATGGATATTCTGAGCTATGAAGAGGCATGCCACTAAGCCAAAATATGCCAGCGCTAAAATAAAAACTAACCAAGTTTGGGTTTGATTAGGCATGGGGTTAATATCAGTGTCGATTACTGGATCCGGATCATTTGAGAACTCCTCTGAATTGTGAGAACTCAGAAACTCACTTTACAACCACACACTTATTTTAATAAAAAATGAATATGTGGTCCAGAATTAAAGAACAATAAAATAATGAATAAAATATTAATATACTTACACGGGGGTAAAAATCCCTTACACCTGTGTAATTTAACGTAAATTAATGTATTTTTTTTAATTTTTTTACAGCGGGGTTTACGTGTTTTTACACCAGTGTACAAAAAAAAGTCTCATTTTACGTTGAGTTCTCGCGAGTTCTCAACGGATCCTAGTCCTATATATGATATACATTAAGTCATTTTATAAGTAACATATTCTATTGAACTTATATATAAGCTTAACACTCTGTTCCAGAGTTTCATTAAAGGATGGAAGAGAAATGATCCCCTCCCCCCTCCCCCTTCTTCCTTTCTCTTCAATTCCTTTCAAATTAGAAAGATTGAAAATCACCCTAAAAACCTCTTTATTATCCCTCTCATTCTCTCCCTTTCACTCTTACAAAAAACTATGGAACACATTTTTTCTCCACTTTCTTTCCAATCCTTTCTCTTCCATCCTTTGATGAAACTTTGAAACATAGTTTAAGAGTGAACACAAACAAATTAATACTTTTTGGTATACATCAAATGTACCTAATTACTAAAGGTGCTTAACAATGAACAAAAAAATCAAATAAGTCTAGCAAAATTAGATGTTAACTAGAACCCATTACATTCATTATTATACACCACATAAATTACTTCATATAAAATCTACTGCTATATTTTTATAGTATAAACAACCTAATTAAGACAAAGAGCAAAGACATGGTAAAGGTATAGCCGTATAGGGCTCGGCTGCAAAAGCCTATTGTCAGGCTTAACAATAGGTGGATAACCAATTTTGGTGAGACCTAACTCTAGCTTTTATTGGCTTTGGATGGCACATGATGTTCATCCCGTTCCCCTGCAAGTGGCTAACTTCCACCGCGTTCCCCTGAGAATTATTTTTTTATTTTTTTTACCGTTGAGGATGTGCCATTGTACAACGGCTTAAACTTGGGGCGGACATAATTAAAGAGGAGGGGTTGCGGACGTTGCGGCTCAACTTCGCGCGCGTAGTGAAAAATTAGTCGAAAATTTGATTTTTTTTTACGAAATTTGGAAAACGTTGCTACTAAAATGAAAAAAATGAAAAACGTTACTACTGAATTTGTGGCCTAAATTCGCCACTGGCTTAAACGCTACCAAAAAAAGACAGACTATTTGCGACTGTCAAAATGGTCACAAATCGGTCACAAGGTCCCTTTGTGACCAGTTTTGGTAGTCGATTATACCTTGGGTCAGTAATTACATTTGCGACCCGTTTTTGCAATCAAAATAATTGTTATTTTATTTTTAAAAGCTAACAACCATATTTGCGACCAAAACAAACTGGTACACAAACCGGACCGAACCAAAAAACCGGCCTAAAACCGACGAAAAAACCGGTCAAAAGAAACCGAAACCGAACCAAAACCGATACACAAACCGGAACCGAACCGAAACCGGTAAAAAACCAAAACCGAACCGAAACCGGTTTAAGAAAAATACATTTTTAGCCATAAACACAAATAAAACTTTGTTTTTTTTTGTATTAATATTCAATTTCCTTCTTTAAAAAACCTTAAAAGTTATTAAAAGTTAAATTTTATGTAATTTATACGGTTTTAAAAAGTGCGCGAAAAAACCGATTAAGAACCGAAACCGGTCTTACCAATCGACAAAACCGGTCCAAAACCGAACCGATTTGGAACCGAAACCGGTTCGATCAGGAACCGGTACTGTAGCGAACCGGTTTGAAACCAAAACCGATTCGGCAAAAAAAAACCGATTTGCTCACCTCTAGACTAGTGAATTAAAATGATTTAACTGAAATAAACAATACAAATGCTGGACTCGCGTCGCTGGACTACAGGACCAAAATGTATCAAGAAGTTGGACTCGACTCCCATAAAAAACTTTCATTTGAACCGGGCCCAAACCTGCAGCTTGATTACTAAATGGGCCCGCCTTGGGTATTTATCACAAGTTTGATTTACTCAGTTTATTCTTTTGTGTTTTATTCTATAAGGAATAATAATATAATATTGATGATGACAATTGCATCCCCTTTGAGTAACTCTTTAGCAATTTACTATATATAATATGGTGGTGTGGTGCAATGACATTAATTGTTTAAATCATCTTTCAGTTAGCCATTGTTAAGTTAAAGCAAGTGAATGGTATGCTTTTTTTTATAAATGAAAACTTGTCTTTGTATATTTAATACCATGCATTAGCATCATGGTTTTATATCTATGATACATGAAAATAGTTAGGTTATATATTGACACCAAACATCCAATTTTAGCATATTTGATTAATTTGTTGAAAATATCATACAACCTTTTTATCCAAAGATCTATACCCAAAAAAAAGAAGAAAGTATTTTCTTGTTTTTGATGTAGTTAGTGTGGGTCTACCAAGAGGGGGTGTGACCTACTTATCCCCATTAAAAGGCGAAGGAAAGTGAGCGTTCAAAAAAGTGTGTGTGCATTTGTTGAACATGTTGGTTTCAGGCCCCAATCACACTCAACTCCTTAGTGTATGTATATATGTATGGAATGAGAATAAGAAATATAATGCAGACGAGATGAAACTAAACTTGAGGCACACTTTATTATTAACCAATGAAAGCCTTGTATAGGAAATTACATGCAACATACACAAGACTCTTTCAAACTAAATGACTCTAAATCATGCTAAGGAATGGTAAACTCACCTGAACATTTGACCCAACTAAAAATTAAAACACATGTTAAATTTAAGACTTCTAACGTTCACTTTTACTTGACCCGTAACCAAATTAATTCGTACTCGACCCGAACCGATCCAAAACATCAAGATTAATCCAACAGAACAAATAGGCAGGATCTCATTTAAGATATGGAGACTATCTAATATAGTTGGAATAATGACAGTAAAAGTTGCATTTGTTAAATTTGTGGTCCTAATAGCCACGCTTATGTAGTTATGTCTCCATTATGTGCAGTCTGGTTTATCTATTTCAGTTTGCATCACTAATGTAAGCAATTCTAATTTCATTTTTTTTTTTTTTTTTTTTTGATAATTTAACCAATTTGAGTGCTTTTTTGTTGCCAATGATTCTTTGAGACTAATTGATGGCTCTATTTGATTAAATTGTGGAATTGATTTCAGTTCCTTTTGTCATTATTTTTAGTTTTATTGACCACTGTATTCATGTGTGTGTTCAACCAACTTTCAGAAAACATACACTTGTTTTATAGATGAGCAAATTGGCTGCATACATCATAAGGAGTACGCGGCAATGCTTTTACAGGTATACATTTTAAGGAGGATAGATATAGGCTTGGTTTGGTTGGCGTTGGTGGTCTGTTTGGCACACTTCTGGCGATGATGGGGTCGGCCGGTTTAGGTGGTTGTGGCGTGGGTGTCAAGTGGAGAAAATGGTATTTTTAAGAACAAGGGTAAAAGAATAATTTTACATCAGCTTAACGAAAAAAAGTTAACCTTGTTAGCCATTTGGACCAACATTGAAAGAAGTAATCTGAGATTAGTCCATGGCAACTAATCTACAAGAAAAAACTCTTTTGGACTAAATACAAGATTTGATCCAAACAAACCACATGACCATCCGTGTAATTTACTCTTCATATTAATCTAGAAAGGCAATGAAGTTTCTCAAACTTAAAACAGATATATCAAACGCATGTATAGTTTTTCAAACTATTACAAAATGAACAGTAACACAACATTCTAGTACAAAAACTAATTTTTAACACATTTGAATTGAATCTACCTCTTCTGGAAATTGAAAGATTTGATGCAATAAGCAAATATAAACCCAAAAACAATAACTAATCCAACGTGCACTCCTGCGATCGCACCAAGAAAATCATGTTTGTAGCCAAAATACCGATCCAGGTACCCCTTCACGGTCTCCCCATCCACAAGCAAGTCATCATAATTGCCAAACTGTGACACCACCATGCCGTAGATAGTCCATGCCAGCGGATTACCCCAGAAGTACCATCGCCACCACACCGGAATTTTCTATTGCATTTGGATGTAAAAGCAATTGTTAAAACATCAATAGAGATGAGGGTTAGTGAGCAAGTTAGAAACTAGCATTTTTAGCAAAAATTTTAAAAGAAAAACTCACGGGTCGAGGGATGATGAAGCCTGAAAATAGATTAAAAGCCCCATAAAAAAAGAACGCGACGATGGCAGCAATGTTGGCATTGGGAGTGACCGCGACAGTCATCATCCCATAGTATGTCATATACAGCAAACAACAGAACTGGAAAAATGTGTACCAAAAGAATTTGGCCGCTGTCCATTCGAATCCCATCATAGCGTAAACTATGAGACAGTAAACGATCGTTTGCGAGAAAACGTAAGGTATCTCCACCAGTGCCTACATATAAAACACAAAAGTTTCAAAACCACAAACTCGGAATGCAAAAATAAATAAAATGATAGTTGCTAAAATTTTACAGATGTAGTCACCTGACCAAGGGCGTATGGTAGAGCGGAATACATTCCTGCGGCCCGTTCTCTGTAAAAGACAGTACGTTCAATGTCTACAACTGGCTGCACCGCTGATGCATTTTGGACACTGAGGAAGAGAGTTGCCGCATACATGGAACCCATCGCGTTAAATAGTTCTTGTTGGTTTTTCCTGAAGTTTTAAGTACTCAAATAGGATCAATGAAAACTAATGTATCAATGTACAAAACAAGGGCCAATTTGTTTTTCAATTCAAAAAGCTCGTGATTCAAGGCTTGATTGAAGCTCAGTTGAAATAAGCTCGTTTGTAACCTCGACTGTGTTGTACACGAGTAGAGCACAAACTTTACAAATCATATACTAGTTTATATATTTTGTATTTTATGTATGTTAAAAAAATGTTTTTATATACATAAAATGTGTAAAAACTACAAAATTTGAAATAAAATTAGCTGGAAGAAGTGGCCCGTGCTTTGTACAAGCCGAGACCGAGCTCAACATTTCAGCTCGTTAAGATAAACAAATTGGGTCGAGTTGGCTTGTTTACAGTTCTAACTTCAGCTTTTTATTTTACCTTTTACCACCGAGATCCCAGAACATAGTACCAAACATGATGGCAATAAAGGCGGTGAAAGCAAAACGGACGGCCGTGTATGAAGGGTTCCGCCAATAGGACCATCGTTGTTTCCATAGGCAAGCAACACATTGAACAAAGAAGGACTGCGAGTATTGGGTTGGGAAATAGAGGTCTTTCGTACCAGGATCTGGTACGCTTAATTCAGCAATAAGGGCCTTGTTTCTCCTGAAAGAATACATCAAGTTTTTATCACTGAACTTGTAGAAGCATCAGAGGATCAAGTCGGAAATACTCACTTATATAGTTCTGAATTTCTGTAGATTGCAGCAAAATCAACTCCCAAAGCTAGTTCTTGAGATGATGCGCTGACTTCCAACATCCATGTTGCAGGGTTATATCCATCTTTTATCCTTGGTACCCCGTCGATATCCTAATACACAAAAATAGTTGTTTGTTAGTCGCATACACCTTAATTTGTTTGGTTATTAGTAGGGGGTTTAGGCTTCGTCTAAGTACTTTTAGGAACTTTTTTGGAAGTTCTTGGAAAACTAGATAGTTCGCTACACCTGTAAGCGAACACATGCAAGCTCTAACAATGCTTTTTGAAGTTCCATGGTGTGACAAGCTAACTCCATAAAGTTTTTCATCAAACTCTATGGAGTTCGCTTTCCACCCAAGCGGACTTGTCGAGTTCACTTGCAGGGGTAGTGAGCTGCCTTGAGGTACAAGAACTTCTAAAAAATGCCCGAAAGTATTTAGCTTTAACCTAAACCACCTACTAAACCGAAAAAATTCCTTAATTCTTATCATCAATCTCAATCAGAGATCTTACCTCAAAGTACTTGATCAGTTCACAAGAATTACGTCCTATAGGTCCAACATATATTTCCTCTCCCCCTCTTTTCATCAAGAACAACTCATCAAAAGCTTCAAATATATCAATGCTAGGTTGATGAATGGTGCACACAACCGTTCTTCCTGTGTCAACCGTGTTCCTAACTGTTCTCATCACAATAGCAGCAGCTCTAGCATCCAGACCGGATGTTGGCTCATCCATAAAGATTATAGACGGATTTGCCACGAGCTCAACTGCTATGGTTAACCTTTTTCTCTGTTCGGTGGACAGTCCATTGATACCAGGCAACCCAACTAGCGCGTCTCTCAACGGATTCAACTCTACAAGGTCCATCACCTCATTAACAAACATCTGCAAACAACAAATCATATTGTATTTAGTCGACTAACCACATGCGTTTGTCTACATTTGACAGATGTACACTAACCATTCGGGTGTTTTCGTCAACATCTGGTGACAACCTCAGCCAAGCTGAGTAAAGCAAGGATTCATAAACAGTAACATGAGGCGAATGGATGTCATTTTGTTCACAATATCCAGAAATCCGAGCAAATGTTTCTTGTTTCTTCGGGTACCCAGAAATCCTTATATCTCCCTCAATATAGCCACCAGTTTTTCTTCCTGCTAGAACATCCATCAAAGTAGTTTTCCCCGCACCACTAACTCCCATTAGCGCGGTTAGAACGCCAGGTCTAAACGTTCCACTCACACTCTTAAGTAGCAACAATCTATCTTCGTCCACTCCTTGTTCCCTCATTCTCTATATATAACATCATAACTCCAGTTGGATTTTAGTTGTTAAATTGAATATTATAGTTTGGATTACAACTAGAATCAGTAGAAAGTTACCTGTGGCATATCCACAGAGTATTTGACTTCATTGAAAGTAAGTGAAAGCGGTTGGAACGGCAGAATCATTCCTTTCTTCTTACTATGTTGGTTCCCACTGGTCGGGTTTAGCTCAACAACGCTCTGATCACTCTCAGACTGACTTAATACAGTCGGCCGAGATTTCCCGAAAGCTAGAATTCACAATAAAAGTCACATAATGGTCACTATGCTTGCTATTCAAAACGTCACAGTTCGAGCCTTACTCGAAATTGGCTCGTTTGTAAACAAGTCGAGCCCGAGCCAAGGTAAGCTCATAAAAGCCCAACCCATCACGGACCGCCCCATCCACCCTTATGGGAATGTCTAGTATTTAGTTCATTTGTTTATGCAAATTTACCATTAGATGTTTATTGTGGTGATAAGAAGTTCCAAAACCAAAATATAGAGAGAATGGTACTTACGATCAAGAAATTCAAGACATAGAGTGAAACAGAAATTAAAGAGAAACACGAATCCAACTAAAGCCACAACCGCAATCCAGTACCAATACGCCTCTGCGAAGAATCCTCGAGAAGTGATGATAGTTTTCCCAATTGTCGTATCGTTTAAAGGCTATAACATGGAAATTAACGTGAAAAATTAAGGTTAACTTTTTGATATTTGCATCCATATGTATATTAGAAAAAATACAGGGACTTGCCTTCTTCCACCTGTCCCCGAGAAATTCATTAACCGCGATCCCATTCATCGCATACATCATCGGAGATACCCAATAACCCCATAGCCACCACTTCTTCACATCATCTGTAATGAGAAAATTGTGTTTGTTAGCTAAACAGGATAAACATTTGAGCTTTATATGATTAACTTTTACCAAACATGAGGTAATTAACTAGTAACTATAAAGTACCTCGAGATAGAACAAAGCCCCCCAATACAAAGATTAAGAGAAGTGCAAATGAACCGAATGTGTTCGCAACAATCATGTCTCGACCCAATGACCCAATGAATCGGAACAATGCAGAGGACATCTGATTAATAGCTAACAGTAAAAAGAATTGCTTGATGAATCTACAAAACAATAAAGATAGAATTGTTAAAAAAAAAAAACATAAAAGTAGAAACAAACAATAATGTAAATGTTCTCATTTTTAATTTCGAAAACTAGGTATAACCTTGTGAATTGGGGATCATATCCAATTACATAGTAAGTGAGAATAGTCCAAAAGCCAGCTTCAATAAATGAAATGGGAATCTTGACAATCCAAGAAGGAAGAGCGTATGCCCATGACGGGTAAAACAGGAAGTCTCGTTGTTTGTAGAACACAGGAAGCTTCGCAATCGTCATTGAGATTTCAGACATCCCGTTGAACATGATCATAATCACACCAAAGAATAGGGAACCCAAATATATTCCTCCATCTTCTAAGTTGTCTCTATGCATCTTGGTTCGAAAAAATACTGTCATAGACACTACCGCCATGACAAATAGCTGAAAACCAAATAAAACAAATTAGTTGTGATTAAAGCTAACTAAGCAAAAAAATCAAAACCTTTAACAAACAGAAAACACTTGCCTGTGTCAATTTAAAGTAGTAAACAAACGAGTTTCTCTTCATGAGCAAGATTTCTCTCACGACGCAAGCTTTCAAGAGCTCTTTTTTGCTTAAACCGTATTTTTCTGTCGTAAGAGCAGCCGGGTGGCTTCTGGATTTGTCATAAGGAATTGCAAGATCATCCCCAAGTCTTTTTCCAACATGGAATGACTGAAATGACTCGGCAAATTCTTTAGCTGTCACGAACCGGTAATGCTCGTCTTTTCTCATCCAGTATTGTTCTTGATCTTTCTTCGATGTCACCTACGCCACAATTATTAAAAGTATTAAAAAGCATCACACATGGATGAAAGGGTGGTGGTGATAAATAGCTCAAAATTAAACATACTTCTTGTAAGAAATCTGCAACACCTTTCCTCTCGGGGCATTTGAACCCCATAAATTCAAAAAACTCAAGCACATTGTCGCGTGGTCCTTGGTACACAATTTTCCCATCAGTTAAAAGAATAATGTCATCAAACAAATCATAGGTCTCCGGGGCCGGCTGGAGGAGGGAAATGACAGCAGTTCCTTCAAGGATATGAAGAAACTGTCTAAGCGATTTCACGATTTGGAAAGTTGTAGAACTATCCAAACCAGTTGAAATTTCGTCCATAAGAAGAACCTTCGATGGTCCAACTATCATTTCACCTATAATATTTCAAAAATCAGCCTAACGTTCACGAAAGGAATGTATATGTCAAAACCAGTGTGATTGTACTGTTTTACCCGTTGTAACACGCTTCTTTTGCCCACCGGAGATCCCCCTAATCATTTGATCCCCTACCAAGGTGTCTGCACAGATGTCCAACCCCAACAACTTCACAAGAAAAAACTTATGTTACACCTTAACAATTGTTAATGTTTATGCATGTAAGGTAAAGTATATATAAAGCCCCTACCTTAAGAGTGTAATCTGTCACCACACTCGCCTCTTGACCTTCAGATGCCGAAGCCTTCATATTAAAATATGAAATTCATATTACTAGAAAGGCAACATTAACAATGTGTTCTGTTCCTTAACAAGGATCTTGTTATGTACCTTCATGAATATATCAATATCCGGGTCGGGTTTAATGTTAGCATCTTTCTCTCTTCTTGACAACTCTGCCAGCATCTCTGCAGGTAAAGATTGTTACAATCACCAAACTATCATTAATAATATTTACAAAGAACAATTTTAGAATGTAGGACCAAATAAATTTAATCTAACCATAACGTGATCCGACCCCTTGGCATCGTGCAGAGAAAGCCAAGGTTTCTCTTACAGTCATTTCGCCGATATGAAGATCATATTGACTGATATAAGCAGAGGTCCTTTCAGGTACAAACTCATGTAATTCATGCCCATTGTATGTCACCTTCCCAGAACTCTACAAACACATAAAGAAACATATATTGTGTCTATTATTAATACAGTTGTAACAATTGGGCCAATACCAAATAACAGGTTAACTGAAATGTTTCAATCAGGAAATAAGTTACTAGGATCAATAATTTACCTTAAGTTCCTTGTCAAGCTTACCAGCCAAGGCTAACAAGAGTGTCGTCTTCCCCGAACTCGGGGGTCCCAAAAGTAATGTCATTCTATAAACATGTTTTCTTACGTTAGATCTAGTAAACCAGGGTAATAAAACTAGAGTTGTTCAAAACGCTAGTGGTTCATGACTCGTTCAGAATCAGCTCGGTTTGTGAACGAGCCAAGCCAAGGTAAGCTGGTTCGTTGGCTCACTCGTTTGGTTTGTTAAATTAAAGCCCAAAGTTTAACATATATAAATTATATTATAATTACAATATGTTAATAATACAACTAAATGAATAGTACTAAAAATGAATAGTAAAAATATTAATATTTTATTTATATTATTATTTTATTTAAAAACATTATTATATTATATACTATTAATAATATATTATATTATATACTATTAATATATTATACCGATCCCGACAATACCGATACCGAAGGATACGGTATCGGTTTGGTATCGGTACGGTACCGGTATGGTATCGGTATTTTACCTTAAAATACCGATACCATACCGATCCCGAAACCACTCGGTTCGGTGCGGTATCAGGATCGGAACGGGATCGGTATTCAGCCTTATATACTCATCCCTAATTAATATATTATATACTATTATTTTATTCAAAAACTTTTTATACCGATCCCGACAATACCGATACCGAACGGTACGGTATCGGTTCGGTATCGGTACGGTACCGGTATGGTATCGGTATTTTACCTTAAAATACCGATCCCGTACCGATACCGATAATACTGAAACCGAAAATCCATAAATATGGGTACCGATACTGATCCCGAAACCACTCGGTTCGGTATCGGTTCAGTACGGTATCGGGATCGGGACGAGATCGGTATTCGGCCTTGTATGCTCATCCCTAATTAATATATTATATACTATTATTTTATTCAAAAACTTTATTATATTATACACTATTAATATATTATATACTATTTTTTTATTCATATTATTTTATTAAAAAAATTTATTATATTATATACTATTAATATAAATAACATAATCTTATGTAATTTCGTTACCAATTTCATGTGTTACCTTATGTGTAGATTTCTTTATTTTTTTTAATGTTTACAACCAAAATAGAATCTCGATTGTATAATTCATTGATTGATTAACACCTCATCTAAATCTTGACTGTAAAACGCGCAACGCGTGTGATTTTATACACCTAGTTACATTAGTTTATAAACTCTACATTATTTTTATTTTACAATATTATTTTTTATTTACAGAGTAAATTATAGCTTTCCTCATTCAAGTGTGTAGCAGATTTGTAACCCATTTCGTCATTCCGTGCCTTGCACGTGTACGTGCATCAACTAATATGTAACAAAAACTATTCTATGAGTTCATATTTGTAAGGGGGACGGGGCATTATCAGAATTGGTCACGGGTATCCTACTATCAGCACGGTAATACCACCGCCACCCATGCTGGTATTGGTCCCGTGAATCAAATTCTGGTTCTAGTTAACGGGCTGGTACCTGTGATTTCTCTCTCTTTGTCTCTATCTCTCTCTTATTGATAGTGGGTAAATAATAAGTGAAGTATTGCCACCAAAAAAATGTTTCAGTGAAAGAAATCAGTGAAATGATGTGCCAATATATGATTGGTTGAAATCAGTAAAGTTGAAAAAACTCACGGGTAGTGTCCCGTCCCCCCTAAGTTGTAACATGCGACTCATTTCGTGTCGTGACTATGAGGGTATTTTTGTCATTTTACTATTTTAATAAAAATATAAAAGATATACTAAAAAAAAATTTATTATTATTATTATTATTATTATTATTATTATTATTATTATTATTATTATTATTATTATTATTATTATGGGAAATTACTAAAAGTACGTTTGACCAACCAAAATAGTCAAACTTCGGCTAAGCTTTAGGAAATTTGCAGGCAGTCAAAAATCTATTTTCAAAAGCGGTGGTCAACTTTGTCTATTTGGTAATTACCGTTGTTAAAATAAAAAAAAAAAAAAAAAAAAAAAAACCCTGTTCAAAACAAGTCATCATCACCTAATATTTATATTATCTTCTGCCGCAATTTTGCAGAGATAATGGGAAACCCCAATTCGTAACGCTGATTTGAATTGAATATTGAATTAGCTTTTCCAACCAATGGGGTATTATTGATACGTGACAGATTAAAGGACAAGGGGGTTCCATTATTGATACATGAAGACAGTAGAAATGGTTATTTATGTTTTGTTTTGCAATAAAAGTTTTGTTGGCCGATAAAAAAAATTGTTTTGTAATGATGGGTTCAAGTGTAGATACAGAACGCATGGTATCGATAAAAAATTTACCCTCACAACAAAAAATAGTGTAAAGGATGAAACGTGTTACAAAGTGTACATAAAGGATATTTTCCGTTATTTAGTTATATTAAGGAGGAAAGATGAAATTTATTCTATACTTGACGAACGAAAATTGTAATTTACTCTTATATGTGTGTTTTCAGATCAGATAAGCAAGCTGAGCCCGAACCCACCTTACACATTTACAACCCTAAACCCATGTAGAGGGTGATAGTCGGTTGAGTTGTATTTTATTATATGTTCTTTCCACTCACCTGCTAGGCTTTACAATCCCGCTAACATCATCAAGGATGGTAATATGCTTTTTCGAATTTGGAAGGAGATGGAATAAGCCCAAGAACATCTGACGAGAATACAAAAAATGTATGTATATGTTATCAAATGAATGGAGGAACTCATTAGAAATGCTTAAGAAAATTGTATGTATCTAGAGATTGAATTGTTTACCTCACATAAATCCATATGGAAGTTTATAAAACTAGGTAAAGCTCTGCTTCCTGTCTTAACATTTGCCTCCACAGTTACATGCTCAAATTTAACTTCGATTGTTGGCAAATCAATCCCAACCCTGATAAAAAAAAATATCGTCGCTTAAGAAAAGTCGAAAAATCCAACTTAGGTTCAAAGTAAATTTCTTAACCATTTATGCTTGTAAGTTACGAACTTTGTTACAAATTAACAATCAATTGATAGTTATCACATTGTTGACACATCAATCCTCTTTGATGGATGGTGGGTTTAATTAGACGTCTAAACGCGTGCAAGAATCTAACAAATTTAATTTAGCTAATGTTATTTCTTGCTTTTCTTAATTTGAAGTCACTATTTTGAATAGTGACGACCATTGGCAGAGATCTTTAAACCCCACCACATAGAGGATAGATGGCGAAACAAATATTACCACCCTATTTCATTTTACACCGTCTAGCCTATGGCCTATGGGTATATCCATCCCTCATGTTTTTACATTGTGTGTAACTATACATCATATGACCATCCTATTTCATTTTACACTCCTTTTTCCTACCAAAAGTGTACCAGTCATTCTCTTCAAGTACCTTTTTTTTTTTTCTTTTTTGGCTTTTTATACAAAAGATATTATTAACTTTAAAAAAATAGCTAATATATTAATAACTTTAGAACAGTCCCTTAATATAAGAAAAAAATACACCACCTCAAAATTAAAAACAAAAACGTAAAATACAAACTACAAAAATAAATATTTAGTCTCCATTATTGCCGGATAGGCAAAGTGTGTACATATTTTTTTACCAAAATTATCAATTGCACAAACCAAAACTGTTTACAGACAAAAAAAAAAAAAAAAAGTTGTTGTGAATACAACTTTTTTCCAATAAAATAATATCAAAACATTTGACAAAAAGAATTAAAAAACTGTACATTTGATTTGTTTTCAAATAAATTAACAAGCACATGTTATTTGAGAAAAACCATATAAGATGATAAATAAGATTTATCAAAAAACCGAAAAAAAAATAATTCAAATTGACCCCCCCCCCCCCCCCCCCTTCTGAGACTGTTCCACACATGGCCGTGCGAGACGCACTCAAGCAGTGTCCGCAAGCCATGTTGGTACTGGTATACCCGATGGTCTAAAGACGCCGTCCTTGAAGTTCTATGAAAAAAAAAAGGAGCGAAATTAATTGAGACGCGTGCAAATTTTCTTCCGTACAAGTGACATGGAAGGGGATCGAACGTTGACTTTGAAGGAGAAAGGGATAGTGATGATCTTAAAAAAAATAAAAATAAAAAAAAAACAGGTTTGCTAGACAATCAATAGTTTGGACACAAAACCAATCTAAAAAAAAATTTAAAAAAAAAAAACAGGTTTGCTTAAATACCTATCAATTCTGTTCCTGAGCTTCAACAAGAACTTCTCATTATCTTCATCCGCTGTATTAACAAGTCGATCAAGCAATCGCTTTCGCTCTTCAAACCCAAGATTATCGACATCAACTTCTTGTGGAGGACCAGTTGATCCAAATAGCAAACCTTTCTTCAACCGATCAAACGTTGGAAGCTTTTCAAGAGAAGCCCATTTAAGAGCTTCTTCATCATCTTCTTCACGAGTCGATCTAGAAAACACATCCATCCCAGTGTTCCTCCATAGTGTAGTACTTCCAGACCTTAAACTCCCCACTCTTCCATTACTGCTTTTTCTTGAACTTCCTAACCTTATACTACTACTAGCTTTGTATATATCTATTCCATCCATTGTTAATCAACCTTCTAAATAAAGATTGTTAAGAATTTTTTTGATCAAGAAAACATTTAGAGTAGTGGCAAGAATCTCTCAAGATTTAAGAAGAAAAAGGGGTTGTGGCATGCAAATGATATATTCCATTTAGAAAGAAAGTTGTTCATGAGAGGTTAAATTTAGCACACTTTATGCAGTGTCAGCATAAATTTAAATGGCGCCAGCGATGATTAAGCTCGTGCCAACATAATCTTATATTACCCAACCCACCCCCAATTGATATGCTATTTATATTGGCCATAATTTTCTCGGTTTGTAATATAACTAATAATATATTGCCACGCTCCATTAGATAATTTATCCAAATACCATTGAGGGTTGGCGGTTTTAAGAGCATCTAAGTTGAGAAAGTCATGGGTTCAAATCCCACGTGTAGTAAAATGAAATTTGCCTATTGTATACTAGGTTGATTGTTATGAGTCCACGGGCCTATTAGGTATTGAGGGTTTACATTGCGTTATTTATAAATTGTAATGCATCATTCAGTGAATGATCAATAAACTATTTTATAAATAACGGAATGTAAACCCTAAATATCTAATAGGTCTATGGGCTCGTAATAATCAACCTAATATCCAATATTGCCGTTGAAAAAAAAAAAGATGATTTATCCAAATCTAGGGGAAATTAGGTAGGACATGAACATCATGAGTAGATATGGTCATATGTTTGTGGCTTTGATTTTAAAAATAATTGAAAATTGAAATGTACACTAGTGAAGTGATAAAACGGGCCATGGGGGGGATTTTGTTGTTCCTACACAAACTCTAGTCGCACATTTAACTCTTTATTTAAATTGAGAATATTGTTTGCTACCAAAATAAGTTATTACGTAGAAAACGAGTTGCCTTGGACTTTTTAGGTATTTTATGTATATGTTATGCATGTTTCATGTATGTTTTATCATTTATGTGTTTTTTTTTTTCATGTACTTTGTGTATGTAACACGTGTTTATTTTATATATTTTGTTTAAATTTTATATGATAGATAAAAGAATGAGTTTTATAAGAAGTGGAAAGGGTTTTGGGCCATTAGATTGGTTATTTGGATAGTTGGAACTAGATAATAGCAAAATTAAAAATATTATTTTAAGAGTAAATTATCAAAATAGTCCTTGATTTTTGGGCCAATATGTCTGTCCAGTCCAATCTTTTAAAAATTGCTTGAACACTCCCTGATCTTCAAGAAAATAGGGCAATTCAGTCCAACCATTTAACCCAGTTAGTTTATCTCGGTTTAGTCAGGAGCATTTTCGTCAAGTCAGTTTAAAATTTTAAATCCATGGTCAACCCTTGTCCCCCCCTTTATAAACCCTTCGTTTTCCCCAAATCCTAATAAACCCTAATTGTTCATAATCAAATTCCCCAAATCGATCTTCCCTAACAATTCGACCTGTAATCAACATGGTTCTTTGCTCATGTGGTGTTGGAACTGTTATCAAGACTTCGTGGACATCAATAAACCCTGGACGACAGTTCTATTGTTGTAATCGAAAGGTAAGTTTTCGAATTCAAAAGTTTAAGTTGTTAAATTATCAATTTCTAACGAATGTGTACTGATAGGGAGGTGGTTGTGGCTTCGTTGCTTGGGTGGATCATCATTGTGTGCATGAGGTGGCCCTTTCAAACATGACTGTCGAAAATGGAAGGTTGACACAGTGCAAGAGAAGATTGCAGATGTATTTGGGTGTAACTTGGGTGTTAATCATTTTGTATTGTGTGCCATTTAGGTCAGACAAGTCAAGTGGGTCAAATAGTATATAGTTATGGTTGTATTTGTTATGTTTTGGTCATGTATCAGTTTGACTCAAGAATTAATGAATGAATGTTCTTTCAATGCAATTGTTTTGATCTATTTGTTATGTATCAGTTCATGTATCAGTTAAACATTATAATGTGCAGGTTTGCAGTCAACCAAATTGGTCAAATAAGTCATGCAGGTTTGCAGTGAACCAAATGGGTCATGAAATGTGCACTTTTGCAAACATTTGGTAGCTGTTGTATTATTCAAATGGGTCATGCACTTTGTAAAATACTGTGCATTTCAAATGGGTCATGGTGCAGTCAACCAAATGGGTCAAATGGGTCATGCAGGTTTGTAGTGAACCAAATGGGTCATGAAATGTGCATTTTTGCAAACATTTGGTAGCTGCTGTATTATTCAAATGGGTCATGCAGTTTGTAAAATACTGTGCAGTTCAAATGGGTCATGGTGCAGTCAACCAAATGGGTCATTCATACCATTCAAACCAACACAACACAATCATTCATAACACATAAAACAACATAACATAGTCATTCATACCATTCAAAATTTGACCATAATGGTCATTAATAAGTCAACCAAGACCCATAAGTTCCTAAACATAGCATAATATTGTTCATAACCCATGACAACCAAAATACATAAACATAACATAATATTGTTCAAATTTCATGACAACCAACATAGCCTACTAATCCACCACCTGTGATCCACCATCCTGAGTGTCACACCCTCAAATTTCCACATGCGGGGTTTTACCGCGAGGCGCGTGACACACCAGGATCCAAGTCAACGGTCACAATAAACGACATCTATATGATATGAAAACAACGTAAACTGCCATTGAGTTTCAAAACCGTTCTAACACAGCGGAAGCAAAATGTATTATTACAACTCAAAAGTAAAACTCAAAGTCTGAAATGTTTAACAAAACATGCATATGATCCCTAGACGCCGTGAGACTCCGTGCACCTAAACTCAATGCTGCTACCTTAGCGACCTGAGAAAACATGCCAAAAAGATGTCAACATATAATGTTGGTGAGTTCACAGGTTTTAAGTTCGTAAACGTTTTCATGTGTAAAGCGATTCCTCATAAAGTGCCAAGTGTGCAAAAGTTCCAAGTAAATAACAAACGTTCCCTTACTACTACGATTGTGTTGCTAAAACCATTACTGACAAACATTGCTCGAGTCGCTGCCCATGTGCCAAGTGTCAAGTAGAGACAATATGCACCCGCCCGGCTCCCAGCCGTCGGGTGGGGTTCGTCACGCCCGATAGATCTATCCACATTTCCCCCGTTGTACCCCGCACATTCATGGTTTCAATAGGGACTTAGGTTTCATCGTATAGTAAATAAGTGCCAAGCGCCAAGTGCCAAGCGCCAAGTGCCAAATGCCAAATGCCAAGTGTCAATGTTTAAAAGTGTCAAGTGCCAATGTTTAAATATGCCAAATGCCAATGTTTAAAAGTGTCAAGTGGCAATGTTAAATATGCCAAGTGCCAAACGTGTCACGTTTCTTAAAAGAGTTACATTCCCAAAAGGCGTCATGTTTCTAAAAGTGTTACGTTTCCAAAAGTGGTAAGGTTCATAAGAGTTGCGTTTTCAAATCATAAACGTTGCATTGTTAAAACGTGTGGCATGCTTCTCCCCTAAGAGAAAAGAGTATAAAAGAGGGGTCGTGAAACTCACCTTAGAATGCGTCTTCTTGATAACTAGAGATCCAACCCGTGTATGATACTCCCGACAATTAACAACCTATTAATGAGTTTACATAAGTGTGATGACTACTAACCCGAAGGATAACTAGTCCCCGATTGTCCAGATCTTGACTCTATGTGTTTAAAGTGTGTTTGAACGTTAACCGGACATCCCAAACCGACCCGACATCCCGTTGGTGACCCATTACATCAATTAGTCATGCACATAAAGTTAACACATAAGTTTCAAGCATAAAACACTTAGTTGCATCAAAAATCTCATTCCGGACATCAGATGGTCGAATGTGGTTCTTCCCATTTCCACGTTCGCCCGTTTGAGCCACGTTCGACCATTTATTCCACGTTCGCCCGTTTGAGCCACGTTTTATTCATCGTTCGCCCGTTTGAGCCACGTTCGCCCGTTTGAGCCACGTTTGACCACACGAAGGGTCGAATGAGTTCCACGGTCGACCGTTTGCAGCAGAAATTCATAAAACGCACCAAAACGCATCTAAACGGTTCGAAAACATCACGAAACATCACCAATCACAGCAGTCAACTATCATTAACATGTTCCTACAAAACCCTACCAATTTTATCCCGAAATCCGTTCGTTTTACAAGTTACCCGAAATAGCAAATTATGAAGATGTCACATCAAACGCATGCAATCTTTACCCAATTAGGAAACTTTCTGAAATCAATCAATAATCAACTTAATATACTCAGATTATCATGAACTAGAAACCCTCAATCTTATCCTTATCACTATCATCATGAACAAGCCCTAGATCTAACCCAAAATCCCCAAAATGAACAAAACATCATCAATAATCAATTGTAATCTATCTCAATCATAAACCATCATCAATAACAGTCCTAGATCATTGTTATAACATCTATACAACAATCAATCATCAAACAATACATAACACTACATAAAACACCATTAACACATGTTAATTTGTATGAAAACTCATTGTTTATGAATAGGTTTTGTTTAGAAAGATATTAGGAAGGTTTTTATCCATGAAAACATGTTTGAATCAGATCTGGACTCTTGGGGTTTAATGAAAACGAATTGAAATGCTTTAAAAATGATTTAGAATGAAGAACACACCTTAGATCTTTGTGTAGGAAAACAAGAGCAAAACTCCTTCCCCAATGTTTAAAGTTGCTAGAGAGTGTTTAGAGGCGTTTAGGGTTTGTGAAATGGTGAAAAATGACAAAGTGTGGTATTTATACTATGTCCACATTCGCCCCTTTTTCCTGGGCGAATGTACCCACATTCGCCCCTTTCACAGGGTCGAATGTGCATGTTCTGGTCGAATGAAACTTTTTCATTTCCACATTCCAGGTTCGCCCCTTTGCTAAGGGTCGAACCAAGATTAATTTCCAGGTTCGCCCACTCGATGTGGTCGAACCAGGACTTATGTTTTTCCTAGTTTTCCAGTTTGTCGTGTTTAACGCATTTTAACGCACCTTAACATACGAGCATGCAACCTTAGTCTTTGTTTAACATATTTAAGCACGGATGATTATCTACACATCATTTAAACACATCTAAGCATATAATCCACAATACGAAAATTAGTCTACACATACACTTAATTAGTTTATGTAATTCACCAACAACGGGACTCGTATCGTGTGTGTGTGTGTGTGTGACTAACCCAATGATCCTCCAAGTCATTGAACCCTGGACAATATAGACTGTGTTCCGACTCTACTGACCCCGTCAAGTGTGTTTAATAAACGTTTTTCACTAAGGTAGACTTATGTGTTTATAAAATGTTGACCTAAACATGCCGGGTGTCACACTGAGTGCCATTGCCACCACCATCTTGAGTGCCACTGCTACCAACCTGGGAAGTCTTCTTAAGCTTGCATGACCTCCTGTTATGCCCCTTCTGCTTGCAGAGAAGACAAGTCGCTATCTGACCTTTTCTTGGCATTTTACCCTTGTCTGGAATGGTTGGTATGGCAGACTGAGAAGCATTATCAACCTAGCTAGCTTGACTAGACTCAGCCATTTCTTGTGCAGATCTCTTTCTTGCCTTTTTTGGCCTGCCTGGCTGCTTGTGATGCTTTGGTGGGGTTAGGGTGGTTGGGCATCTTGATTCTGGCCACAAATCCATACCATTGATTGGAGCAATGGTACATTCATACACTATCTTCCAGGTTTCCAACCAGCAAACCTGATCAACCCACCTCTCAGGTATGCCATCACCTTCATGCTCTGCATAACACCATATGGCAGCCACTGCATGCTTGTATGGCATAGCAGTCAGGTCCCACTTCCTATAAGAGCAAGTCTTTTCCTTAAGGTTAACAGCCCTCTGGTCATGTGTCGCATAGCAAGCAACTTGGTACGTGGATCCACCTGTATAAAACATGAGTAGTCAAACATGGTTTCCAGCAGCATTAAAGATCATATCAAATGAGTATTGGAATAGCCTACCTGTCCAAATCACATTGTATTGTGATGCCTCAGATTTTATCTTCTCAAATAACTTGGTTGCAGCAGGTGTTAAAGGCCCATCAGTCTTTGCAATCATCTTCTTAACAACCACAATCTTCTTAATAAGGTACTCCCTTATGTACTCAAGGCAAGTTATGATTGGTTTGTCCCTACCACCAATGATATGCCTGTTGAATACTTCACAAATATTATTCAACACCATATCACACTTTGGCCTTCCTGCATGCATTATCAATCAAGAACATAGTATATTTCAGTTTTTCTAACATACATTCTAATCACATGAAAGCATACCATGATGTGGTCAATCAAGAACATAAGATGAATCATACCATTAAAGTGAGATCTTGACCAGTGTTTTGGTGGGATCTGTTTCAGCCAATCATGCAATGGTTGATCAGTTTTGGCTACTGCATTCAGAGCCTTTTCCCAGCCTATTGATGTGGTCACACTTGAACAACTCCATAGCAACTCCTTAAACACTGCTCCCCTCCATTTTGCTTTCATGTTCTCATGGATATGCCTAAGACAGTAACTATGTTCTGCCTTTGGGAATAGCCTAGAGATGGTTGGTATGATACCCTGTATAAATACGTATGACAAACCATCATTAAACTGTTAGCATAAACAAGATAAGGAAACAAGAATGAAAGTTACCTTCTGCCTGTCACTTATAAAAGCGAAATCTGAATTGGGACCAATATCCAAATCATCTCCCAGGTTCACCAAGAACCAACTCCACGTCTCCATTGTTTCTGCTTCCACCAATGCATAAGCCACTGGATAAATTCCATTGTTACCATCCACACCCACAGCAGTTAAAATCTGTCCAGGGAAGGGACCCTTCATGAAACAACCTTCTTTCAAACCACCTAAACAAATGTAAATTCTTCTAAACTGCCTAGTAGCCAGTAGGGCTATCTGGACTGTATGCTCTCTCCACATCAATTTTGATTGATGTTCTAGGGTTAGATCTCATCAACTCCTCACAATAATCCCTAAGAATGGCTTACTGAGTTGTATAACAACCTACCATTTTATTGTATGCTTTAACTTTTGCCCTAAACATCTGGTTTTTGGTCACCTGAACCTGCCTATTCTTCTGAACAATATCAACTAAAGCATCAACTGTTATGCTTGGACTTTCCTGGACAATATGCTCTATCTCCTGAGCCAACCAAGAAACTGTGCATAATTTAACACCCCGACATTGAAGACATGTATGATCTGTGATTAAGGTCTTCACAACCCAAGCCCCAAGTACATGACTATAGGAGATGTGAAGGGCAAAGGGACAGGTGGGCTTGGGGTGTTTCTTTCTAGGTTTTTTGGGTTTTGAGGTGGAGGCTCCTGCCTCTCTTTTTTTTTTAACTATTTTGGGTGGGTTTACATAAATGCCCCCCCCCCCCCCCCCGAACTTTGACTTATCTACATTAACGGCACAACCACCACCAAGTTGTGGATTAATACCCTGGCAAACAACCCTGAACCTACCCTTGTCATTCTTCACTATTCTCAGCTGCCTCATGGTTTCTACAACATAGTCCATCACCGACTTCTTTATAACAGCCCTAGAAATAAATGTTTGAGTAAGATAAAAGGGACAGTCATCATTCTTTGATCTGCTTCTCCTCTTCTGTTTCTTCTTCTTCCTAATTGACTTATTCAACTTAGGCTCATTCTCATCACTCAAACTGTCAAAATCATCTAAATCTACTTCAACCTCATCTTCCATTTCATCATCTAATTCCTCACCTTCACTACCATCTGGGTCTAATGCAGCCTTATATTTTTCCATATCAACCTCATAATCCTCTACTAAATTGTCCTCATCTACAATAAAGTCAGAGTCCTCATCATCATCCTTCTCTGCAGTCTCCATGTCATTGTCTACAGGCTCCTTGTTTTTCTGTTTGTTCCTAGTGTTTGCATCACTACTATCCTCACTATTAGATGATTCATTGTCCATATCAGGCTTATATGCAGTATCTTCACTATTAGTACATTCCCACTTATCAAAATCTGTCTGATATGAGAATTCTTCCTCATCAGACTGATTAACAACTTCACTAACCTTTTTGTTCTTTAAAGTTTCATAGTCTGGGACTATATGTTCAACATATACCTCAATTTGCTTCTCAGTCTCAACTAGTTTGAGTACTTCTAAGACTTGTTTATCAAATAGGATTGGTCTTAAACCAGTTTCTAGACTTTTTCCTGGCAGCCTATAAAAAACCTAACTTCATCACTTTCTAGGTAACCTAGTTCAGACAAAAAGTCATACAACGTTACCACAGCAAACCAATCAGTGTGCACATGATCAATGTAGTTAACCTAGGCATTTAGATACATCATAGCTACACCAGGATCACTAAACTCACCAGCATGATAAAGCTTAATCGAAAACTTCTCTTTGCTTGAACATGTATAATCATAGAAACAGAGGTTATGAAGCTTATTCAGAGTGCACATTATCATAGAAACAGAGGTTACTAAGATAACATAGACGAAAACTGTTGTACTCACCATATTTGGAGTCGTGATCAAATTCTTCACCGTCGTCCCTGACACGCCATCCTTCGTCGTCGTCCATGATCAACAGGGGATTTTGGAAGGAGATGAAAGTAGAGGATTGTTGATTGTTGTTGATTTTGGAGGGAGATCAAAGCAGGAGGAGGGTTATGATATAAAAGAGGAACAATTAGGGTTAAAACGTTTATAAAGGGGACAAGGTTAACTAGGTATAAAATTTTAAACTGACTTGACGAAAATGCCCCTGACTTAACTGAGAAAATCTAACTGGGTTAAGTGGTCGGACTGAATTGCCCTATTTTCTTAAATATCAGGGAGTGTTCAAGCAATTTTTAAAAGATTGGACTCGACAGGCATATTGGCCCAAAAGTCAGGGACTGTTTTGGTAATTTACTCTTATTTTAAAAACATAGGGGGCAAGGGTAAATCAGTAATTGGTCATGTTTAATCTATATAAACTACCCTCTTTCTCGTTAAATTTATAAATTACTCTCCATATCTCTCACACATAAAACCTGGTAATTACTCTCCATCTCTCTCTCTCTCATCAAACCTAGAATGAGCAAAACATGTGATCATCAAGCATCTACATCAATGGAGGGAAATCAAAAAATTATAGGGTTTAACTTTCAAAGTAATTATGATTTCAAAGAAACTAGGATGGAGTCATGGTGTTTTATTGTCTGGAATGCTTGTGTTACAATTCATGTCATGGTGTTTTAATGCCTGAAATGGTCATGTTACTATTCACGTCATGGTGTTTTAACGTCTGGAAAGGGATAGCGGCGCAGCTTGTTGCTCGCTTACCCATTATCCAGATATAACTTGATTTTACATCAAATATAACATCTGGAATGATTGCGTTACGCTTCATGTCTGGAATGGTGTTATAATATGTTATTGGTAGTTGTTTTTCATATGATGTAAGTTATTCATATCATTATATCTGATTTTTATTGTGTTCATTGGTTTTTTTTATTCATATCAGTGTGTTTTAACTTCATGGTAGTCATATGGTGTTTTAATGTCTGGAATGATTGTGTTATGATTCACGTCTATAATGGTGTTTTAAATGTGTTATTGATAGTTGACTTTGACATGATGTAAGCTATTCATATCATTATGTTCTATTTTTATGGTGGTCCATGGGGTTTTTTTTTTAATTCATATCAATGTATTTTATCTTTATGGTGATCATATCAGTTAGTTTTATTTTTGTACACCTTAAAAATCTATAATTGATAAACACCATGTATGACTAGGGGCGGCAATTTTTGACACGACCTGAAACCCAACCCGAACCCGACACGAAAAAATACAGATTTGGTTCAACTAACACGACCCGTTTAAAAAAACGGGTTGGGATCGGGTTGACCCGTATTAAAAACAGTTCGTGTTGATAAGTATAAAAAATGGGTTGACCCGTTAAACCATTTAAGTATTTAGAAAAAAATCTTTTATATTTTTGTTTTTGTTTTTTCCATTTCTATTTACATAGTTAGTTATAATAGTGTTAGTTTTGGCACATCATATTATTTACTTGTCACACTTATACTTACCGTTACACATGTTATTGATAACCCGCTTACAACCAAACAACCTGCTTATAACTCATCAACATGTATGACTCATTTAAAAATACGGGTTAAGCGGGTCGTGTGCAGGTTGACCCGAATTTATGTGGGTCGGGTTAGGGTTGAAATCTTTGACACGAATAATAAATATGGCTTGGGTTTGGGTTGCACATTTCAACCCACCAACCCGCAACCCATCAACCCGACACGATTGACACCCCTATGTATGACTGACATCCTTCACATGAATATAATAAAAACACCAAATGTTGTGTCAAAAAATAATCAAACTTTGTCTTGAATATAAAACATCATACGTTGATTATTGAACACTATGTTGTTATGTATGGGTGTTTTTATATCTGCAAATCTTAATGCATATCCACAAACCTCTTATAAAACACAATGTACAAATGGGCAACATATCAAACGAACAAAGCACTAGGAAAAAAGTTCATTTTTTTCTCGGTTATGAATGAGAATTATATGTTGATTAAACATATTTGAATTTTGAATTAAGGTTGACTGGAAAATTCCTAGAAAAAACCCATTAGATTAATTGCATGATAATGGCATGGAAAAATTAACGGCGTGAAATTGTGTGTTGTTTGAGATATTACTGTTTAAAAAAAACAATTTTTTTAATTCAATTTATTTATCTATTTTAACCCCAACTAAACCCATTTTTATACACTATCTACTACAATCTTATAATCTCTCTTATTTTTTATAAACTCTCCTATCTTTATAAAAAGTTATCATACATCCATCCCCCCCCCCCCCCTTTTAATGTTCCATCTCGCCTAACAAACCCAAACGCGTATCGCCCGAACACTAACCAACCATTACCAACCTTTAACTACCAAGATTGTAAACCGAGTACGATGGGGTTTTCACTACTACTTAACATGCTCCAACACTATTTTCAAGGTCCAATGGGTTTCGCATCGAATATGAATATTAGCGTAGGAGGTATGTCCGACCTCGAACACTTGTTGGAGACACAACCCGAGCGCAAACCCGAGAGCTCTCAACGTGGAAGATGCTCTCATAACAAAAAAAAAAAAAAAAGTTTACACGCCTTGTACTAGAAGGGTCTATCAACCTTGGACCAAAGAAGAGGAGTATGCACTCGCACGGGCTTGGCTAGACATCTCAGAGGATCCCGATGTTGGTAAGTGTTATTTTTTATAATTCTATTTATTTTTATAAAATAAAGTATAATAATATATATGTTCTATTTATTTTTATAAAATAAAGTATAATGATATATATGTTATATTTATTTTTATAAAATAAAGTATAATAATACATATGTTCTATTTTTTGTAGCCATATATCAAAGTTCTCCTCTATTTTGGACAGTGATTCGAGAAACCTTTTTCAAGGCAATGGGTAGAGGAAAATATCGGGAAAACGACTCGATTTTAAGCAAATGGGCCGACATAAACGGGAGATGTTATGTGTTTCAAGAAGTTTTCCAATGTGTGTAGAATAATTGGGGTAGCGGTTGTAGCGATGCGGAAAACGTTGGAGGAGTACAATGCATCGCGGGGGACGTTCGCCTACGTGAGGTGTTAGGAGCTTCTAAAAGGAGGTACTAAATGTGCTAACGTACCAACATGACGTCTACTAGTAAACGCAAAGCCAAACGGTCCAAAACCTCCTCTTCGATTGATCTAAAGACACCCACTTTCGATGCTCGAAACGTCAATTTAAATGAGGATGTCACGAAAGAGGAAGAGAAATTGCCTCGACCGCCCGGTAGAAGAAGCACGCGAAAGGGGGAAGGGCATAGTCATCTTCGGCGGGTGGCGAAATGAAAGAAGAATTCGAAGAGATTAATCGACGACTTCAAGATATACGAGACCTTGGAGCTAGGCGTTTGAGCACGATGCAAGAAAAAATCGTCGAAAACAAAAGGTTAGATGCGATCCAAGAGACGAGGCAAATGGAGAAAGACATCGATTTTATGTCTAAATCGATCGATCACCTCACAATAGACGCGTTACTCCTAGCACAAATGCGTAGGCAACAAATCCGTAACAAATACGAATTTAGATTGTTTCGTCTTTTATTTTATTTTTTAGGTACTTTTGCATGTTTCGTTTTTATTTTTTATTTTAATTTATGGTATTGCAATTTTTATTTTTTGTCTTTAATGGAATATTTATTATGACATATTATTTGTTTTAATTTTCAAAAAAAAATAAATGATTGAGTAATCATCGCAAGGGGCATTGTGGGGCTTGAAACCACTACACCCCTTTTTAATTTCAAGCTCCATAATATCTCATGTGTGACTAGGATGCAATATGTTACACAATGCCCATGGATAAAACTTGAAATTCTTTTACCACTGTACATGTTCTAAAGGCAAATATGTTTTTTTATGACTAAAGCATAGCGTGATCATGCAACATTTAGATTCACATGTTGGTTGTGCCTTGAATTTCTAGTTGTTTTGTATGTTTCCTATTGGACCTTGCTATTCACACCCCTCAAAAAATTATTTTGACCCCCTTAAAGTACTGAGTTTTGGTCAAAGCTTGGCGTATAGGGCTCACGGGTGACATCATTGTCACAACAGTCAAAGCTTTATCAGACTTTAAGTCAAATCACTGACACATTGTACCTCAAAGCACTGAGCTTGGGACAAAGCTCAGTGCTTTGAAGCCCAAAAGCTGACAGCGGCATAAGGGGCCTTGGGATTGCCTCCTAAGCGCTGAGCTTTGGGCAAAGCTCAGTGCTTTGAAGCCCAAAAGCTGACAGCAGCAGATGCGGCCTTGGGATTGGTGTTATAGGATGTTGGGTGTTGGGTTTTTTGGGGTGTTTAGGTTGGGGTTTTGGTTGTTTTTTTGTAGGATTTTTTTGGTGGGGTTTTTTTGGTGTTTGTTTTTTTTAAGATTTTTTTTAAGTTTGTAAATAATAATAATAATAATAAGGTAATACTAATAATAATAGTAAATAGATATAATAACTTCTAACATTTCATTCATTTAAACGTCTAATTATAAAATAAGGTTTTGAACGAACGATCTTGTTTTTTATTACTCTATTTATTACATTAAGTGTTAACATATTAACACTCGAAACAAACGTCATATAAACAAACAAATAGATAAAAGCATTCGTTAAGAAATAAAAACAAACAAAAGATCGACTGTATTAACATATAAAAATCAGTTCGATGATACAAAATATAAAATAAACTGAAATCTAATACAACAAGACCAGAGAGACGGTGGTGGTGAGGAGGAGAAGTTGGTAAAAGATTAGGAGGAATGCTCTTACCCGATCATAGTTTCGTTTGAGACTGACCGGACATTTTCTTCACGCCAGGAGTTAATCGACAGGGTACAAGATACGGGAATGAATTAAAGTTAATTAAAACAATTAAAAAAATATTAAAACATTTTTTTAAAAGGCCCTAAGCGCTGAGCTTAGGGCAAAATGCAGCGGTCCATGGGCTTAGCTGCCACGTTTAAGCCCATGGGCCACTGCATTTTGCCCTAAGCTTAGCGCTTAGGGCCTTTTAAAAAAAAGAAATTTGTTTTAATGTTTTTTTAATTGTTTTAATTAATTTTAATTCTTTTTTAAGTATTTTAACTTGCTTCCAATAAAAAAAATGTGTTTGATGTGTTTCGGTTCGTTTATTGCTCGTTTGTCGTTGTGAGTAAAAACATCCGAGTATGAACAACTTTCATAAATTAGTGTACGTGATACATGAACTATACAATCAATACCGTTTTTTTATCAAAATACATATTTAGCATGTCTAATCGATATCCTGGTTGTCCGGACTCTGTTTGACGCGTTTTGTTCATTTATTGTTCGTCCAGACTCTGTTTGACGCGTTTTAGTAAACTTTTTAATTATAAATAGGGGTAACTTTGCTAATTATAAATATATATTTGAACAATGACATAACCATTTTTCATTCCCGTATCTTGTACCCAGTCAACTATCTCCTGGCGTAAAGAAAATGTCCGGTCAGTCTCAAACGAAACTATGATCGGGTAAGAGCCTTCCTCCTAATCTTCTACCAATTTCTCCTCCTCACCACCACCGTCTCTCTGGTATTGTTGTATTAGATTTCAGTGTATTTTATATTTTGTATCATCGAACTGATTATTATATGTTAATGCAGTCGATCTTTTGTTTGTTTTTATTTGTTAATGAATGCTTATATCTATTTGTTTGTTTATATGACGTTTTTTTTTCGAGTGATTAATATGTTAACACTTAACGTAATAAATAGAGTAATAAACAACAAGATCGTTCATTCAAGACCTTATTTTATAATTAGACGTTTAAATGAATGAAATGTTAGAAGTTATTGTATTATATCTATTTATTATTATTAGTATTACCTTATTATTATTAACAAACTTAAAAAAAAATCTTAAAAAAAAAAACACCAAAAAAACCCCACAAAAAAAATCCTACAAAAAACAACCAAAACCCCACCCAAAACACCCTAAAAAAACCCAACCCAACACCCTATAACACCAATCCCAAGACCCCATATGCTGCTGTCAGCTTTTGGGCTTCAAAGCTCAGCGCTTAACACCAATCGCAAGGCCCCCACCTGATACCACCTATTGCTGTCAGCTTTTGGGCTTCAAAGCACTGAGCTTTGCCCAAAGCTCAGCGCTTTGAAGGCGGCTGGGGGGTGCAGATAAACAAGGTGGGGGTGCCAATAGATAGGGCCTTCCTATTTAGATATTTGGCTCTTTGCATATGATTCGCCATTAAAAAAATCTAGAAGTACTTTTTACTTATATTAAAAAATAATTAAGGGTTTTTAAAAGTGTGTGCAGTGGACTCGAACGGGGCGCGACCAACGCCCATAGCGCCCGGAACACCCCATCTCAGGCGCTATGGATCAAATTTGGTCCGGTTTGAGATGTGTATCGCGCTTTGGCCTGTTGATGATTTTGATATTATAACCGTTGCAAATGGTCAAATTCATTAAAAAACATATATATATATATATATATATAGGGATCATACGAGAACCAACTTTATTGTGAGAACCAGTGTGAACATGGGGCAATTTTGTAAATATCATTAAATTAGAAAAAACCCATCATGTCAGGTCAGATCATAAAAGGGGCAGATCCTAATTAGATTACAAAAATCAAAACCCTAGTTCATAACACACTGCTACAATCGCCTACTACAACCATATGACGGTGATCCACTCTGCTATATCAATCAAAGAAAGCCAGTAATCGAAGAATCAATCAGATGAATGTACCAGTAATCAACGGTATGTCATAACCGAGCAAAATTAGAGACGGAATTTGCGGATTTTGGATCTAATGGAGGCATTACGAACTAGAAAGTTGCAGGTATATGTACTCACTACATTCGTTATTAACTACATTCGACAAATTTACATTAAATAGTTTTGTTTAACCATAATTTTTCCGTGTAGATTCAGATATGTATTTATAGTTGTATTTGTACAGATTCAGATGAGTATTTAGATGCAGAAATTGTGCATTCAGATATGTATTTATAGTTACATTCTTTTATATTTTAGTGCTGTGATGATTTTTTTTTTTATGATTTTGTTTTGTTAATCTAAATAGTTGAATTGTTTATTATTGTTAAATTTAGGATAGATTGATTTATCGGCTAGTTAGTGGTGTTGTTTTTGGATGTAATGATTTTGTGTTTGGTGAATTAGGTTTGAAATGTGTTTGTTGATGAAATGTTTGCATATATTATTTAGGAGGATAATTTGTGTTTTGGACGAGGTGCCATTTTATGGTATGCACATGTGCATTAGGTTATGAATGCACATGTGCATTTTCAGATCTGACATACGACAGACAACAATAACCGAATCAGATCTCATATACCCAACAGCATACTTCATGTACAACCTCTACTCCCATTTGTTTGATTTTCATTAAAGATAACAATCGTCTAGTTGAGTTTTAAGCGTACAGATGCGTTTGGAGTTGGTCGATTCCGGCAATTGAGGACTGGCCGGTGCTCTTGGGGTTATATTCGAAGAAGATGAACATGTTGAACAGGTTACAGGTCTCATTGTCTTGCTTTGAGGTATTTATACACTAGATTACTCAATGATTCTTTTCGATAACTTGGAGTGTAATTATAGTTTATTATTTTGAATGTGAGTAATAATAATAATAATAAGTTAAGTGTGTGTCTATATTTATGTATGTGGTTGTGGTTGTGGTTGTGGTTGTGGTTGTGTGGAGATGCTGTTGTGATGTCGCCTTAAGCAACAATTATGCAATTTGTTGTAGATACTGTTGATCTGTTAGATTAGGTTTAGAATTTGGAACGTAGGAAGTGGAATGGGATTGATCTCACACTTGAGATGAAGAATGGGTTGGTTAATACTCTATGGATAATTAGAGTGACTGAATCGGAATTCCGACTGGTCAAATAACTAGAGCGACTGATGCACATGTGCATAATTTATATGGTAATGTTGAAATTAATGTTAATGCACAAGTGCATTAAGGTTTAATTCTTGTTATCATTAAGGTCGTGCATAGTTTATATGGTAATGTTAAAATTAATGTTAACGCACATGTGCATTAAGGTTTAATTCTTGTTAATTTGGATCTCTTTAATTTGTTGCAGGTGTTTTACGACTACAAATGGATAGAAGGCAGTGATCGTTGGGAATGGAGAGGTGACAAAGACGGAATTTATACGGTCTGGAAGGCAAAACAGTTGTTCGTCGATTGCAGCAACAATGTTGTCGGACAGAAGGTTAAGTGGAAGGGCTGGACTCCTCTCAAGTGTAAGTTACTGATATGGCGTGTAGTTGGGAATCACATACCTACAAAACAGGAGCTGCAGAAACGTGGAGTCATATTAGCAGACGATATCTGTCCGTTATGCACTGAAGCTGCTGAAACAGTCACGCATTTATTTACAGGTTGTTGTTTCGCACAGGAGTTGTGGTTTAGGATATGCAGATGGTGCCGGTTGCAGCTGATGCTGTTGTTTGATGTTGATGATTTGATGCAGGTGGCTGAAACAAGTACGAAGATCGCTACGCAACGGAGTTTACTCAGGGGTATTGTATACACAACCATATGGTGTCTTTGGAATGAGCGGAACACAAAGGTTTTCTCGGATAAAAGTCGGCGACTGGTTGAAGTAGCTGAATATATTAGTGAAATGCACATGTGCATGCAGTACACGTATATTATATTATAGTTTTTATAAAGAATTGTTTTAATTTTATTCATGTTTGTTGTCCTACACATGTTTTATTTTTCGATTTATGTTATAATATGCATGACTAAACAATTGACGAGTTCGAGTGTATTTTATATCTCACTTTGCGTACATTTAATGATCGTTGAATAAATTTTTTTACCCCTTCTTATAACGTCCATTTAATAATCATTTAATTATGATAATTGACAATTTATTAAAAAATGTGATTTAATAGTGAAATGCATGTGTACATACTGTATATATCTGTAAGGTCACCCGGGGCGGTCCGCGATAGGCCCGCCGTGATGGTGTGGTCACCGCGAAATACCACCCCACCTAATAATATCATGGCCATGATTCTTATCATCGTGATGGCCATCACGTTACTTTGGCTCAATATCTGACCGTTGGCCAAAGGTCATTTGACCGTTTTGATATTTTTAAAAAAAATAATTTTCAACCTAAATCTATATATATATATATATATATATATATATATATATATATATTTCATTTTCAACCAAAAATCAATACCACCAACAATCATAACTTACATTCAACAATCAAACAAGCCAAAAAATTATATATTAAATGGAAGGCCCCCTGTGTCCACTCGACTCGTCTAGTTCTTCCGACTCGTCAGGTTCTTCGATGGAATTTTTTGCAATGGTTTGCGAGGCGGCGCAACATCAAAATACGGAACGTCCAAAGAAAAGAATGGTGCAGCGTGATCGGTGGGGGGCAAGTGACGTTTTGATGAACGATTACTTTGTAGAAAACCCAAAGTACAACGACGAGGTGTTTAAAAATCGATTTCGTTTATCAAAAGAATTATTTTTAAAGATTGTCGGGGACATCGAAGCTAAGTTCGAATGGTTTCAATTAGGGTATGATGCTAGAGGGAAAAGGAGCTTTACAGCGATACAAAAATGCACATCCGCAATTCGTCAACTTGCTACCGGTAACGTTCCTGGCGAATATGATGAGTATTTCAACATGTCTAGTAGAATTTCAAGTGAGTCTCTTCACTATTTTTGTAATGCTATTATTGGTTTATATGGTAAAGAGTATCTCCGAAGACCAACTAGACACGACATTACACGTTTGTTCGCCGCGCATGATGGCATTTTCCCGGTATGATCGGTAGCATCGACTGTGCCCACATCATGTGGAGAAGTTGCCCGAAGCAATTGCGAGGTCATTTCTGAGAGGTAACCATAAAAAACCTACGATAATGCTCGAAGCCGTTGCGTCGAACAATTTATGGATTTGGCATGCTTTCTTTGGTCCCCCCGCTCAAACAACGACATCAATGTTCTAAATCAATCACCGCTTTTCGATACAGAGTTACAAGGAACCGCCCCGACATGTCCGTTTACGGTGAACGGACGACAATATAGACATGGCTTCTATCTTGTCGATGGCATCTACCCCGCTTGGTCAGTTTTTGTGAAAGCTTACTTGTTTCCGACAATCGAAAAAGAAATATTGTTTAAGAAGCTACAGGAATCTGCGAGAAAAGACGTTGAACGGGCGTTTGGTGTATTG
Organism: Ambrosia trifida; assembly: GCA_028751855.1. Taxonomy (NCBI): domain Eukaryota; kingdom Viridiplantae; phylum Streptophyta; class Magnoliopsida; order Asterales; family Asteraceae; genus Ambrosia; species Ambrosia trifida. The sequence goes on along the minus strand of CM054123.1, from coordinate 54,755,687 downwards.
AAAGGTAAATGGCGCATATTAGACCGCCCGGTGCGTTTGGTTGATGAAGCAAAAATAAGTAGTGTTGTGTACGCGTGTGTCATATTGCACAACATGATCATAAAGGAAGATGGGCGGGCAATATCTCCGGATTACGTTATGGATACGGATATGCCAGCAAACGTTCCAAATAATGTCCTTTTGGAGTTGTGGGATGAACAAGTCCACTATTAGCTTCGATTTGATCTAACGGAACACGTGGGTGGTTTAGATATCGAGTACGAGGACCCTTACCCACCGCTCACTTAATTTTTTTATTTAATGTAATTTTTTTATTTAATGTATGTAATGTTTTTTTATTTAATATAATGTTTTTTTATTTAATAAAATGTTTTTATATATTTAAAAAAAATAAAGTTTAGTGATGAAATGCGATAGAATGTGAACACCGCTGCATGGGTTTAGTGATGGAATGTGATAGAATGTGATAAAATGAGGTGGCAGAATCTGATTGGGTGTGATAGTGTGATGGTAGTGATGGAAACTTTACCACCCCTTGTGGCCTATAGGGTCATATGACGTCAAAAATGTGATTTAACAGCGAAATGAACATGTGCATCAGGGATGAGGTCATATGACGTCATATCAGCCATTTTTTATTTTATTTTTTTTTTCGAATTAATAATGCAAAATAATCATTTTGGTGTTTTTACTTTTTTTTATTTTTTTACTTATTTAGGTTATATAATTTTTTTATTATTTTTTTATTTTTTGATGGAGGGGTTTTTGTAGACACCCTTCATATTTACAAAAAAATGTCACATGTTCACACTGATTCCTTAGTTTTCTCCCTAAATGGTGGTTTTCAAATGATCCAAATTATATATATATATATATATATATATATATATATATATATCTTCACACTCATATATTCTTATATAGGGCATGGATCCTAAGAGAACCAACGTCTATTTGAGAACTGAGAGAACCATTCTGGACCACACATTTCATATAAAAAAATTGCTTTAATCGCACATTTTTATGCAATTTTTTTTCATTTATACATATGTGTATATAGCATTTTCAGCTATACATGTGTATATTTCAGTTATACATATGTGTATAATGCAATTATACACATGTGTATATTGAAAAAAAATTAAAAAATTTTTTTGCATAAAAAGCAGCGATTAAAGCAAAAAAAAAAATTGTCTTAGAGAAATGTGTGGTCTAGAATGGTTCTCCCAGTTCTCGATTTGGCTAAAGGTTCTCATTTGAACCAATTCCTATATATATATAGGTAGAGGATCCTGTATGAAAATTGGTTTTTGTGAGAAGTTGAGAAGAATTAAGAATTGGCATGTAGTCATTATGTTTTGGATTTAGGAATGATATTTTAGGTTGTTTTGGCTTGAAAAACACTAAACAAAACAATTTACAACAATTGAAAACATAATTCAATGTATTATAGTTATTAAATTTAAAACATAGATAAAACAGACTAGTAACACTTAAAACACACTGCTTAATGTTATTGACATAGTGTTTTTAAGTTTTAAGCTTAAAATACATTGCTTTCAGTTTTTAATTGTTATGGTTGGTGTTTTTCTAAGCAAAACAATCCAAAACATCATGAATAAGTCCAAAAAATGATATATACATATCAATTTTTAATTCTTCTCACACTTCTCATTAAAACATATTTTCCTACAGGATCTCTACCATATATATATATATATATATATATATATATATATATATATATATATATAGGGGAGGGTTATCTTGAGAACGCTAAATATCGCGAGAACCGTGAGAACAAATGAGAAAACAATCAAAATCATTTTTTTTCAATACAAACCTAATTATAATCAAAATACAACATTAAAAAATGAATTTTCTTTCCAAATAATTCATCTTTTCTTGCAAAAACACTTTCAAATTAACTTTTTACACATGTGTAAATGAAACAGTTTACACATGTACAAACAGTAAATTTACACATGTGTAAAAACAATTTATTTCCGTATACGTTTAAATTTTTACGTGTAAATTGTGTTTTTGGGATTGTATTTTAGTAATAAAGATAAGTGTAAAAAGATATTTTTGATTTGAATGGTTTTAGATGGCGTTCTCACGGTTCGCACGAAATATAGGTGTTCTCAAATTAACTTTCCCCTATATATATATATATATATATATATATATATATATATATATATATATATATATCTTCGACACTAAAAAAACCCATTCTTTTTTTAAAAAAATCACCATACCACAATGTCATCTCATCCTTCGGAAGATTCGTTTGCCGATCTATATCAAATATTTTTTTACGACGACGGCGCGGAATAAGAAGAAACGGTTTCGAGTGCATGTGCGCTAGCGATTAATGCCATGCAACATGTAAATAATCCTCCCCCACGCCTGATATTGTCATTGACAAGGGAATATATTATGCGAGACCGTATAGTCGCAAGTGATTGTTTAATGAATGATTATTTCAATTCTTCGCCGGTTTATGGCCCCGATGTTTTTAGGCGCCGATTTCAGATGAAGATGAGTAGTATTTGTAAATTAATTAAAAAAACATTACAAATACTAAAAAATATAAAAATTACAAATACTTAAAAAAATATAGTTGTGTGTGGCGGCCCCTTCTTCGGGGACCTCCAGTGGCGCTTGGCATCCTTGCCGATGCGTTTAGGTGGTTTGGGCCTCCTTTCAGCTCGAGATGTTGGGGTCTATGCCTTTGTGGCGTCCAGAGCTCAGTCTTGGGAACTTCATGATCATATCCTCTGAAACAGTGGGTTCATTGGACTAGACCCAGACTATCAACAGGCGCTCGAACGCTTAAATGTCTATCTCCCGGACTTTGATATTGGCGGTTTTTCTAACAAGGACACCGCTCCCCCAAAGCCACAAAAAACTTTGGCGAATGCTCTTTTTAGCAAAACTGCTCAGAGCCTGGGAGAAGTTTTTGAGTTGTCCACACGCCAGATGGCGGTGATTGAATGCCTAAAGGGCCCTCATGCTCAGGATTTTTTTACCGTTATCCCGATTAATGGTTTGGGTCAATGCATGTCTGCAGTAGAGTACAGGGCTATACTCAAGTACCGATTGATGATCCCTATGTACCCGGAAGATGAAACATGCCCCATCTGCCGTAAAACCTGCATGGATAAATAAGGGGAGCATGCAATTCATTGCAAGGAGCTCCCTGGTTTCAAATATCGGCATGACTGGGTGAGGGATGTTTTGTGGGATATCTTGAGAAGAACTGTGATCTCTGCCAAAAAGGAGGCCCCTGTAAACTTCCTCACAGTCCCCACGGAAGGGAGATCCACCCTGCGACCAGCAGACCTGCTTGTCTTTGGTTGGGAGAGGGAGAAACATGCCTGTGTGGACCTCACCGGGGTATCTCCGCTGGTTGGGTTACGGGAAATAGGGTTCGTAGCTGGGCAAGCATCAAGAAAGGCGGAATCAAAGAAAGTAGATAAACATGCTAAAGCTTGTGCAGATAACCAACATGTCTTTATCCCTCTGGCTTTCTACACCTTTGGCTCCCTGGCGCCAGAAGCTATTCGTTTCTTGACCAGGGTCCAACGGGTTGTCCACAGCAATGTTTCATCCCCAGGGGGGGCAAGGTTTTGTCTTTAGTAGACTAGTGTTTGCAATTCAAAAAGGGGTGGCGACGCAGCTTGTTGCCCGTCTACCTGCTATTATGATATAACTTTCGTATTTTGTTTTAATAAGAAGAAAGATTTTAGTTTAAAAAAAAATTAATTAAATGTAATTTCTTTTTTAAATAAAAACAATGACTAAGCAATGATTAGTGGGGCTTCTGAAGGCTTTATTCACTATACACTTTATATAAAGCTCACATTAAGCCCTTTTTCTCCCTTCACTAATATTTTAATCCGTCCTCACTACGCATGGCTAACGACAGTTTCGTTGTCCTTATGCATGTATTTGTTCGAGAATTAGCACACTTTATGCCTTGTCAGTATAAACGCCTCGACGTTTTAAATTAGCCTCGTGTAACCTATTTTATATTGCCCACGTATGTTACAAATCTGTATTCCCACTCAGCCAATTATTGCAATTTTATATTGCCCACATTTTTTGACGTACTATTTGAATTTTCAAATACTCCAGTTATTAATACCCTGCTTCTATTTTAATCCCTCAGAAGCGTATCGCTATGGTCAAAGCGAGGCATTTCGGGTCTAATCAAACAAGGGAGGGTACGAGGTTGTACAAAAAGCTGAATTTTTTATCTAAAACATCTCGTTATGGCCAAAACGAGATACTTTGGATCAGAGGTTTAATTTAGGTTGTTTTTTGATGTTTTGAAGTGTATTTTTTTTTTTTTTTTTTTTTTTTTGTGAGTTTCAAATAATATAAATTCAAAAACAAGTTACATTTAGATGGTGGGTAAGCGGGCAACAAGCTGCGGCGCTATCCCCTTTTGAATCGCAAAGCCTATCCTGCTAAACACAAACCCTTGGTTCTTAGGGCTCTGCGAGTCACCGTGGACCACCTTCTGCACTCGTTTCAGAAACCGTACTGCCACAGGGGCCAGGGATCCAAATGTGTCAAAAGCAAACGGTAGGAACACATGTTGATTCTCTAAACAGGCTGCTTCGTGCTTAGCGACCTTCTTAGCTTCTCTCTTCAAAACTGCCTGCCCCGATACAAAGCCGCTGTCTCGCAAACCTACCAAGGGGGACACCCCTGTCAAGTCAACACAAGCATGTTTGCCCCCAACCCATCCAAACACAAGAATATCCGCAGGACGCAAGGTAGATCTCCCCTCCCGCGGATCAGTCAGAAAATTGACTGGTGCTTCTTTCTTGGCCGAGACCCCCGCACTTCGAAGCACATCCCATAGAACATCTCTGACCAAATCATGGCGGTACTTGAACCCCGGCAATTCCTTGCAGTGGAGCGCATGCTCGCCAAATTTATCCAGACATGCCTTTTTGCAAATGGGGCATGGTTCATCCGAGGGGAACAGAGGTATCATGAGCCGGTATTTGAGAATAGCCCTGTATTCGATTGCCGACATCCGTTGCCCAAGACCTTCAATGGGCACGACAGTCAGAAAATCTTGAGCATGAGCCTCTTGAAGGCATGCAAACACCAGGTCTTAAATAGTACACTCATTCGAACAAGGTCTGCAAGAGTATTATTAATAAAATAGAGTATGTGATGAACAATGAATTCAGGAAGCTGTGAAATCCGATCTATCTCTACACTTAATTTCACGAGCTAACTACAAAAACATTATTATAAGAATTATACAAACAGTGACAAAACAGTATTATAAAAAAATTTAAAAACAAAGTAATAACGCTAATTAAACTATCATTAATAACTCTAAAAGTGTTTATTTTTTTATTCATTACTTCCAAGAAAGATACAACATTAATCTTCGTTATCCTTTATCATCTCTAATATACCTTTCTAGATTCTACCCTAAAATGAAAATTCAGTACTTCCGGAAAAGATACAACATTAATATTCGTTATCCTTTATCATCTCTAAGAATTCAATTCCCACCGTTAAGTACTAATGAAGACCTTGATTTGCAATATTTGAAAATTATCATTTTTGACATATTTGGTAAAAGAGAAGAACACTTTCTTCTTTTGTTCTACAATTTTTATTAGTTATTAATGTTGTTCTAGTTTTTTCTACTTTCAGAAAAAATAAAAAACCAATTCAAATGTGGTACGTATGCGCGTTAAATTTCATTAAATAAGTGAAAAATGTGACTTGATCAAACTTTGTAGAGGCCTATGTTCTACGGGAGGTGAGTTGGCTATAAAGGGATCCGCTTGGAGTCTAAAGCTTCGCGTGTCATCTTAGTCGAACTCATGTTGCAACTTTCGTCTCGTGCGTGTTAAAGTCCGATATTTTAGGGCTTTTAAGTGGGTTTTTCCAAGACTTCATCCTTGTGCTTTGTAAGGGATTTACGAGGAATGGGTTGAAAGTGTGTGTTGTAAATATAATAATAATGTAAATAATCATAATGTAATAAGTCATGGTTTCGAACGGTGGTTTGGTTGTTTTATGAAGGTTTGATTGATATCATCCATACAGAGCTCGTTGTATTGGTTGCGGAAAGAAATCAACAGTCGGACCGGCACAAATTTTCATCTTATAAAAGAACATAAACACAATCATGCGACCCATAATCAGAGCTTTAAGTTGTGATAAACAAAGAGAATAGGAAGAAGAACAGAGCTCCAAAAGCAAGTGTGAAGATCAAGAGAAAAAGTAGAAGAAGAAGAAGATGATGAAAAGTGCTCCAACATAACTTGCACCGGCTTGAGATATGAGTTTGATTAGCTTAAATCTTTCTGATCCATGGTATCCACTTTCACCTGAAGCTTTACTTGCCTACCTCTGTTTTGAATTAGTATACAAAGAGCAAATTGACGAACATCATTCAAAGTTTCAACTTCCCCCTAACCTATGCGCCATCATCGATTACAGCAAACCGACGATCTTCCTCCACGGCACTCCTAATAGGCCTCTCTTTATATCACGGTAAGATTTAAGGTTCCAATTTTGTTTTGTGTTTATCAAACCCTAACGTCTAATATTAGGATATCGTTTAGCTCCATGTTTGAAATATGGATCTAGTTGTCGCTACGGTTAGTGGATACCACAGATTAGAGAGATTTAAGCTAATCAAACTCGTATCTCAAGCTGGTGCAAGTTATGTTGGAGCAATGATTGTGATGAATGTTGTATCTATTTTGAGGGTGTAATGATGATGATTGTTATGATTTGACAGACGATTTATGAAACTATCAAGAATCGGAAATTAGTAAAATGATTTATGAAACTATCAAGAATCAGAAATTAGTAAAATGATTTATGAAACTATCAAGAATCGAAAATTAGTAAAATGATTTATAAAACTATCAAGAATTGGAAATTAGTAAAATTTATTCAATCAATCTATGAAAAGATTTAATTTACTTCCAAAAAATAAATAAAATAACAATAATAAAATCAAATGCAGTATCAAACAATGAAAGCCCCAAAAAAAACACATATTACACAGACTACCGATCCAAAGGCAAACGAAGTTTAAAGGCTGAACACGAGTATAATCAAACAAGGGTTCCTCTTGTTGGTTTAAACTTCTTGTTTGAAAAGAAATAACAGAAGTCCTTCTTTAATGTTTTTTTTATAATTCTTTGGAACAAAATATTTTGCATGTCTAATTGATATCATGAACTTCCGGACTCTGTTTTCCGCGTTTCGGTACGTTTTAATTGATCGGATGTGACTTCTAAAAACCACCAATGATCAATTAAACATTCTGAAACGCGTCAAACAGAGCCCAGAAGTCCAGCATGTCGATTACACATGCAAAAATTGTATTTTGAAAAAAATATGGGTATCGACCGTATAGTCCGAGCACCACGTACAATGATTTATGAAAGTTGTACAAACGAGCAATAAACGACCCGAAACGCCTCAAACGATTTTTTTTGGATTGGAAACAACTTAGAAGAATTAAAAATTAATTAAAAATATTTTTTAATTAATAACAAATATTTATAACGAATTAAAACAAATTTATTTTTTTTTAAAAACCCTAAAGCGTCTGGCTATGGTCAAAGCCAGGTGTATGTGGTCTAATCAAGCTTGTCAAGCGGCTGGCTTTGACCATACCCAGGCGCTTTAGGCTTTTTTTTAAAAAAAAAAAATAGTTTTAATTCGATATAAATATTTGTTATTGATTAAAAAATATTTTTCATTCATTTTTAATTCTTTTAAGTTGTTTCCAATCCAAAAAAATTCGTTTGAGGCGAGTCGTTTATTGCTCATTTGTGATTTTTGGTAAAAACATCCGAGTTTGTACAACTTTCATAAATCCTTGTATGTGGTGCTCGGACTATACAGTCGATACCCATATTTTTTTCAAAATACAATTTTTGCATGTCTAATCGACATGCTGGACGCCCGGGCTCTGTTTGGCGCATTTTGGAATGTTTAATTGATCGTTGATGGTTTTCAGAAGTCACATCGTATCAATTAAAACGTACCGAAACGCAGAAAACAGAGTCTGGAAGTTCATGATATCAATTAGACATGCAAAATATTTTGTTTTAAAGAATTATAAAAAAACATTAAAGAATTACTTGTGCTATTTCTTTTCAAACAAGAAGTTTAAATCAACAAGAGGAACCCTTGTTTGATTATACTCGTGTTCAGCCTTTAAACTTCGTTTGTGTTTTTTTATAGAAAGGAACTAGGTTGCAAATATAATAATAATGTATATAATAATAATAATAATAATAATAATAATAATAATAATAATAATAATAATAATGTAATAAGTTATGGTTTCAAAATACAAATTTTGCATGTCTAATTGATCGGATGTGTCTTCTGAAAACTAGCAAGGAGCACCGGTTTGAGATATGAGTTTGATTAGCTTAAAATCAGATTCAAAATCTGGTTAATTCTCAAAGGAGTCAACCTTTGCTGACTCCTAAAAGTCCTGAAGACCAAATGACTTTTGCAATATACTTGAAACAACGTATGGATATGGAGAACATGCAATGAAATGATTTCGTACAAGATTCCGATACCAAAAACACTCCAATCGGGGTATGGAGGAAGTTGTTGTCGGAGAGATATAAGTCAACGATGAAGGCAACCTGAAACAACATATAAAACCTGTCTGGATTCTTTCATGGAGAATTCCTATTGAAATTGCTATAATAGCTAAACAACTGCTCATGCAAGCAAGTAAAATTCAGTTGTTGGACATCATAAGCAAAAACGTAGACCATGCCACTAGACCATTGCTCAATTCCAAAACAACTGTTCATGCAAGCAAGTAAAATTCAGTTGTTGGACATTATGATCAGGTAAGGAGGAAGTTGCTGTCGAAGAGATATCTGTCAACGATGAAGGCAACCTGAAACAACATCCACACATTCCCTCAAGACAAGCTTTGTCATCAGAGAATCTGTCAACAATGAAGACAACCTGAAACAACGAACTCTGAAGTGGGTCACTATTCATATATATAAAGAACATTAAAATGTCACTATTCAACGAAATTTATCTACTCACAGTGACATCAAACACTTTATAAGCAGCAATGTTCTTTATATATGAATAGTGACCCATTAGAAAGATTAAAAAGTCACTATTTAGCGATGAAGTTGTTGTCAGAGAGATATCTGTCAACGTACGATGAAGTCACTATTCAACGAAATTTATCTACTCACAGTGACATCGAACACTTTATAAGCAACAATGTTCTTTATATATGAATAGTGACCCATTAGAAAGATTAAAAAGTCACTATTCAACGATGAAGTTGTTTTCGGAAAGATATCTGTCAACGATGAAGGCAACCTAAAACAACATATAAAACCTATTTGTTTTTGCTTTATATATGGCATGATGACATCATAAGAAAAGGTAGGCCACACCACTAGACGACTACTCAATTCCAAAACTACTGTTCATGCAAGCAAGTAATATTCAGTTGTTGGACATGGTGTGAGGATGCATAGTACAAAACTGTTTTTTCACAAACGCCTGACTGACCTTTCCACGAAATGCGAAAGAATGAAAAGATTCATTCATGGAGAATTCCTATGGAAGTTGCTATAATAGTTAAACAACTGTTCATGCAAGCAATTATATTTAGTTGTTGGACATTGTGTGATGATGCATAGTACAAAATTCGATTATAATTCTAAAGAAGAGACTGAGGACAAGCATATTGCTTAATACATATGAATATGCTCATTGCATAATTGTAGAATGAGTTCAATTCCATGAAAATGGATCTCAGGATGACTGGTAGCTCTAGGAAGAAGCTTAAGCAATGCTACGCGCAATTTTAGGTAAACATTGTGGATGATGATGATAATAACTTCTCTTCAGATTCTGATTGCACCGAATCTAGTCTTAAGGTAAGTCCACATGGTTAATCATCAATACATTCCATGGGTTTGTGTCCAATGCAAGGATCTTCGAATGCGGTATGCGCATTAAATTTCATTAAATAAAAGTTTCTTTCTTTATTTATTACTTGCAGATGACATTGATTGATTGTTACTCTTGATAGCCATTGTAAAGTTGAGAAACTTGATTTTAAGTAAGAACATTGTGGATAATGATGATGATAACTTCTCTTCATATTCTGATTGCACCGAATCTACTCTTCAGATTATGATCGTATTGTATGGTGTGTGTAACATCGCGAAATTTTTTTTTCCCCAAATTTTGAGTTAATAAAATCACCATTTTACCCATCGTATACTCTTTGGTACCATTCTTATATGATTTTGAAACAATATATTTTAAACTCTTTATATATATATATATATATATATATATATATATATATATATATATATATATATATAGGGTAGGGATCATGCGAGAACCAACTTTAGGGAGAAAACCAAAGAACCAATGTGAACATGTGGCATTTTTGTAAATATGATAAAGTAAAAAATAAATAAATAAAAAAGGTGAAACCCAGATCATACGATTTCATCAACAATTATATTATCAATATCCTCAATCTCTCTATCCAACAAACTCAAGATCTTGATTCTATTATCAATAATATCCTCAATCTCTTTATCCAAACAACTCAAGATCTCAATAAAGAAGAAGAAGAAGATCTAAGCTTCTTAGAAGACCACGACCACGACGAGGTGGATTTCAATAGTAAAATACAACCCTATATATTATTTGAAGATAGAGTTGGAGGATGTTGATAATATAATTGTTTTACTATGCCACGACGAGGTGGATTATTAGAAGATCTCGATAAGGCGACAGAGTTGCTGGCGAAGGTGGATTTCAATTCCGTACGGTTCGTTTGAATCTCCTTGTTTGAGGTTAAGGTTTTTGAATCAGTATTTGCCTGAATAGTTTATTATTATTTGAAGCTTTTTCAGATCTGTTCCTAAGATGAATATTAGGCTCTCGAAATTGTAACAGTTGATGTTTTAACTCCTTATTGATAGATGTAGGTGTTCGATTTTGTGTTATTGATGTAGATACTATGTCGTTCAAGATGTGTATAGGTATAATGAAGTACATTGCTGTTGAATGACGGATTTTTGCGTTGATGATATGTTTTCAGTGTTTTTTTTGTCATGTAATGGAGGTGTTTGACGATATGTTTTGTGTATTATGTTTATTATTATTTGCAACAATTTATGAAATAACTAAGAAGTTAGAGCAATATAGATGTATTTTTGTTAGGTTTAGGATTTTTTTTTTTTTTTTTTTTTGTTACAGAATGTGGTTAATGATTGTTTTTATGTGTGTGTTTTGTGAATATACTTAGTTGAATTGTTTGCTATTGTTAGTTTTAGGATTATTATTTTGTTACAGAATGTGGCTAATGATTATTTTTATGTGCATGTGAATTAAAAAACTTAATGCACATGTGCATAACGTAGTTGCTACTGATAAAAGTAATGTTAATGCACATGTGCATTTATACTAATATCATTAATGTCTTTCGCTCTAACGCACATGTTCATTTATTATGTGGTAATAAAAAAGTAATATTAATGCACATGTGCATTAAGATTGAAATTCTAGTTTTCTTATGTGTTGTTTATTATTTGTAGTTAAAGAATGGGAAAAAATCGAAGAAGGCAACATTTGTCTTAGAATTGAGGGAGAAAGGATAAAAAAAGATGCCAGATGCGATTGAGGATGATGACATAATCGTTAATCAGGAAGTTAAAAAAGGTTGATATTATTTATTTAAGCAATTTAGGTATATATGCACATGTGCATATATGTATATTTTTCATGTTAATTAATAAATGTTAATTGTTAGTTGTTTAAACAAACGAATAATGTGATAAATTTGTGAAGTATACAATGTTCAGGTTGACAGATGAAAAAACAAGGGAGATGTTAGATGAGGTATCAATGAAGTGTGAAGAGTGTTGAAAGAAGATAAGTAAAAGAGGAAGAAGATGAGGAGGGACAAATAAGCAATAGAAAGGGACATTGTTGGTGGACGTGAGATTGTGAGATAATTAGAAGTTTGTAGGTAGGTGGTTAGTGGTAACATAGTTGGTTTGTAATATGGTTATATTTTTTTTTGTTATCGTTTGTTTTATTGAGTGAATACGTTTGGTAGAAACTACATGTAGTTGTATGATAAAAACAAATTGGTATAAAAACTTTTGTATTTGAAGGATGATGCATGCGCATATATATATTTTGGGTGGCCTTATATGGTGGTTGATAGGTTGATTATGTTTGTAATTATTATTTTTAGCATATGTAAATTGGTATGATAATGAAATTGACATATGCACATGTGCATGATTATAACTAAACCCCAACCACCCAAAAACCTAAACCCACCACCCCACCCCCATCCAACCATACCCAAAAAATAAGCCCGAAAGTTAAACCAATAAAAAATTCTAACAATATTAGTGAAATGCACATGTGCATGCAGTACACGTTTCCTATTTTATAGGTCTTATATAGAGGTGTTTCAAGTTTATTCATGTTTGTTGTCATACACGTGTTTTATTTTCAATTTATGTTATAATATGCATGACTAAACACTTGACGAGTTCAAGTGTATTTTATATATCACTTTGTGTCCATTTAATGATCATTGAATAACATTTGTGACCCCTTATATATCTGTATCGCATCCATTTAATAATCATTTAAGTATGGTAATTGACAATTCATTCAAAAGTGTGATTTAATAGTGAAATGCACATGTGCATACGGTGTATTTCTGTATATATAACAGCGAAATGCACATGTGCATCAGGATGACGTCATACGACGTCACAAGCCATTTTTTTAATTTTTTTAATTTTTTTTGAATTAATAATGAAAAATAATCATTTTGGCTTTTTTACTTTTTTTTTATTTATTTAGGTTAGATAATTTTTTTTATTTTTTTTTTATTTTTTTTTATTTTTTTATGGAGGGGTTTTTGTAGACACCTTCATATTTACAAAAATGTCACCTGTTCACACTGGTTCTTTGGTTCTCTCCCTAAATGGTGGTTCTCAAATGATCCAAATCCTATATATATATATATATATATATATATATATATATATATATAGGTGAAGAAACAATAAGTATATCGGAGATTAAGACTAACCTCCGGGTGGTTAATACTTATGTAACTACAGGTTTAATCCTTTACCCAAACCGTTATGACAACCCGAGAGTTTGTTAAGGTGAGTGTGGTATGTGTTGTGTGTGATATGAACAAGAGATTTAAGTGGTTCGGTCGTTAATGACCTACGTCCACTGTGAAGGCACCGGAATATTATTGCTAATAAGAGAGAATTACAAGTGATGAGTATAGCAGTGATGGTTGTATATGTGAATGAATACATGAGTTGCATCTGATGCTATTTATAGGCTTAATAGTGGACCGCATGGAGAGGCCCACAAGTGACACCAATGGCTTAGGCCCAACCGGGGCCCAAGCCCATGGTCTTTCTGGAAATGGCGGGAAAGGACGAGGCACTGTTGATGACGTCAGCCCACAGTGCGGTCGTTGTTGCAGTTGGACACGTGTCTGCCTTCTGGTGGTGCACAGTAACGTCGTACTTGCTACAGTGTCCAGGCTATCTCTGCTGTCTGATTTGACGCCTGACAGTGGAGGAAGTAATGCCTGCTGGTCACTGTTCACGACAGCGTGTACAGTGCAGCCGTTCCCCTTTTGTACTATCTGCCACATGTCCTTCTTCTGTTGGTGTATGCTCTGACACAGATCCTTATGAATCTTCCTTTTGTCGTCCCTTGTACCTCCTTCAACGTGCTAAGGGAATCTTCCGCGTGTGATGTCACGCGCGTATCAGGTATTAATTGCTTATCATTTGTGCCGGCGCGCGAGGGTGTTGATTGGCTGTCCTCGCGCGAGTATGCTCCTGCGCCGTGACGTGGCGCAGGGTTGTTACTTAGTGGGGATAGGGACGCCTTTCAGATTAGGCTCCCTATCCCTTCAAGTCCCCCTAGTCTAGGGCTTCTCCTGCTCGCTGATGAGGAGGTGGAGTGCTAGACTCGAAAGGTAGAAGTCGCGGATGAAAGCTCATCTGCTTGCGTTGTAGCCTTTGGGGGTGTTATTCTGATTTGAGAAAATATAGGCGGGAAACGTATTTCTCCGTTTTTCGTCAAATTTGCGCCGTGGAGGACGTCCTCCGTCCCAACGTTGCAGTGGTTGAGCGGGGAACGTCTTTTGACAATTTACGTCAACTTTCCGCTGGGAAGGGCGTTCTCCGCCCCAACGTTGCAGTGGTTGGGCGGGGAACGTCTTTTGAAAGTTTACGTCAACTTTCCGCTGGGAAGGGCGTTCTCCGTCCCAACGTTGCAGTGGTTGGGCGGGGAACGTCTTTTGAAAGTTTACGTCAACTTTCCGCTGGGAAGGGCGTTCTCTGCCCCAACGTTGCAGTGGTTGGGCGGGGAACGTCTTTTGAAAGTTTACGTCAACTTTCCGCTTAGACATTTACTGCTGCTGGGGTAATTTAATGCGGGTCTGGAGTTGTGATAAATTCTAAATCATTAGCATTGAATTTGTCTCTCATAAATTGGAATAAATGCGCCTGGAATTCGAATGATCAATTGCTTCTGAGCGAAGTTTGGTGGTTGCTGATGTGTCAGCGACTGTCTGGTTGTACAGACTGATACATGTCCCATCATGGTTGCAATTATCAATATCTCGTCTGTGTCAGGAGCGTGGGGTTTCACGCGTCTGACATTTTTCCTGCATGGTTGAGATTGTGCCATGTGTCGAAGGGCACGTGTTGTCTGTCAGGCGCGTGGGTTGCCACGCGCTTGAATGGTTGATGTTGTGAGATCTGTTGACACGTGTCGATCATCCAGCGCCTTTGTAGTGTACAACTGTCATACACTTCCATCCAGGCCACTCGTTTTTATTGCGGACACGTGTCATCATCCTGTGAACGGAATTTGAAAAGTTGTGACGGTTTATACTCCTCCGGTGGGTCCCCCTGCCATAAATGCGATGAGTATATAAGGCTTGTTGTGGCTCATTTGAACGGTTATGCTCTCTAATCTTCTTCCACTTTTCTTTTTCTCTCTTCATTCTCCGGTCAATCTCCGTTTGAAGTTTCCGGTTAATCTTTGAAGATCTTGATCTTGAAGATTTATTTGAAACTTCATATTTCTTCTACGTTGGTGTCTTCTTTTCATCTTTGTGTTATTTTCTGGTCGGTTAACTTTTTATCTCCCACTTTCGTTGAAGATTTCGTTTGATCTTCAAACTTTCCGGTGAGTTTTCCAGATTTTTCATTATCATGTCTGAAAGTGCTAGTGTTTCTGAGGAGGTTGTGGGGGAGCAGCCGGAGGAGGTGGTGCAGGAGACCACCGTGGAGGGTGGAAAAATCAAAGAGAGGAAACTGATGTCCAACACTTGCTGTGTTTGGAGTCAAGAAGCCTTCAACCGGTTTCTTGTTATGTATGGGATCTCGCCGGAGTGGGAGCCCACCCTTCCCACTCCGACCAGCACTGTCCTCTCGGCCGGTACCGGCCAGTTGGCGTTGTACGAGGCCCACTTTGCTAAGTGTGGGTTCCGCCTGCCGTGTACTCGGTTTCAGATCGACACCATGGTGGCTTATGGTGTTGGTCCTACACAACTAACCGCTTTTGGGATGTTGCGGTTAGTTCATTTCGAAGCTTCTTGCCGCGCCCTAGACATTGAACCCACTGTCGAACGGTTCAATGTTTTCTACTTTATGGCGCGGGATGAGATGTGGTTTTCCTTCAAGCCGCGTCCCAAGGTGCCGCCCATGGCCACCCATACTCCTAAGTCCTTACATTGGGCTAAGGAGAAGTTTTTCTTCGTGAAGAGGGGTGTGATCCCCATTAGTCTCCCCTGGAAGGTGATAGGGGATGGGCAGCGGGTGGCGGACATTCCTGTGCCCAAGGACTTCAAGAAGCAAGAGTGGTTTCTTGCCCTTACCGCCAATGCCACTAAATTGGAATTCCAGAACCTGACGGAGGGTATTTTCTTTCTTCTGGGGATGAGTCGAAATGGCATCCGGGCGGGTAAAGAGCCATATATTGCGCAGGAGGGTAAGTATAATGTCATTATTATTATCATTATTAGTGCTTCCTGTGCTCCTTTTCCTTATTGTTTGTTAATGTTGCAGGTGTAAGTAAATTTGAGTTTTATGCCGCCCGTCAGGATAAAGGTATCAAGTGGAGGCCTCTGGCGGAGGGTCAAACTTCCTGTTTGGACGCGCTTGCTGACCGGTTTTACTACCCAGATTTAACTGCTGCGCCCAAACCTTATTACACAACTGGTGAGTCGCCCAGCCCTTTATTTGATAGTATTTTCGGAGATGATACTGTAGGGGAGACTCCGCCGGTAGGCTCGTCCGCGAGGCGTGGTCGCTGGAAGCACGCTCCGCGGAGGCACAGGTACCGAGCCATGATTACCCTTTCTGACTCGGGTTCTTCCGTTTCAGCAGGAGAAGCTGTAAAAGGGCGTCGACGGAGGAAGGATGGGCCCCCCTCTGAGGATGATGAGGAAGCGGAATCTTCTCAGCTGGAGAAGAGGAAAAGGTCGCGGACCGCTGGGCCGGTGAAGGAGACTTCAGTCGCGTCTGGCGCTGGAGGTGGTGAGGGATCGGTGCCTGGTCCGGACCCAGTGAATATTTCCAAGGGTCCTGTTGGAAGTGGTAGCGGTGGCGGGCCCGTTTTCAGCATGGGCATTGGTGCCGCCCCTGCGCGCCAGCCACTCTTCCAAAAGTTATTGAGGAAGAAGACTCCTGGTAAGTTCTGTTTTCCTCCCTTCTCTTCTTTTCTATTTTCATTGATTTATTACTAATGTTGTTGTTGACTTGCAGTGGCGCCGAAGATTGTGCCCTCTGCACCTTTGTCTTCTTCTGCCGAAGCGGGTGGAGGGGAGGAGGATGCTTTGTGGAGGGAGCAGGAGCTTGCACAGGAGCAGGCGCGAGCCGATGAAGCCTTGCAAAAGGCTGAGGCTGAGAAGGCCGCTGCTGCCAAGCAAGCGGCAGCCGATGAAGCCCGCCGCCGGGCTGAGGCGGAGAAGAAGGCTGCTGCCGATGAAGCCGCAAGAAAGGCTGAGGCAGACAAGGCTGAGGCGGACCGCCTTCGCCTCCAAGAGCAAAAGTTCTTGGAGGAAAAAGCCAAGCTTGCTGAGGAGCGCGCTGCAAGGGAGCGTGCCGAGGTTGAGAGCCAGGAGATGGCTCCCGATGGAGGGGATGCCTTTGAAAGGGCTTTGCTCCAGCAGGGCGCCGCTGGAGCTGGTGGGAGCGGCTCGCGCCGGGATCGGCGCGAGGCCTCCAGGGTTGGGGGGTCAGCAGGAGTCTATGACGGCTCTTGCTGGTCTGGTGGTGACGCCATCTGGCGCCCTCGCTGGGCGATAAGGGAAAACACATTGTTTTCCAACTCCTTGGCTGCCGAGGAGTTTGTCAGCGAGGTGGTGCCTCCCTATGAGCGCACTCACCAGGATACGTTGAGTCGTGAAGACCTGATAGCCGCCTTGTGCGTTAACCAGGCGACTCAACTATCCATGATGGACTCGTTACGGCGCCGTGACTCGGCGTTGTGGCGAGACATGGAGCAGGTGGAGGCGGAGAAGGCCAGTCTTGCTGAAAAAGAGGCTGCCTTCAAAGCCGAGATTGCCAAATACCGCCGCCGTGCTCATGATGCGGAGGCTAAGGTCGCCAAACTTGAAGAGGACGCGGTTGCTGAAAGGCGCCGTTGGTCAGAATCTTGGAAGAAGGCCAACACTGACATCTCCGATCTGAAGGAGCTTTTGTCAGTGGCGCGTGAAGAGCGGCGGACGGCGGTGAAGAGCCTTGAGGAGAAGAGCAGGGCCCTCACGGAGAGGACGGCGAAGTATGTAGAGATGCGCAAGGAGCTCGAGTCTAAGGACGAGGCTCTTGTTGCGGCTACTGAACGCGTCTCTTCGCTGGAGCGGGAGAGGGCCCAGGTCCTTAGTGCGAAGGAGGACCTGGAGCGAGACCTGGATTCTTGTGACCAGGCTCGCCTTGCTGCTGTGAAGGAGGGTGAGGCGGCCAAGTTGTTGCTGGATGAAGCTGTCACCACCCAGTCCCAGATGCAAGACTCCATCAACTGGTTGATGACAGACGGGATGGCTGGGGTAAGTCTTCGCGCTTTCTCTGCTTTTGAGACTTGTCTTTTCCATATGCTAACTTTGTTTCTATGCGCAGGTTTTCAAGAGATTCTGGCAGGAGCCTTTGCTCGGAGACCAGATTGCCGCCATTGCTGCCAGTGCCCAAGCCTATGGTTATGGCGAGGGCTATGAAGACGGTTTCTTGCATGCGCAAAATGATGGGCGCATTGTGGACGCGGAACATTATGGCAAGCCACTGAAGGATGAGTATGAGGCGGAACTCCAAAAGTTCGAGAAGATAGAGTTCCCCATCCTCCAAGTGCTTGCGGACTGCAACAAGAACGCGGATCCACCTGCGGCCCTTAGATATTTCATAGAAACGTCTGATGCGCTGGCGAAAGCTTCTGGCGAAGGGCCTTCCGGCGCAGCTGGCCAGTGATTAGGCTTTTTAGTATTTGTAACTTTTCTTTTCTTTGTAAATATAGAAGGGTTTTTAATTCCCTTTGTTAATGAAACTTTTGTTTGTTATATCGTGTTGTCTCGTCTCTAATTTACTTATTTAACCAAGTCGTCACCCGATGTGTAAGTAAGAGTTAGAGCGCGCGCTCGGCTAGACAATCCGACGTCTAAGTGTTCAACACTTTTTCGCCTTGAAGATTGTAGCGGAGGCGACTTGTGCCATTGAGTCCGACTTAGGTGCGTGATCGCCTCGCCTTGAAGACCTGTTTACCGCGTTTATGTGGCGCGCTACTCTGTCCGAGTTGCAATGACTGTAGAAGACAAGAGTTGAGGCGCATGTTGCGGTGTTGTAGGTTCGGCGAGTAAATCCGTCTTGAAGACTATGCTGCTTGAGTAGGCGCCCGACGTGCGCGTAGCGCGTCTTGAAGGCATGCCTTGCTAGCGTGTCCGACGTGATTTTGCCTAAGTCTTGAAGACCTTGGCGCGGAAAGTACAAGTAGAAACACAGATATAGGAAATGTTTTCATTAATAATATGGCGTGTGTAGCCATTTTGATTACAAATAACAACGCCGTAACTGGGCGCCATTCCATGATCTTGGAATAGGGGTGCCATCGAGTTTTTCTAATGCGTAGGCACCTTTCCCGAGCACTTCTTGAATTTTGTAGGGGCCTTCCCAAGTTGGGGCGAGCTTCCCAGGCTTTTCGGCGTTGGAAGCTTCGTTGTTGCGGAAGACGTAGTCCCCAATCTTGAAGGCTTGCTCCTTTACATGTTTGTTGTAATATTGCTCGAGTTGGGTCTTGTAACTTGCTTCTTTTATTGCTGCGAGGTTGCGGCGTTCTTCTAACAGATCGAGGTTCATGCGGAGTTCTTTATCATTGTCGGTTGTGTTTGCCATCAGTACCCTTGCCGTGGGGTAAGCTATTTCTGCAGGGATTACCGCCTCAGAGCCGTATGTTAGGCTGAACGGGGTTTCGCCATTGCTTGTTTTCGTGAGGGTACGGTAGGCCCATAAGACGTGCGGCAACTCGTCTACCCACCCCGTTCGCCTGGTTTCGAGTCTTGTCTTGATGCCTTCAACGATTGTGCGGTTGGCTCTTTCTACCTGGCCGTTGCCTTGCGGGTGCGCAACGGATGTGAAAATTTGCGTGACTCCCATTTGAGCCAGCCATTGTTGGAGGGCCCGGTCTTCAAATTGTGTTCCATTGTCATTGACCAGTTGCATCGGCAATCCAAACCGACAGATAATGAACTCCCAGATGAACTTCTTGACATGTGCGCCATCGATCTTTGCAAGAGGTTTCGCTTCAACCCACTTAGTGAAGTAGTCGATAGCGACGACCAAGTATCTGACATTGCCCGGCGCCGCCGGGAATGGTCCGACTAGATCAATAGCCCACTTTTGGAAGGGCCAAGCCGCGGTGACTGGTACGAGATTATTCTTTGGGCGCAAGGTGTTTGGAGCGTGGCGCTGGCAGCTGTCACATTTGCGTATCTCGTTGACTGCGTCGACGTGCATGCCAGGCCAGTAATATCCTGCATTCATCAGCTTTGCCACTACCATTCTTGGGCCTGCGTGTAGCCCGCATGTTCCTTCATGTATATCTTTGAGGAGGAAGGAGGCTTCGGCCGGGTCAACACAGCGCAAGAGTGGCCCCAAGTAAGAGCGGCGGTACAGGATGTCATCGGTCAGTTGATATTGCAGGGCCTTGGTTTTTATCTTCCGTGCTTCGAGTTTGTCATTGGGCAAAACTCCCGATGATAAAAAGGCTTTGATCGGTGTCATCCATGACCCGTTGCCTGTTTGAGTAACGTTGACCTGGCGCATGGGGACCGATGGTTTGTCTCGTACTTCGACGCGGACCTCTTTCGCCATGTGCTCAAAAACCGTGGATGCCATTTTGCTGAGTGCGTCAGCGGGTTTGTTCTCGCTGCGCCGGATGTGTTCGACTGTGCATGTGTCGAACTTGCGCATGAGTTTCTTGGCTTGTTCCAGGTATAGAGCCATGGTTTCGTCTTTTGCATCGTATACCCCGTTGATCTGCCGTGCTACCAACAAAGAGTCTACATGTGCCTCTACGTGCCTGGCCCCCATTTTTTCCGCTATGCGGAGGCCTGCCAGCAACGCTTCGTATTCCGCTTCGTTGTTTGTGCTTTTGAACTCGAGGCGGATGGCGTATGTGAACTCGTGTTTGTCTGGGCTGATGAGGCGCAAGCCGGCGCCAGCGCCGTCTCCGTTGGAGGCCCCATCGGTGTATAGGGACCACTTTTGCGATGGGTCGTGCACTGGCGCAGGTGATTCTTCTTCTCGGCACTCTTGAACTTTGTCGGCTGGGATCTCGGTTGCGATGTCTGCTAGTACTTGGCCTTTGATTGCGGGTCGGGGTTTGTAGTTGATTGTATGCTCTCCGAGCTCAATGGCCCATTTCGCTAATCTTCCCGACAACTCGGGTTTTACTAAGATGTCATTTATCCGATAATCGGTAAGTACGTTTATCGGGTGGCCTTGGAAGTATCTGCGCAGCCTTCGAGAAGCATGAATCAGGGCTAGGACCAGCTTTTCCATTATGGTGTACCGGGTCTCCGCATCTAACAGTGTGCGGCTGATGTAGTAGATCGGCGTTTGCACACCTTTACGATCAACCATCAGAACTGCGCCTATTGCCCGCTCCGTGACCGAGAGATAGAGCGTTAGTGGCTCTTTGGGGAGCGGGGCTGTCAGTGTAGGAAGATTCATCAAGCATTGCTTCATTTGTTGAAAAGCTGACTCTGCTTCAGGGGTCCAGCGGAAATTGCTCTTTTTTAGGCAGTTTTTCAAAGTATCCACAAATGGAAAAGATTTTGAAGCGTAATTGGATAGGAAGCGGTTTAGGGCAACCAAGCGGCCCATTAATGTTTGCACTTCTTTGACAGAGGCTGGTGACGGCATCCGCTCGATTGCCTGAACTTTTTCTGGGTTGGCGCGGAACCCATCCCGCGTAACGATAACGCCCAGAAATTTCCCCTCTTCCATCCCGAACGAGCATTTGCTTGGATTCAGCTTCATGCGGACCTTTCGCAGTTGTTTGAATGTCTGCTGGATGTCTCGCAACATGTCACTTTCTTCCTTGCTTTTGATCACCAAATCATCGACGTATACTTCGAGCCTTACGCCGATTTCTTCTACGAAAGCCGTGTCCATCAGACGCTGATACGTTGCGCCCGCATTTTTCAGGCCGAAAGGCATCTTTGTGTAGCAGAAGATGCCTGCGTCTGTGCGGAACGCTGTTTTGTCTTCATCCTCTTTGGCCATCTGTATTTGGTGGTATCCCTTGTAAGCATCCAAAAAACACTTGTATCGGTATGGGGCGAGGGAATCCACTTTCAGGTCGATCTCTGGTAGAGGGTAGCAATCCTTTGGACACGCTTTGTTGATGTCTTTGTAGTCTACACACATGCGCCATCCTCCATTTGCTTTGGCGACCATGACGGGGTTGGCCACCCACGTCTGGTATCTAATGGGGCGGAGGATGCCCGCGTTGAGCAGCTCGGTGACTTGTTCATTCATGGCCTTTGTTTTCTCCGGGCCCATACTTCTTTTCTTTTGTACAATTGGCTCTGCGGAGCGATAAACATTAAGCCTGTGTTCCGCTATTTCCCGTGGAACACCCACCATGTCTGCCGGTTGCCATGCAAAAATGTCCATGTTACTGATCAGTAGTTGCTTTAAATGGTTTCGTATGGACTCGGAGATTTCATGGCCGATGATCACCGTTTGCTCCGGAAATTTGGGATTGAGCGTCCATTTTTCCGGCTCTGTGCGGGCATTTGTTTTGACCATCTTTAACGGCTTGGCTGTATCTGTGGCGTGGCAGTCTTTGTTTCCTCGGATGAAGGCGACGCCCGTTTTGGTGGGGAACCCCACCATTGCGTGCGCCGTGGAGGCGTTGGCGTTGAAGCGGGCAATGCCTTCTCGCCCTAGAAGTATGTCGTGGTTTGATGTGGCTGGTAGGACCATGAAGTCACATATCTCTGTACGTTCGTGTGTACCGTCGGTCCAAGTTACAGGCAACGAAAGCATGCCGCGGGGCATGATGGTTTCATGGATGAAACCGGAAATTGGCTCATTGACGGGAATAAGCTTTGCTTTATCTTCTTCATCGAGTTGTTGGAAACACTGGTCATACATGATATCCGTGCTACTGCCGCCATCTAAAAACATATACCGCGTGCGGTAATGTCCGAAGACAGCGGTGATCGCTAGTGGAGCTATGCAGGAGGCGCCCCCTCTGACCCTTGGCATGAGGATATCAGCCTCTTTCCATGAGTCGTCTAGTGGCTGTACCCGGGTGCGCTTCCCATGTTGGGTGTTCTTGCCCCGCCATGTCATGTTGCACTGGTGGCGGGGGATTAGAGTTGCAGCGTGAGTGTTTAGGTCCCGGATTTTCTTCCGCGACCCTTCGCCTTGGGTTTCTTCGTTGCCTTGACCCTTGCCAGCTCGGTGAACATTTTTGACCAGGTGGCCGAGCTGGCCTGATTTCAGCGCTGCCTCTATCTCCATTTTTAAACTGTAGCAGTTGTCTGTGAGGTGACCGTAGTCATTATGGTACTCACAGAACTTGCTACGGTCCACATTTCGGCGCTTTCCCAGAGGGTTGGGCTCTTTCAGGGTGACCTGCTCGGTTTTCAGAACTTGAGATGGTGTTTTTGTTAACGGGGTCCAGTCATGGTTTTTCTTTGAGTGTCCGCGCTGGTCCCGCGTTTGTTTGGAGCTGATGATCTGTCGGGCATCACCGGCCGGAGAATATTTTCCCTCGTCGGTGGTGCCTGTGATGCGGTTCCAGACGGATTTGTTTTTGTGTCTATTATTATTATTATTATGGTGTTGTGGTTGGAAACCGTGTTGCTGGTTGAAGGATTTTTCGGAGGAGGCATATATTTTGGCTGAGCGTATGAGCTCATCCCAGGACTCTGGGATGCCATCTTTGCCGGTAAGGCATTTCATGAGGTCTGGGCTGCGCACATTGTGAATGAACGCGGCCCGTGTAAGCTCCTCCCCGCATCCGATTTGTAGTGCTTCTTTGTTAAACCGGACTATGTAATCTTCGATCGTTTCCCTGTCATACCGCCGGCATAGCAGGATGTCCGCCTTGTCTTTCTTATGCTTTCGTAGGTGCGAAAAGTGGCTGCCGAACTTTTCTGTGAGGTCGTCGAAATCCTTTACGCTTCCCGCTGGGAGGCTGTCAAACCATACCCTGGCGGCACCCGTGAGGGTTTGAGCGAAAAGGTGGCACCACACCTGAACAGGCCAATCCACGGACACACCTGCGCACTCAAAGTCGTGCACATGGTCGTCTGGGTCACGCAGGCCATCGTATCTACCGATGCTGCTTGGGAGTTTGGCCTTTCTTGGTACCTTGGCAGCCGCTATGCGAGCGACGAACTTGGACTTCTCAGCAAAAGCTTTTGGTCGGAATGGTTTGACCAGGTCATCGTCTATCTCACTGTCTCGCGACGTGTGAGTGTGTTTCTTTCTTCTGTGATCGGAATCACTGCTTGACGATTCGTAACCGTCTGGTTCTTCACGTGATTTGGCGTAGCCCCGAGCTCTGACGTTTCCGCCGAGCTCCCCGCTACGACCCTCACCGTGGTTGGCCGTATCTTTCTTCTTGTATCTTGCTTTCGACGGGGTGTCGAAAGCCAGTGTCTTACCCTTCTTTTTTGCTTGCTGCAATAGTTTGCGTTGGTAGATTGCGGCGCTCTTAGCATTCTGACGGAGTAGCCAGCGATCCGGGTCCTCTTCGGAGAGCTCTTGACTGTCGTCGTCGGATTCGACGTCACGGATTTCAACGGCTGACCCGTCGAGCCGAGACGTCGTCTGCTTGACGACAGTGTTGGGTGTGGTTTGGTTATCCGGCTGTCGGAGGTCTTCGTCTCCAGTTTGGTGCATGCCGGAGGTGTTAGGGTTGGGTTCAGCCATGGGTAGGGTTAAAAGATGAGTGAAAAGAGCTGTTCTAACCGTTGGATGGCGCCAATGAAGAAACAATAAGTATATCGGAGATTAAGACTAACCTCCGGGTGGTTAATACTTATGTAACTACAGGTTTAATCCTTTACCCAAACCGTTATGACAACCCGAGAGTTTGTTAAGGTGAGTGTGGTATGTGTTCTGTGTGATATGAACAAGAGATTTAAGTGGTTCGGTCGTTAATGACCTACGTCCACTGTGAAGGCACCGGAATATTATTGCTAATAAGAGAGAATTACAAGTGATGAGTATAGCAGTGATGGTTGTATATGTGAATGAATACATGAGTTGCATCTGATGCTATTTATAGGCTTAATAGTGGACCGCATGGAGAGGCCCACAAGTGACACCAATGGCTTAGGCCCAACCGGGGCCCAAGCCCATGGTCTTTCTGGAAATGGCGGGAAAGGACGAGGCACTGTTGATGACGTCAGCCCACAGTGCGGTCGTTGTTGCAGTTGGACACGTGTCTGCCTTCTGGTGGTGCACAGTAACGTCGTACTTGCTACAGTGTCCAGGCTATCTCTGCTGTCTGATTTGACGCCTGACAGTGGAGGAAGTAATGCCTGCTGGTCACTGTTCACGACAGCGTGTACAGTGCAGCCGTTCCCCTTTTGTACTATCTGCCACATGTCCTTCTTCTGTTGGTGTATGCTCTGACACAGATCCTTATGAATCTTCCTTTTGTCGTCCCTTGTACCTCCTTCAACGTGCTAAGGGAATCTTCCGCGTGTGATGTCACGCGCGTATCAGGTATTAATTGCTTATCATTTGTGCCGGCGCGCGAGGGTGTTGATTGGCTGTCCTCGCGCGAGTATACTTCTGCGCCGTGACGTGGCGCAGGGTTGTTACTTAGTGGGGATAGGGACGCCTTTCAGATTAGGCTCCCTATCCCTTCAATAGGGGAAAGTTAATTTGAGAACACCTATATTTCGTGCGAACCGTGAGAACGGCATCTAAAACCATTCAAATTCCAAATTTCTTTTTACACTTGTCTTTATTACTAAAATTCCATCTCAAAAACACAAATTACGCGTAAAAATTCAAACGTATACAAAAATAATTTGTGTTTACACATGTGTAAATTTACTGTTTATAAATGTATAAACTGTTTCATTTACACATGTGTAAAAAGTTAATTTGAAAGTGTTTTTGCAAGAAAAAATGAATTATTTAGAAAGAAAATTCATTTATTAATGTTGTATTTTGATTATAATGAGGTTTGTATTAAAAAAATTTGATTTTGATTGATTTTTTACTTGTTCTCACGGCTCTCACAATATTTAGCGTTCTCAAGATAACCCTCCCCTATATATATATATATATATTTTATGCAAAAAAAATATAACAATAATAATAATAATAACAATAATAATAATAATAATAATAATAATAATAGTAATATGATGTTTTAGTAGTGGGCTTGTCAATGTATTTACCAAAACCAATCCCTAAAGCCCAAAATAGGCAAGATTCGGAGCCCATCCAGAAGCCCAAACCAGCTAACCCTCATAACCCGGCCCAAACCTCCCTTTTTTCTTCTCATGCTGTGCGAAGGTCAGAAGGACCAGCAGACAAGCCGATTGACCAGCTTCAATTCAAGATTTAAGCTGAAATTTTGGAACGAATCATGGCAAATAAATGACCGACAGATTAGGACACGTCCACTAGTCCCGCAATCATCGCTAATCTGCTCCTTTTTTATTCTTATTCACGCGTTCTATACATGGATGGGTCAAAACTTTCTAAAATGATTAATTCATAGGACTTTTATAAATTGAACCTAGCCATACAACCTAGATGTGCCGATAATCAATTCCAGACAATCACATTTCACTCTCCATCACTCGTTTGCGCCCATTGTCGATCGTTTGACTTTTCGTTTGACTTATTCAACGTGAATCATCGAGCATTGTAAGTATTAATTTAATACGTGGTTTTGATCTACATTACTAACCGATCAATAACCCTAATGTTTCTGGGGTTAATGTTTGTTAATTGTATTACTTAGAAATCTAGGGTTCTTAAGGTTTAATTTGGGGAAGATGACCATGTCTAGTCATTTCATATAATTTTTTTTATATCAAAAGAAAACACTAACTGATCTCTAGATCAGATGGTGGAGTGTATCTGTAACCCGGTTCGTGTCTGGGTTCGATCCCAGGCACAATCATTTTTATTTTGTTAAATTTAAACTTATCCTAAGAAACATATACATATTACTGAAATCAAATCTTAATGTTCTCAGGGTCTAGACCAGTTGGTCAGGCTTGTGATTATAAAACCCGAACCGGCCAGAGGCCAGGGTTCGATCCTTGGCAGCAACAAAGCTTTTTTTTTTAAAAAAAAAAAAAACTTTATCTATATATTTAATCTAATAATCTTCAAAAATAGTTTTTAAATACTAGAAATCATTTATAAATTTTACAAAAATTATTTTTAGTTATTCTTATGATAAAGTTTATTATCCAACTTTTAGTTTTTTCAAAAATTATATATTTATTATATATTATAAATATTACAAGTTTATCCATTTATAACTTTAAAATTCTCTAAAAATATCAAAACGACTTTATAAAATTCCCCAAAAATTATTCTTAACTTATAAATCCGTGAACATTTCTGAAATAAATTTTATTTCAGAAAAATCATTTATTTAATATTTTTAATCGATTTTTGTTATTTTAATCATAAATAAATCATAATAAATCTATTTTTCATTATTTTTACATCAAAATTTCACATAAATTATTATTAATCATTTAGATCAGAAATATAAATTGTTTTTTCGAAATTTATAAATTTTAATATTTTTAAATATTAAGTCTATATTTTGTCAAATAAATATTAATATATAAATATTCATTAATCAAGAAAATAATTTTATAAAAATTATTTTCACATTTATTACATTATAATTCAACTACCTTTAGTTAATATTGGTCAGAAATATATTTTTTATTAATTATTTCTTTATTTATTTAAGTTATTAACAATTATTCAAATTTAATCATAAATCGATTACTATCCCCAAATTAGGAACCCTAGCACATTTTAGACTGAAAAACTTAGACTTATTATGTTTTCCCCAACACTTATTTATTACCTTGAAATATGGTGATATTTGGATACACACGAGCCACATTTACTTATATAATAAGGGTCTCCATTCTAACACTAAGGTGAGTTTTACATAGCCCCTTTTCTATTTCACTATTTTGGGGTGAAACATGTTACAACATTCTATCTACAATTCAATCATAAAGTGTCTATGTGTTATTCTATGTTGCATTATGTCTTAAACATGACTAGGGTAAGCACAATATTCTAGCATAATCATTAACATTGATCAGCCGACCGTATACAATGATAGATCTATTGGACTGACAATCTCACCCGGATACGTGTACCTCCTACATAGGTAGCGTGGGTGATTGTTATCGAATTTATAACATAATCGAGTGAACCATGAGCGTATGGGATGGACCACAATATTCTAGTCACAAGGTTTGATTATGCACTCGATTTACCTGATAGTATGTTTTCACATATGGACTAGATTTGCCATGACACTTGAATTGTACAAGTTTTATTCAATTATCAAAACCTATGTAATTCTCACCAACTTTTGTTGACCCAAAAATATTTTCAAAATTAACATGTTTCAGGGAACAATGAAGCTGAGGCTTAGAGTATGCATGATGGATTCTATGAAGTTATTTGAAGTTATTTGCTTTATTTGATGTTATGTATTTTGGGATTTTTAGACATCGTTTCATTTGGATATTTATGGTATCAATAAATTATTTAAAATTTCAATATATACCATGTGCTACTGAAACAATCATCAATACGTGACATCCCGATGTTTCCGCCATCGGTTGGGGTGTTACAGTGTGTGGGAAGGTTATAAACCTGAAACTAATAAGTTACATTATTAATATTTACATTATTATTATACAATAACAATGACAGATTCTTTACTTGAGAAGAAGAATGAACAACAGTGGAATTGTAATTGGAATTAATGTTAGGAATTGGAGTAGACAAACCGAGGCCTAAGGTGAATCCGTTTGGTGATGCTAAACCTAGATAGGTTTAGCTTTAGGAGAAAGGTGTGGATTATCGGAAGATTTATTTTAGGAATTGTTTGAGAATATATTTTCTAATCAAGGGATCCATAACTGAATAGTTATTTGGAATGTCCCTGATCATTAAAGGAGTTGAACGATCATCCATTGGTATAGAATAAATAATAATATTGTGATGGATGAATAATGGGGATAAACCATTCGGAACAGTAACGATCGCTTTACAATGCCGAAAACGACTATCATCAATCTGGTTTATAATTCAAAGGAACTAGATTGCAAAGGAACTTTAGGTCAGCCAGACGTTTGTCAAAAGAATTTTGTACTATGCATTCTCACACAATGTCCAACAATTGAATTTTACTTGCTTACATGAATAGTTGTTTGGAATTGTTTGGTGATGTAAAAAAAGGTCACACCTGTACCAAGTTTAATGTCGGAGAAGAAAAAATTACATGCTTGAAATCAATGGGAGGGTAAACAAAATCGTCTAATTTTCTTCCATTTGCTAGCGCCGATCTGATTATTGAATTCTTTCCGCAACCAGTACAACGTACGAACTCTGTATGGGTTGCTTGTTAGCATCGATCCGACTGTTATTTCTTTCCATTTTTACAATAATTATATTAAAAAAATCACTACAAAACAGCAAAAAAAAACCACGATCTGACTGTTGAATTCTTTCCGCAATCGGTACAACGAACTCTGTATGGGTTGCTTGTTAGCGCCGATCTGACTGTTGATTTAAAGGCTGAACACGAGTATAATCAAACTATCAAGAATCGGAAATTAGTAAAACAACTGTTCATGCAAGCAAGTAAAATTCGGTTGTTGGACATTGTGATCGGGTACGGGGAAGTTGTTGTCGGAGATATATGTGTCAACGATGAAGGCAACCTGAAACAACATAGAAAACCTGTCTGGATTCGTTCATAGAGAATTTAGTAAATTTAGGTCTACCAGACGTTTGTCAAAAGAATATACTTGAAATCAATGGGAAGGTAAACAAAATTGTCTAATTTTCATCCGTTTGTTAGCGCCGATTCGACTGTTGATTTCTTTTCGCAACCAGTACAACAAACTCAGTATGGGTTGCTTTTTCCATTTTTATGAAAATAGTAATGGAAGAATGTTTCCCTCCTTGTTCGAATCATGGATCTCGTTGTCGCTAAGATTAGTGGATACCATGGATCAAAGAGATTTAAAGTTAATAAAACTCATATCTCAAGTCGATGCAAGCTGGTGGTTATTATTTTGTTTTTTAAATTTTTTATTTTTTACAATAATTATATAAAAAAAACAATTCAAAACAATAAAAAATGACCCAAAATAAATCTCTGATCCGAAGCGCCTCGCTTTGGCCATAGCGAGGCGCTTCGGATTTAAAATTCCAGCCTTTTCTGGCCTCGTAAAAAAGTAACCAAAGCGTCTCACTTTGACCAAATAGAGGCGCTTTAGAGGCGCTTTTACATGTTTTCTCAGGTCGCTAAGGTAGCACAGTACATAACGTCTTCCACGTGTCAAACTTGAAGAAGTGTCTGGCTGACGAGTCTCTCATTGTTCCACTGGAAGAGATCAAGGTTGATGATCGTCTTCGGATTGTGGAAGAACCTGTGGAGGTCCTTGATTACAAGATTCGTAGCCTACGTCACAGCAAGATTCGTATCGTTAAGGTTCGGTGGAACTCGAACCGGGGACCAGAGTATACGTGGGAACGGGAGGATCAGATGAAGTCTAAGTATCCTCATCTCTTTCCTAAGGAAGCGTTCGAGTCGAGATATGTCTCTTCTACAGCTGAATGAATCTCGGGGCGAGATTCCTTTTAACGTGGGGATGATGTGACAACTCGGGTAGATCTCTCTTTTGGTTTCTATCTTTTGTTTGTTCCCTTCGTTATTTCTTTTGTTCTTTTGATACTTGTGCAATTTTCGGGACGAAAATTCTTTTAACGTGGGGATGATGTGACACCCGGCAAATTCTGGTTAACAACGTTGTCTAGATGAAAGTCTACCTTAGCGAGTCACGCGTATATTGTACTTAACTGGGTTAGTTAAGTCGGGTTATGGTTCGGGAACTATCGGTTTAGTCTAGAGGATCATTGGATGTTGGTCTAGAGGTTCATTAGATGTCGGTCCTTAACCAAGTGTACAAACGGTGACGATTTGTAGGATCGTCAGGGCATACGGAACATACGAGTCTCGAGTCCCGGGAATTGGTGAACGAGTGTGAATATGTGTATTTACTTGTGTTATGTGTTTACAATCATTATGTGACTTGTCGGTACGTTAATATGTGTTAACATATGTTAAAACGAGGTTTAACGCGCAAAACACACGAAACTAACCCCTATAGGCGATTAGGAAGCCTAATCGCCCATAGGGGAGGCGAGTAGGCAACCTTTGGGGCGAGTAGATGGCTACTCGTGTGATTGTATGGGCGATTAGGCCTAATCGTGTGAACATTCATGCGATTAGCCTCCCTAATCGCGTGTACTGGCTGCACAATCGCGTGTTACGTGCTGGACGACTAAAAACGACTATAAATACCATACTTGACCTCATAAACTTCATTATACAAACCCTAGTCGTCCCATAACCTGCCCCAACACACACACAACCTCTGGAACGCGATTTTTGATCAAAACACAAGGATTCAAGCATAATCCATCATTCTTTCATAATCCTAAGGTTTGGTTTCCATCCATGAATCTTTATAAACGTTTTTAATCAATCCCTAATGGTCCAGACCTGTTCTAAAACGAAAAAGCTTTCTGAAAATCGTTAATAAGGGTTATTAATCGGATTCTAACTAGTATACATGTGTTATGGGTGTTTATGATTAGAAAGCTAGGGTTTTTATGATTCATGATGATGGATTAACATGTTATTAGGTTAATCAGAATAATATTAATGTTATGATGATAATATCTGAGTAATTGATTATTAGGGTTATTGTTATGCATGTTAATGTGATGTTGCATGCTATGTGAATGGTGTTTGGATTACATGATTGCATGCAGGGCTGATAATACGAGGCAAAACGAAGGGTTTTGGTTGAAACATGTTTAGGATAGTGTTTGGGATGATATTGGGTGGTTACACACGTTCTGGATCTGATTTGGAGCGTTAAACGCGCGAAAAACCGGAACAGCAAGGTTACAGGCGAGTAGCATTACTAATCGCCTATGTTATAGGCGAGTAGGGTGCTAATCGCCAATAACTCATGCGATTAGGGCCTACTCGTGTGACCTTAGGGGCGATTAGCCCTAAATGCTAGTAACTTGCATGTGGTATAGCCTAAATGCTAGTAGTTACATGTGGTATAGCCTAAATGCTAGAAATAACATATGGTATAGCACCTAATCGCCTATAATAGAGGCGATTGGGGTTCCTAAATGCTAGTTGACCAACCTAAATTCTAGTTGACTTTTCCTAATCGCGTGTACTGCTGCTGTAAGTGTAAATTAGCATTCCGAGACCCGAATTGACATGTAGGAACATGCTAGGAACCCCGTAACATATCTAATAACTTAGTAACATATGTTTGGATGTAATTCGGTGATACGTGAGCTATGTGCTATAACTTGGTGTGCGTTAACGTATGTTAAGTGTGATTGCATGATTGCATGTTTGAGAGCGTAAACATAACACGGGGAGTCTCGGGTCACCAATGGGATGTCGAGTCTTGTACTTTGGGTCAGTTAAACAGTCACAGTGTTTTCAAACGAACTTGGTTATGGTCTGGACATCTAGGGACTAATTAACCTGCGGGTTATTAGTCTAAGTACTTGTAATTGTCATATGTTAGGTCGCCGCTTTACGGGACTAGCATAGCAGCTGAGTTTACTCGGGTTAAGGAGTAACGCAACTTAAGGTGAGTTTACGGCCCCTCTTTTAAACTGGTTTCATACTTTCGGGGGAGAAAACATGTGTTAAAACGATTATTTGGTAACTACTGTCATACTATGGGTTTCTATTGTGTACTACACGATCTTTGGAAGTCCCGGGGGGAACCATGAATGTGCGGGTTTGCACAACGGGGAAATGTGAATAGCGCTATTGGGAGTGACCAACCCCGCTCGTCGACTTGGAGGGTCGGCGGGTGCATATTGTCTCAAACAGGAACAACAGGAACAACAGGGTTACTACATCAGGCACACATTTGGTATTCGAGTTAGTAATGGTTTTCCAATCGTGGTAGTAACAAAACATACGCCTAGCTAGCGTACACTGGTTTTCGATTTGTTATAGTATGGACAGGTGGACTTGGTACTTGGATTACAAAACCTGTAGACTCACCAGCATTTGTGTGCTGACGTAAACTTTTACATGTTTTCTCAGGTCGCTAAGGTAGCACAGTGGAACTAGGGCGCACGCGTCTGCACGGCGTCTAGCTAGAGTTGCATGATTTTACAAACGTGGAACATTGGTTTATTATTGAATAATTATTTTGAATAAGCTTCCGCTGTAAACGGGGATTTTAAACATTGTTTTGAAATTGCATTATGTTCATGTTAGACTTGTTTATTGTGATCGTTGGTTTGGATCCTGGTTTGTCATGCGCCTCACGGTAAAACTCCGCAAGTGGATTTTGAGGGTGTGACAGATTGGTATCAGAGCCAGGTTTATAGTGAACTAGGACTGCATGTAGAGTCTAGTCTATAGCCGAGTCGCACACACTAGACGATCACATGGTACTAAACATTATGGTGGTTTACGTATGGTCTTGTCGGGGTGTCTCTAAATCGTTGGTCTTTCTACGTTACATCATCCGTTCTATCTTAGGTCGGATTACTTACTTTCTAGGCAGTGTAGTATATTGGGGTAACTCGTATGCTCTTGAGATTTGTCCAAGGCTCGGACATCTCCCTTCTATACTCCAATAGAAGCACTTGTTATAATCTACCGTAGTATTACGGTGTATAGCTAAGAGTCTATGTTCGGTGATTTGAACTTTGAACTAGGAGAACACTTGGAGGACCATGTAGAGCGGTTTATCATTTTGGGTGCACACAAAATCATAAACCGAAATGCATGGAAGCCCTAGTGAGCTCTGGGTTTGAAAGGATAGTCCTGGATTGGATCTAGCTTTGATCTTGTGAACATTAGTGGTTATCTTTATCTGCGAAACTAAATTTTCTCGTTCTTTCTGCCAGAATCATGTCTGGAGTACGAGGAGGACGTGGAGGTGGTCGCAATGGTGGACGTGGTGGTGGTCGCGGTGGTGCTGGTGGTCGTGGAGGTATTAACCTATCGCAGGCTGATCTGAACAACTTGCTCCAAGCTGCCTTTCAGTTAGGGCACAACGGTGGTGGTAAGTTGATTTATCCATTTTCTTTGCCTCATTGGTGAACCTTGTTTACATTCTTTGTGGTTTCTCATACGTTTCATTCCAGGTGGTCCTGTTAACCCACCCCCACCCATGTGTACCTACAAGATGTTCCGGGACTGTAAGCCCCAGGAATTCTCTGGCACCGAGGGTGCGGTGAGCTTGCTTAGGTGGCTGGAGAAAGTGGAGTCAGTGTTTCTTATGTGTAACTGTCTCCCAGAAGATCGGGTTAAGTATGCTGCTGCGTTATTCCAGGATGTGGCATTGACTTGGTGGAATGGCATCACCCAGAATATGGGTATTGGGGAGGCGTATGCTATGCCTTGGGAGAATTTTGTGCAGTTGCTGAAGCGTGAGTACTGTCCGAGGGAAGAGGTGCAGAAGCTAGAGCACGAGGTGTGGAACCTCAAGATGACTGGGTCTGAGATTGAGAAGTATACTGTGAGGCGTAACGAGTTGGCAGTGCTGTGTCCCGATCTGCATGTGCCAGAATACCGTAGGATTGAACATTATGTCTCAGGGCTAGTACTGGAAATTGCAGGATTAGTGGCTGCGGGAAATCACCCTACATACGCAGAGGTGGTTCGATCGGCTCATAGGATGACCAACTTAAAGGTGAATGAGGGTATTTTGCCTGCGAAGGGTTCGACTGTTAAGGCCCCAAAGAACAACAAGCGCAAGTGGGAAAATGACGGGAAGGGATCTGGGCCAGCACAGCAGAAGAAGAGGTTCGACAATGGGGGTTCTTCTTCTTCTTCGGGTAACAAGCAGGGTGGTTATGCGGGGAAACTGCCCAAATGTAACAAGTGCGGACGTCATCATCAAGGGAACTGCGACAGTAACCGTTGTCATCGCTGCCAGCGAACAGGGCATTATGCTAAAGATTGTCGGGCTACACTTCCATCGACCCAGGCCCCGACTACTAACTCGGCTCCGACTACTCAAGGGACTACAGGAAGACAAGGATGCTACAACTGTGGTGACACTGGGCATTACAAGAAGGATTGCCAAAAATTGAAGCAGGGTGGAAACAACGGTAATGGGAACAACGGGGGCGGCGGCAGAAATGCACGTGCCTTCGTCATTGGAGCCACTGAGGCTAGACAGGACCCTGACACAGTCACCGGTACGTTTCTTCTCAATAATCGTTCTGTTAGTGTGTTATTTGATTCTGGTGCCGACAAGAGTTTTGTATCCATGGATGTTAGTCGACTGCTAGATGTAGTACCCGTACCATTAGAGACCAAGTATATTATTGAGTTGGCTGACGGTAAAAAGATTGAAGCTACTAGTATCCTTCAGGAGTGTCAATTAGAGTTGTCGGGTTTATCGTTCCCCATCGACCTTATGCCGGTACCATTGGGTAGTTTTGACGTTGTGGTAGGAATGGATTGGTTATCTTTGTATCGCGCGGAGATTGTCTGTTACGATAAGGTTATTCGGATTCCTCTCCCTGATGGAGAATTCCTTTCTGTGTACGGTATCAAGGGTGGTGTTCTGCTAAACATCATCTCTAGCATGAAAGCCCTTAAGTGTCTTCGAAAGGGTTATCCAGCCGTTTTGGCGCTTTTATCTGTTTCCTCTAGTGATGAGAAGAAGATCGACGATATTCCAGTTGTACGCGAGTTTCCTGATGTTTTTCCCGATGATTTATCTGGTCTTCCTCCTCATCGTCAAGTCGAGTTCGGTATTGATCTTGTACCAGGGGCTGCTCCTATTGCTCGGGCCCCCTACCGTCTTGCACCTCCCGAAATGCAGGAATTGTCTAGTCAGTTACAGGAACTCTTGGACAAGGGTTTCATCCGGCCAAGTTCTTCCCCTTGGGGAGCCCCGATTTTATTTGTTAAGAAGAAGGATGGAAGTTTCCGATTGTGTGTGGACTATAGAGAACTGAACAAATTGACCGTTAAGAACCGTTATCCTCTTCCACGTATTGATGATCTATTCGACCAGCTTCAGGGTTCTAGTTATTATTCCAAGATCGACTTGAGGTCCGGTTATCACCAGCTGCGCGTCAGGGAGGCTGACGTTGCCAAGACTGCCTTTCGTACACGTTATGGCCATTTCGAATTCTTGGTCATGCCTTTCGGTCTCACGAACGCACCGGCAGTTTTCATGGATTTGATGAACCGCGTTTGCAAACCATATCTTGACAAGTTCGTCATTGTGTTTATTGATGACATTCTGATCTACTCTAAGAACAAGACCGAACACGAGGAACATCTGCGGTTAGTTTTGGAACTCTTGCGACGGGAACAACTTTACGCCAAGTTCTCAAAGTGTGACTTTTGGTTACGCGAAGTTCAGTTCCTAGGACATGTGGTTAATGAACTAGGAATTCATGTCGATCCAGCTAAGATCGAAGCGATCAAGGACTAGGGAGCACCAAAGACGCCAACTGAGGTGCGGCAATTCCTAGGCCTTGCGGGCTACTATCGTCGTTTCATTCAGGGGTTCTCGAAGATCGCTCAACCCCTGACCACTCTCACTCAGAAGGATAGGAAATTCGACTGGGGTGAATCACAAGAGTCAGCGTTTGAGGAACTAAAGTCTAAACTTTGTTCCGCTCCTGTTTTGTCCTTACCTGAAGGCCCTGATGATTTCGTTGTTTACTGTGATGC
The DNA here is from genome assembly GCA_028751855.1 of Ambrosia trifida. Taxonomy (NCBI): domain Eukaryota; kingdom Viridiplantae; phylum Streptophyta; class Magnoliopsida; order Asterales; family Asteraceae; genus Ambrosia; species Ambrosia trifida. The sequence goes on along the minus strand of CM054123.1, from coordinate 54,719,051 downwards.
TTCTATTCATGGTCTCGGTTGCGTGTTGATGCAACGCGAGAAAGTGATTGCGTATGCTTCTCGTCAACTCAAGGTGCACGAGAAGAACTACACCACCCATGACTTGGAGTTGGGTGCCGTGGTATTCGCGTTGAAAATTTGGAGACATTACTTGTACGGTACCAAATGCACCATCTACACCGATCACAAGAGTCTCCAACATATTTTCGACCAACAACATTTGAACATACGGCAGCGTCGTTGGATTGAACTTCTGAACGACTATGATTGTGCCATTAAGTACCATCCTGGCAAGGCGAATGTTGTAGCAGACGCCTTGAGCAGGAAGGAATCGACTAAACCTCGTCGCGTTCGGGCGTTGCAGCTCACCATTCATTCATCCCTACCTGATCAACTCCGTTCTGCCCAGTTAGAAGCTTTGAAGGAGGAAAACCTTAAAGCTGAAACTATGCACGGTGCCGACAAGCACCTAGAGCGAAGGCCTGATGGCCTGCACTATTTCGCAGAACGTATATGGGTTCCTTTATTCGGGGGACTACGGGAGCTTGTCCTTGATGAAGCTCATAAGTCCCGGTATTCTATTCATCCTGGTTCGGATAAGATGTACCAAGATCTGAAGGTGCTTTACTGGTGGCCAAACATGAGGTCGGACATAGCATCATATGTGAGCAAATTCTTGACCTGTGCTAAGGTCAAGGTGGAATACCAGAAACCGTCGGGTCTCTTGCAACAACCTGAAATTCCGGAATGGAAATGGGAACGGATTACTATGGATTTTGTCACACAACTTCCTAAATCACCAAGCGGGAATGACAAGATATGGGTGATTGTCGATCGGTTGACGAAATCAGCCCATTTCCTTGCTATTAAGGAGACCGACACCATGGATCGTTTGGCTCGACTTTATCTGAAGGAAGTTGTCTCTAAACACGGGGTGACAGTTTCTATTATCTCAGATCGTGACTCCCATTTTACTTCGCACTTCTGGAAGTCTTTGCACAAGGCTTTGGGTACCCAACTAGACATGAGTACGGCTTATCATCCACAGACTGACGGCCAGAGTGAGCGAACGATTCAAACTTTAGAAGACATGCTGCGGGCATGTGTGATCGATTTTGGCAAGGGTTGGGAAGCTCATCTACCGTTAGTAGAATTCTCGTACAATAACAGTTATCACACGAGCATCAAGGCGGCTCCGTTCGAGGCACTGTACGGACGGAAATGCCGTTCTCCTCTTTGTTGGGCTGAAGTGGGTGAGAGTCAACTCACTGGGCCTGAACTAGTGTACGAAACTTCTGAAAAGATCGTACAGATTCGTAACCGGTTGGCAGCGGCACGGGACCGGCAAAAGAGTTATGCCGATCAGCGTCGCAAACCATTGGAATTCCAAGTTAATGACAAAGTACTTCTAAAAGTCTCACCATGGAAGGGCGTCATACGCTTTGGGAAGCGTGGCAAACTCAATCCGCGGTATGTCGGCCCATTTACGATCCTGGAACGGATTGGGCCAGTGGCATATCGTCTTGATTTACCGACGGAGCTCGGTAACGTACATAACGTCTTCCACGTGTCAAACTTGAAGAAGTGTCTGGCTGACGAGTCTCTCATTGTTCCACTGGAAGAGATCAAGGTTGATGATCGTCTTCGGATTGTGGAAGAACCTGTGGAGGTCCTTGATTACAAGATTCGTAGCCTACGTCACAGCAAGATTCGTATCGTTAAGGTTCGGTGGAACTCGAACCGGAGACCAGAGTATACGTGGGAACGGGAGGATCAGATGAAGTCTAAGTATCCTCATCTCTTTCCTAAGGAAGCGTTCGAGTCGAGATATGTCTCTTCTACAGCTGAATGAATCTCGGGGCGAGATTCCTTTTAACGTGGGGATGATGTGACAACTCGGGTAGATCTCTCTTTTGGTTTCTATCTTTTGTTTGTTCCCTTCGTTATTTCTTTTGTTCTTTTGATACTTGTGCAATTTTCGGGACGAAAATTCTTTTAACGTGGGGATGATGTGACACCCGGCAAATTCTGGTTAACAACGTTGTCTAGATGAAAGTCTACCTTAGCGAGTCACGCGTATATTGTACTTAACTGGGTTAGTTAAGTCGGGTTATGGTTCGGGAACTATCGGTTTAGTCTAGAGGATCATTGGATGTTGGTCTAGAGGTTCATTAGATGTCGGTCCTTAACCAAGTGTACAAACGGTGACGATTTGTAGGATCGTCAGGGCATACGGAACATACGAGTCTCGAGTCCCGGGAATTGGTGAACGAGTGTGAATATGTGTATTTACTTGTGTTATGTGTTTACAATCATTATGTGACTTGTCGGTACGTTAATATGTGTTAACATATGTTAAAACGGGGTTTAACGCGCAAAACACACGAAACTAACCCTTATAGGCGATTAGGAAGCCTAATCGCCCATAGGGGAGGCGAGTAGGCAACCTTTGGGGCGAGTAGATGGCTACTCGTGTGATTGTATGGGCGATTAGGCCTAATCGTGTGAACATTCATGCGATTAGCCTCCCTAATCGCGTGTACTGGCTGCACAATCGCGTGTTACGTGCTGGACGACTAAAAACGACTATAAATACCATACTTGACCTCATAAACTTCATTATACAAACCCTAGTCGTCCCATAACCTGCCCCAACACACACACAACCTCTGGAACGCGATTTTTGATCAAAACACAAGGATTCAAGCATAATCCATCATTCTTTCATAATCCTAAGGTTTGGTTTCCATCCATGAATCTTTATAAACGTTTTTAATCAATCCCTAATGGTCCAGACCTGTTCTAAAACGAAAAAGCTTTCTGAAAATCGTTAATAAGGGTTATTAATCGGATTCTAACTAGTATACATGTGTTATGGGTGTTTATGATTAGAAAGCTAGGGTTTTTATGATTCATGATGATGGATTAACATGTTATTAGGTTAAATCAGAATAATATTAATGTTATGATGATAATATCTGAGTAATTGATTATTAGGGTTATTGTTATGCATGTTAATGTGATGTTGCATGCTATGTGAATGGTGTTTGGATTACATGATTGCATGCAGGGCTGATAATACGAGGCAAAACGAAGGGTTTTGGTTGAAACATGTTTAGGATAGTGTTTGGGATGATATTGGGTGGTTACACACGTTCTGGATCTGATTTGGAGCGTTAAACGCGCGAAAAACCGGAACAGCAAGGTTACAGGCGAGTAGCATTCCTAATCGCCTATGTTATACGCGAGTAGGGTGCTAATCGCCAATAACTCATGCGATTAGGGCCTACTCGTGTGACCTTAGGGGCGATTAGCCCTAAATGCTAGTAACTTGCATGTGGTATAGCCTAAATGCTAGTAGTTACATGTGGTATAGCCTAAATGCTAGAAATAACATATGGTATAGCACCTAATCGCCTATAATAGAGGCGATTGGGGTTCCTAAATGCTAGTTGACCAACCTAAATTCTAGTTGACTTTTCCTAATCGCGTGTACTGCTGCTGTAAGTGTAAATTAGCATTCTGAGACCCGAATTGACATGTAGGAACATGCTAGGAACCCCGTAACATATCTAATAACTTAGTAACATATGTTTGGATGTAATTCGGTGATACGTGAGCTATGTGCTATAACTTGGTGTGCGTTAACGTATGTTAAGTGTGATTGCATGATTGCATGTTTGAGAGCGTAAACATAACACGGGGAGTCTCGGGTCACCAATGGGATGTCGAGTCTTGTACTTTGGGTCAGTTAAACAGTCACAGTGTTTTCAAACGAACTTGGTTATGGTCTGGACATCTAGGGACTAATTAACCTGCGGGTTATTAGTCTAAGTACTTGTAATTGTCATATGTTAGGTCGCCGCTTTACGGGACTAGCATAGCAGCTGAGTTTACTCGGGTTAAGGAGTAACGCAACTTAAGGTGAGTTTACGGCCCCTCTTTTAAACTGGTTTCATACTTTCGGGGGAGAAAACATGTGTTAAAACGATTATTTGGTAACTACTGTCATACTATGGGTTTCTATTGTGTACTACACGATCTTTGGAAGTCCCGGGGGGAACCATGAATGTGCGGGTTTGCACAACGGGGAAATGTGAATAGCGCTATTGGGAGTGACCAACCCCGCTCGTCGACTTGGAGGGTCGGCGGGTGCATATTGTCTCAAACAGGAACAACAGGAACAACAGGGTTACTACATCGGGCACACATTTGGTATTCGAGTTAGTAATGGTTTTCCAATCGTGGTAGTAACAAAACATACGCCTAGCTAGCGTACACTGGTTTTCGATTTGTTATAGTATGGACAGGTGGACTTGGTACTTGGATTACAAAACCTGTAGACTCACCAGCATTTGTGTGCTGACGTAAACTTTTACATGTTTTCTCAGGTCGCTAAGGTAGCACAGTGGAACTAGGGCGCACGCGTCTGCACGGCGTCTAGCTAGAGTTGCATGATTTTACAAACGTGGAACATTGGTTTATTATTGAATAATTATTTTGAATAAGCTTCCGCTGTAAACGGGGATTTTAAACATTGTTTTGAAATTGCATTATGTTCATGTTAGACTTGTTTATTGTGATCGTTGGTTTGGATCCTGGTTTGTCATGCGCCTCGCGGTAAAACTCCGCAAGTGGATTTTGAGGGTGTGACAATAGCACTCTCCAAACACTGGGTCGTTCACCAACTCGATGTAACAAATGCTTTCTTACATGGCACGTTGAACGAGACAGTTTATATGCACCAACCCATGGGGTTTCGTGACAGAAACTTCCCAGACAATGTATGCTTACTTAAACGATCACTTTATGGGCGAAAACAGGCACCACGCGCATGGTACCAAAGATTTACGGATTGTGTGGTTACATTGGGGTTCTCTCACAGCAGGTGTGATGCTTCCTTATTCACACTTCAGCAGGGCTTTGACACAGCCTATCTTCTTCTCTATGTGGATGATATATTACTTGTCACCTCCTCTGATTCTCTCCGTCAGCGCCTCATGGCACGTCTCTCCACAGAATTCGCCATGAAGGATTTGGGACCGTTAAGCTAATTTTTGGGTATTTTAGTCACTCGCACGACCGACTCTATGTTTCTTTCTCAACAGTCTTATGCTATAGATATTATCTCCCGTGCCGGTATGTAATCCTGCAACCCTGTAGCCACCCTTGTCGACACTAATGTTAAGCTCGGTACTACTTCTAGCGAGGAGTTTCATGATCCCACCCTATACCGGAGCTTAGCAGGTGCTTTACAATACCTATCTTTCACCCGCCCTGACATCACATATGCAGTACAACAGATTTCCATGCACATGTACTCACCTCGCCTTGATCACTGGAATGCTTTGAAAAGAATTATGAGGTACATTAAAGGCACTTCATCATTTGGATTAACTTTACATCGTTCTGTCAATCCATCTCTCGTCTCCTATACACACGCGGATTGGGCAGGATGCCCCAACACTCGATGGTCTACCAGTGGGTATTGTGTATATTTCGGTGACAACCTTATTTCCTGGTCGTCCAAACATCAGAGTACTGTCTCCCGTTCCAGTGCAGAAGCTGAATACAAGGGGGTCGCAAATGTAGTGGCAGAGATTTCCTGGCTTCGTAATCTCCTCCTAGAGCTCTCTGTCCCTCTCACACGCACAACATTAGTCTATTGTGACAATGTCAGCGCCATTTACTTGTCAGGGAACCCGGTACAACATCAGCGCACCAAGCACATCGAACTCGACATTCACTTTGGGATGAAGAACACACCTTGGATTTGCAAGATTATGAGGTATAGAGCTTAGAAAGGTGATTTCTTGGGCAAAAACGTGTTCCAGAGGGTGTTTGTAGGTTGAGAGAGGTTATGGGACGTCTAGGGTTGCACAAATGATGTTTTACAAGTCAAGGGTGGTATTTATAGGCGTTTCTAGTCGTCAAGAACAGAACCAGCGATTACAGCCTGCAACTGGCGATTGGGGCTCCCAATCGCCTATAATAACTAGTGATTGGGGCTTATCGCCTATAATAACTAGCGATTGGCTCCCAATCGCCTATAATACTAGCAATTGGCTCCCAATTGCCTATAATACTAGCAATTGGCTCCCAATTGTCTATAATACTAGCAATTGGCTCCCAATTGCCTATAATACTAGCAATTGGCTCCCAATTGTCTAAATACTAGCAATTGGGCCAAATGCCCATCCCCCAATCGCCTGTTATCCTCATTTTGGGTTTTTGGCGCGTTAAACACTATTTTAACACATATAAGCACGTATTCACATACCGACAAGTCATATAATGATTTTAAACACATAATTCATGAAAACTAACATGTTCACATTCGGTAACCAATTCCCGGGACTCGCGACTCGCGTGTGTGCAATAACCCGGCGATTCTACAAAGCACCAATTCGTGTTCACATGGTTAGGGACCGACTCTCAATGATCCCGTGGGTCACTGTAACGACTCCCGGTGATTCCCGAAACCATCATAATGACTCAACTGACCTAGTTAAGTATGTTTGAAAACGTTTTCCGCTAAGGTAGACTTATGTGTTTTATAAAATGTTAACCTAAACATGTCGGGTGGGGTTTGTCAGGCCCAATAGCGCTATCCACATTTCCCCGCTACATACCCGTTTGGTTTCCTTGGGATTTAGATGAGCCGTATAGTAATATAATGATAGCCATAGTATAACTTGAAATCATGTGTTAAAAGTGTGTAAGCATGTTTCTCCCCCGAAAACAAAAATTGATAAAAGTGGGGTCGTGAACTCACCTTAGGTTGCGTCTGATGTGTTAAGAAAGATCCGGCACGCGTGTGATAGCCCCAACTAGTGGCGACCTATCAATGAGTTTACATAAGTGTGTTGACTACTAACCCGAAGGCTAATTATTCCCCAATTGTCCAGACCGTGACCGTGTATGTTGAAAACATGTTTGAACGTTAAACCGACCAGACCAGACAAGGCCCAACGTCCCATTGGTGACCCGACATTCCACGTGTTAGCCAAATACAAGATATCGTGCAACATATGCAATTAAACACTTAGCATGCGCAAAAGTTTACTATGTCTAGCATAACGCCCAACTAACGCATAAACAAGTCCGAACACGTGTTACCAAGTTATTAGACATGTCACGGGGTTCCTAACATGTTCCTAGGTGCAGGGCCGGCCCATGGGCCAGTGAAGTCAAGCAAGGGCTTTAGGCCCCCAATTTTATTGGGCCCCCATCAAAAAAATAATAAGTATATGGGTATATTCGATTTTGGGCTTAATTGTTTAATAAATGGGCTTACGTCTTATGCCTGGGCGTGCGTGGGTGGAAAAAAAATAATAAAAGCACTGAAGAGTGAAGAGACGATGGACTGAAGTCAACACTCTAGCATTAATTAGGCACCATTCCTTTTTTACAAAAACTCACAATGGTGATTGTTGTTACCTAGAGAGACGATGGACTGAAGCGACCATGATTATGATGGAAAAATGCTAATAATCAGCGCCGATTATATGTAACGTCTTTTTTCTTAACGTCTTTTTTTTAGTCTTGATTTTATTCTATAAATATTCACAATTTTATGATTTTGTTTTACGGTCATATTGATTTTGCTAAATAATTTGTTCTTGGTTTTGAGTTGATTTTGAGTTGTAACAATCCAGATCGAAATCGAAAATACAATCGATTGAGGGGCCCTGTTGCTTGTTGTTCTAAACGATATCATGTATCATGGCTATGGCCTATGGGACTACGTATGGTTTTCGTTGTGGCGTATTGATTAGAACCATGGGACTACAACAGGTGTGTCTTTTTCATTCTAAACATACAGTTTAGTTTTATATGCTTGGACTAAAGTTGGAAATAATGACCCCTCTTTTTATTATTATTGAAAGGCCTCAAATTTATGCTTTGCTTTAGGCCACCAAAATGGTTGACCCGGCCCTGCCTAGGTGTCAAACCATGATCTGGGATGTTAAAATATACATATAACAGCAGTACACGCGATTAGGAATCAAACATGCATTTAGGAAAGTCAACTAGTGATTAGGATGGTCAAATTAGCATTTAGGAAAGTCAACTAGTGATTAGGATGGTCAAACTAGCATTTAGGAAAGTCAACTAGTGATTAGGATGGTCAAACTAGCATTTGGGATTGTAATTGCATGTTGTACACGTGATTAGGAGCCCAATCGCCCCTAATGTCATGCGATTGGACCAATTGCTAGTTCAAATAGGCGATTGGGACTCCCCAATCGCCCCCTGCAGAGCTGTTCCGCTTTTTCGCGCGTTTAACCCTCCAAATCAGATCCGAAACATGTATAAACACCTAACATCAATCCTAAACTATTAACCAACCCATTCCAAGCAACCCCCCCCCCCCCCCAATTTATTATCATTCTGTTCGTTTCCCAAAATAGCATATTTAGCATGTAAACGTCACATCAACATGCAAAACTTACCCTAAATAGCAAATATCCAGATTTCATCACATAACGACGTTGTCCAACATTATCCTACTATTCTAGCATCATCCTAGAGTAAACCATAACCTCAAACAATCAACAAAACACATCATATCATCATCAATCCTTCATAATCATTCAAACGGGTCAAAACGCCTATTATCAATAATACATAACTATGAATTTTCAAACTCATCAACAACCATGCTAACAACCTATTTATCTTAGAAACATATCAAATACACAAGAATCATCATGTTTTATCAATCAAAATCCTATCTTTGCATGATCACATCACATAGGACATGTATGAAGGTTTGGGTTTGTTTAGAAATCGATTTAATAAGTTTTCAAAGACACAAATGTTTAGAAATCAGGTCTGGACCTTTAGGGAGCAAAACAATAACATTACAAAGGTTTGGGATGAAGAACACACCTTGGATTTGCAAGATTATGAGGTGTAGAACTTGGAAAGGTGATTTCTTGGGCAAAAACATGTTCCAGAGGGTGTTTGTAGGTTGAGAGAGGTTATGGGACGTCTAGGGTTGCACAAATGATGTTTTACAAGTCAAGGGTGGTATTTATAGGCGTTTCTAGTCGTCAAGAACAGAACCAACGATTACAGCCTGCAACTGGCGATTGGGGCTCCCAATCGCCTATAATAACTAGTGATTGGGGCCAATCGCCTATAATAACTAGTGATTGGGCCTTATCGCCTATAATAACTAGCAATTGGCTCCCAATCGCCTATAATACTAGCAATTGGCTCCCAATTGCCTATAATACTAGCAATTGGCTCCCAATTGCCTATAATACTAGCAATTCGCAATTGTCTCCCAATTGCCTATAATACTAGCAATTGGCTCCCAATTGCCTATAATGCTAGCAATTGGGCCAAATGCCCATCCCCCAATCGCCTGTTATCCTCATTTTGGGTTTTTGGCGTGTTAAACACTATTTTAACACATATAAGCACGTATTCACATACCGACAAGTCATATAATGATTTTAAACACATAATTCATGAAAACTAACACGTTCACATTCGGTAACCAATTCCCGGGACTCGCGACTCGCGTGTGTGCAATAACCCGGCGATTCTACAAAACACCAATCCGTGTTCACATGGTTATGGAACGA